>CM070033.1:100392347-100416694 GCA_036250615.1 Ptychadena robeensis | reverse complement strand
GGGTGCCAAGTCTTCTGGAAAATGGAAATGTCAGCCATCTGCAGAAGGAAGCTCATGAAGGGCTCCAAAATATCCTCGTAGACTTGGACTGACTTTTGGACTAATGATGAAAACCACAGTGTGGAACCAAACACCAGTCAGATAACATGGCGTACCCAAATCAACACAGACTGGTGTTAAAAAAACTTAACCATTGGACTTCAAAACAACACACTTTTGCCATTTTACATAATTTTGTAACTTTGGGAACATCCCAACTTCCTTTTGCAATTACGCTTTTGTGGCTTTCCCTCCTATGGAGGGTGTCAATGATGGCTGTTCGTGCACAATTGCCAGGTCATCAGTCTTTACTCATGAGTGATGAATTCTACCAAAACCAAACTGGATAGACCAATTTACAAGGCTCCCGTAAAACCCGGTTTACAGAATCTTTTAAATTAGTTAGACTGCTGAGTAGAGTTACCTGACACTGTTGAGCCCAAGATAGAATATTGATACCTATTTTTTTCACATTTCGAATTTTCTGAGATTTAGATTTTGGGGAATGTTCCATAAATGTAAGCCACAATCATCAAACAATATATTTAACAAACAAAGGCCCTCAAAAATATTTTGCTTTGCATTTAAAAAATCCATCTATGTAATATATTAGCCTCACCTTTTAAAGTTGAATAACTGAAAGAAAGATCGAGAACTTTGGACACTATTTACCTTTGCAAAAAACACTTACACTTAACCTGTAGGCCTCCTAAGTTCTGAGTTTATATCGTACTCTACTAAAGGACCCCATACACCCTTACAATCTTTTTTCATAACAATTTCTGTACATTAGCATTTTGTTTCTATCAAAACCATGTTCATGGTAATGAGTGAGCTTGTCTACAACCTTTCAATCACATGTTATTTCTATCAGAGGAGGCCACTATACTACAAAGCGTTGTGTTGGTAGATCTAAAGGAGATTGTATGGATCAATCTTAAGGTGTATGGGGGGCTTAAGTCCAGTAAAGTCACAGTTTTTTGCCATTATGCTTTCTACCTATATACAATCCGTACATGTTTGGGTACCAACGCTCGGTAATTAAATACAATTTTCCACTGTCTGCTGTAAAGTGTAAAAACGACATGTGGGCCGCTCTACAGATTCCTATTGACCATGAATGACACCGCTGACCATCTTAAATGTGTTTTTGAGACGTCTTCCTATTATCAAGTATACCGTAAATGTTCCTTGATTATAACTTTTTCAGACTGTTTTGATTTCACTGACCATACTGAAATCATGTCATTTGCAGTGCATGTATAGAGTGGTTTGGATTAATTCTTTACAACACATGTGATGGATCAGTTAACATTAAAGCGGACCTACCACGTTGTAGGGTCACTTTGGACACTACGCGCATCAGGCTGCCAAATAGATAGGGCACATACCACTGTCCAAAACAGAAAAAAAATAAATCTTAAAGCAAAGAAAGACAAGTTTTTCCGAGGTAGCCAAGCCTCCCACTGCTGTGACGTTGCGCCTAGGCGCCGAGGTCGCTGTCAACAGCTGAAAAGGGATATTTTATAACCTCAACCTAAACCCATCCTGAGCCTAACTGTGATGCCCCCCAAATCCAAGTGTCACCCCCATAGCACCTGCGCACACTGAAACACCCTTCACCACCACTTCAGTTCTCAATCTCATCCTGTCTCCTACAGGTTGGCCGCACTTCAGCTTCACTCCTGTTCTCCATTGCAAGAACTGCAGCCACATAGATCTCTGGAAAGACCAGGAACATGTCCTCCACCATAAAACCAACCCATTGGGGATTGTGTAAATATGGTCTGCAGGGGTTAGGGGCACCTTAGTAATGTCCCAACAGATGGGCGGAAGTTAGCTTCAGGTGCCAGTACTCTAGATGGTGCCATGCCTTAGGGAAGCAGGAACCCCGGACGATTGAAGATTGGTAAGTACCTTTTGTTTTTCATTCTTTTCTCTGGTGTAGAGCAGTTTTCACAGAATGTATACTGGCTGACAGAATATGTCCATGTCATGTATGTGGGGGATTTTTTTTTTTGAGTTTACAACCGCTTTAAGTGACTGGGTGTGAGGGTCTGAGGACAAAGTTGCCCTTGGTGCAGGTTAGATCACAAAAACATATGTCTTAGTGGCTGCTGTAGGCGACTGACTTTCCTTTTATTTTATTTTCCTCCATATATGGACCCCATTGTGTAATGTTGCTGACAAAATCAGATCTGACCTTGTCTTTATCTTCCTTCCTTCCACAGCCTTTTTTTTTAGTAAAGGAATCATTCATCCATGGTGTGGCTCTGTTACTTAGAGTATTTTTAAAATTTATTGTAAATGGCATATATTTTTCTTGTCATAATCAAGCTCTCTAGTGTAAATGTATGACTGTTAACCCTTTTATTATCAATAGACAGATCAGTACATAAGTCCACCCAAAGACTATGAGTATAGTTAATATGCTTTCACATAATTCAAGATAAACAGGACTGGGGATCATAAGAATTAGAAGGGTCAGTGAGTTCACATTTCTACTAATAACTCACAAAATGTCATAGCCTCTGGGATTTAGCATCTAGGCATTGGAAGAGAATGGTTTCTCTGCAATGGCTATGTATGGCATTAATAATGAAAGTTAGTGCAGTGGATGCTTTGTATTGGAATCTTTGTGCAGAGTAATCTGATTGATAGAACATGTACGGGCCATCTAGTCAAAGTATCCTACACAATGTCTCTCAATTATGCTTTATGTGCAGTATGTAATTCAAGATTTGTAATTAGAAGAACTTATCTTTTTTTTAGAGTACAATAAATGCTTGGGGTTCGATCAGCAGATTTGAATGGCCTTTCATAATGACTCTGCTAACATCCTTCTCGTTGATTATGAAGCCCAACTGTGCTGCTTAAATGATCAACTAAGCCAGCCACATTCCATTACAGAGTCAGATTAAGAAAGCATGATAGATTTTTTGAACAAGTTAGTTATTGGATGTAATAAACTTAATTTTATGTAGAACCTCATTGGGCACATTGCTTGGTTAAAGGTCCAAAACCAAAGGTATCAATAAGTAAAAGCTTTGTTTTAGTTTAAAACTTTACTGTAAATGGTCTGATTATGGCCCCTTTAAAAACTGAAAAAGGAAAAGAAAAGTTGATGAATAAAATAGTTTAGTTTACTTTGGAAATTGGAAACTTTTACTTCTGATTCATGAAGATTCTTAAAAAATCCGAAATTCTTGATCTAATTGGCTAGTAACTTTTAACTACATGATGGAACCAAATAGATGGAACATATTACGCAAAGACAATGTAAAACACATGGAAGCTGTGTTCAATTTACAAACACAATTATTAATTTGACCTATATAGGTCAGGTTTAGGTTTCATGAAAACAAAGGTATGTCTACTCATGTGGGATAAAATACTCTGCCTGGCCTAAAAAGTCACTACGAAAAAAAAGGTCACACACTCTTATATTTTGTTGGACCGCCTTTAGCTTTAATTATGGCATGCACTCACCGTGGCATTGATTTGATAAGCTTCTGAAATGTCACAAGATTTATTTCCATCCAGTTTAACATGAATTTTTCACCAAGATCTTGCATTGATGATGGTAGAGTCTGACCGTTGCGCAAAGCCTTCTCCAGGACATCCCAGAGATGGTCATTCAATATATTCAGGTAGTCAGCTGACCCCATTCTTGGAGCACATACTGTTGCTCAACCTAGATCTGACCAACTACAGCAACCCCAGATCATACTGTAGCACTGCCCCCACAAGCTTGATAAGTAGGCACTAGGCATTCTTTTCATCTGCCTCTCTTCTTACCCTGATGCGCCCATCACTCCGGAACAGGACTTTTTCTTTGGCCAAGCAGTGTATTTCATTTTTGTTTTTGTATCATAATTCCGATACCATATTCTATAGATGTACTATACAGCGTCTAAAACTTGCATACATTTTTAAACCTGTTCAATTCAAAATAGAAGTGCAGATTTTGTGTATTTATGATTTATGTTGAGGTCTTATTGTGAAGTTCAATGTTGGACATTAGCCCACAAAATATGCTAAAAGTTAAAAGCTCTGAGAAAGTGCAACATTTTAGAGACTACTTGAATTAAATTCATTTAAGTATTAAATGGCCATTACAGAAAATTGTATTATTCACATTGCAAAGGATTTGAGTGCACACATTGTGTCAAGAAGCAAAGAGATTTATCCAGTCAAGAGGTGATGTGAAAAACATGGATTTAGTTCTAGCAGATTTAGTATTGTATTGTAGTATTGTTCAAATTGAATGCCTTTTTGAAAAAAAAGAGTGTGTATAAAGTGTTTTTTTCCTTGCGTGTTTAGGAGTCAGTTTTCTAGATCTCTAAAGGTAGCCATGCACCAGGTGATTCTCCCATGATAGATGAGGGATCCACTGCATCGGGATGACATCCTCCACTGCAGCCGGCCCCTCAGCTGATGGGCGGGCACCCTTTGTGTGTCGGACATTACTTTGACTACCATTCCCATTCAAAAAAATGGGATCGGCCGGGAATTTACCGGCATGTCAGATCACCGTACGATCTGACATGCAGGAGATTCCTGGTGGATCTCACCAGATGTGCCCATCTGATTTTCGGCTAAGCTACCACGGGGCAATTGGCGGGAGCGTGCAGGGCGGTCAATCAGCTGAAAAATTGGGTGAAAATCGGGCTCTGTATGGCTACCATAAGATTTAGGGGATCTAGGTATTATAGCTGAATCAAACCTATTTCAACAGGACAACTAACAGAATGTTTAAACAGTGAACACTGGGATGGCTAAAGTGGATGGAAAGCAAGGTTTAAGGTAGCCAAACACTTATCGATTTATTGTTTGATTCCTGCCCACCCAAAAAATCTAGATCGGTAGGAATTGATTCCCCATGATGGTGTGCACTGGGATCGATCGTTGATTTTGCGATTGCATGTTACGATCGCACCGAACAATGATTGCAACATGTATTGCTAGCTTACTCTTAATTTTGATCAATTGAAAGTTTTGTTCATTGAGCAAATCAGGAAGCCAAAATAATTTGGCAGAATGCAACTCTTGGCTCAACATTATTTCCTAAAGGCAGTTAGGGGCATCCTGGCCAACAGAAGGAGTAAGGTGGAAGAGTTCTACCAGCTTACTGTAATAATGGCTCCAATTATTCAGACTTCCCTTCAAACTCACTCACTACTGCTTCTTTATAACAATTTTTCAAAGCTCTTTTTACAGCAACATTAACTGATGTCTGGCCTGATCAGTGCTTAATGTTTTGAATCGTCTCTTACAAGTTAGCATTTTATGTTATGGCAGAAAACAGAGATTTGTAAAATATGAAGGGAACAGCTAATTATTAAGGCAATTTCTGTAAATATCAGTAAACATTAATGCTCACTTTCATTTAATATATATCAAACAAAACCAATTTTCCAATATTTGCATTTTGCAGTTGTAGCAGAGTTTGAATACTTTATGGTTTATTGCAGCCAATCAACAACTGCTAAAGTATCAGCCCCGACACAAAATTATTTGTTGTAATGCCAAATAACTAGAGAAAAGTAGAACACAGGAAATATATAACTGTTGCCAGCAGCAGCTAGCTGACTTTGCGTTTGTTCTCTTACAAGTACTGAGAAAATAAAACATAAAAAAGGGTTGCTATGCACAACGGCACTACCTTTTTTGAGTTTTTTTCACTTTGTTTTATATGACTGCATGTAGAAAGAAAACTCAAAAAATGTACAAAAAACATGTTGTTGAGATAGAAGTGTGAAAGCTCAAGATGACATACACAACTCAAGATAATGTTCTAGTTAATTATAGAGGTCATTTCCTTCAGAAGACTTGTCTTTATGGGATAGTGCTTGTTGCCTAGAATTCTGTGCTCCCATTGTGCTCCTATCACAAGATTATATGGGAAATAATAACTTTTCTTCATTTAACCATCAGTGCTCTTTTGTTACTCTACTTTAACGGTTTTACATGATGTTCACATTGTGAAGCTTAAAGAAGAGGCCTATTTAAGGAAAAAAAACTCAGCACTTTTAAAAGTAGGTAATAAAATGTTATTAAACCCAAAACAAAATACCGTATTTTTCACACTAAAGATGCAACCCACCTATGACAAATGCATGATCACCCACGAGGGAAATGCAAAGGTGTGATCTCCCATGGCCCAAATACAACTGCAGGTGGTTGCGCCTATGCATTCCCATCTGCGTATAAGGATTGACCTTAGCAGGGGTAGAGAAGCTGTCAGAGGACGTATCTTCCCTATGTGTGTGCAGAGCCAGTGTATGTAAGTGTGCAAAGGGACAATCTGCAAGTGGGCGTATTTTTCCTCTAAATGTACTTGAGCTGGGTTCATGTTGCATGCTCACATCCAAAGATCTGCTGAAGCAGAAGGGACAATCTTCCCACAGAGAAAGGGCCAACAGCATGGTTAGCAATGGATGTGCATATACAGGCACAACAACCTTGGTTTTCTGTACGTCATTGTTTCATCAATGTCAATGCAGTCAGCCACATTGATATATGCAAATCCATGTGCTCATTGAATAAGCATTGGATGTGTCAAAAATGCATCCGCTAAGTGGTCTCATTAAGCCTGCATTAATGGATTTTTTTAATGTGGTGTTTAATGCAGCAAAAACATGAGGGGAAACATGGACTACACACACTGTATAGTTCATACTGTGTGTGTAGTCCATGTGTGCCCCATCCCTATGCATGCAATGTATAAATAGGAATCCAATTCTACTTACCAATCCTCCCAGGTTGAGCACCTATGATCTAGATCATACAAAGTCATGCATGCTAGCACACCCCATAGGGTGCTTAAATTAAAGGTGACAACACTTTTGCTTTGCTAGAATGACTAATAGGACCACATTTCTAAATATGGGCCACTTCATGTCAGAACTACATTTTAACAAGTGCCCATTCCTATTAAGAAATAAGATATTATAGTATGAAAAGAAGTTGTGCGTACACTTATTACCAGGATTTTCAGCATTGTGCATCAAGTAAGCATCTGGATAAGAACAAATGTTTGGAACATTCATTGCACAGTGACAACTGCATTAGTTTGCTGTCTCCATTGTTGGCTGGTTTAGCTGCAATTATATAGTAGTGATGGCAGGCAAGAAAGAAAAGGCAAGAGGGAAAAGAATAAGCAGATTGGTAGTGGAAATCGAATAAAGACTTTGCTATTAATTCCTCTGACTTCCCACTTCTCATTCCTAAAGCAGTGAATGACAGGACATGCTGTGCAGGTAAGTGTTGAGTTAAACAACTAAAATTAGTTTGCTTGAGGAAGATACACAGTGTCTTCTTGGTTTCTGAATGAATAACAAAGCTTTTAAAATTCTTAAAATGCAATCTTGAAAAATTGGCTTAACCTTCCCTGTCTCTTGGAATCTTGGGATGCATGCAAACAAGACTCTGATTGATCTTTTTAATGGCGGCATTTAAACTTGTCCTCAGACATTACCTGCTAGCAAACACTTACTTGTGCAGATGGAATTGCAAAAACTTTATGCCGGTGTCTAAGGGGAATGGCTCTTGTGAAACTCTGTAGATTAATACTCTGGCATAAGTATTTATTTCTGCAAAACATTTTGGGAAAGTGCAGTTTCAAGGTCATTTATGGCTTAAAGCAGAATTGTCAGTCTGCGAATTGCTCGGCAATTTATTTTGCTTTAACAAAAACACACAATGACACAGTAAACAAGAGCAGTTTGTTGCACTATTTCTGCCCTTACCCTGCCTACTATAAATTCCCCTTTACTGTATATGATATTTTACTTTATATATTTTCTATATTCTTCATTGTGCTTTTTATGGTTTATCTTAGTGATCCATTCCAGTTCTGCTACAAGACTACACCATTAATCCTTTTCTATTTTAATCCACCTTCTTGTTTAAGAATGTGACCTCTCTCTGTATGTTTTTATCTTGGACTGCTGCAGAGATTAGATAGAAGCTATTACAATTATGAACTGCCAGGACAGTGGACTTATATCTGTTTCTTAAGGTGCCCATACACACGCAGATTCTCCCTTGATAGATGAGGGACTGACTCAGGATCAGTCGGCCTCTCAGAGGATCAGCTGGCACCCTTTGTGTGCTGGACCAATTAATGAGACTGGAATTTTACAACATGCCGGATTGACATGCAGAAGACTCCTGGTCCAGGGTGGAATTGGCCAACATATGCCTACCTTTATGGTATATAGATATATAGTAGGTATAGGAATGTAGATTATATAGTAGTTCTATGAATGTGCCCAGTGTATATCTAAAGGCACCCCCAAAAACTCTGCCCTGATGAGGTTTCCTGTAAAGTAGTGATATCATTACCAATACAACTTCAAATATTTAAATAAATAGGCCTGAAGCAGAATTATCCTGACTTAATTGATCATCAATCTTTGGGGTTGAGCATACTATAGTTCATATGAATCCATATTTTGTTTTAATCTGCATTTGTACATTGGTTAGCACAATCTTCATAGCAAAATACTAATGAACAGGGTTAACAGAGCAGCCGCCAATTTATCTTATGAAGACCTTAAAAATTCCAAGTTTGCAAAAATAAAAGTCACATTTATAAGTTATTATAACAGTGTATTTATTGTCAGAGGAATCCACATTTTTCCAAACATGGTGCTTGAGAATAAGAAAGCCATAGGGTTTCATGGCATTGTAAGTGGGCTAAGAGAATAATTGTTGACTCAAATTGGTAATAGAATTGGTATCAATACAATTATACAAAGTCCCAAATCAAAATCAACAACATCTACCCTGCCTTCTATGTGTCTTTTATTGAGGTAGACCTATATATTCTTCATATAATTTACTCTAGTGGACCACCGTGCCACAATCACGGGTCCATGTTGATGCCCTAAACCCGACATATATATATATATATATATATATATATATATATCCTAGCTACATTTACCAGACAAAACAGTAACCCATTATTATTTTTACATTTTGCTGATTGTTGTGTATGAGGAAGAAAACAGGTCTATGTGTTAAAGATAGAAAAGCAAACTGATTTGAGTGAGTGCGTTTCACTTGGTCTAACTGGGCTCCACAATGCAGCTAATGGTTGTCCGCTTGAGCTGCAACCGCCTCTTCTGCATGTATTTATCGTCATTCTTCTTTATGATAGGTATTGATTTTATGAATGACTATGAATGACTTAAGCTGAAGGCTGTAGATACAGAAGAGACATAATGGCTAGTACCTTTTTGAACTCTCCTCATATATTGGAGCATACACAGTAATTTTTTTGTTCTTCCAGAAATTCTGGAGCTCCTGGAAGTCCTTAAAGATTGCAAGGTTACACATTTTCGGCACCTATTCAGAAATTGAAGCAATACATACATGGATACCTGCTGACAGTTACAAGAATGCTTAAGTAAAGCAATTATTATAATCATCTGATTCATTCATTTGCTGGACAGCTATTTTCATTGCCAGTTGAATATCAGTCTAAGAACACAGAAATTTAAATACACCACCAGCTCACTAAAAGCCTTTAATCACAGTACCTTACTCTAATGTAGCAATGTAATTTGTCAATATGCTTCTCTTCCATGGTTGTTATTGTGCCCCAGTTTAACGCATGCTGATGCATGTGAATAATAATATGTCAGAAACCAAGTCTTTTCTTATGCATTTTACTTTGCAGTTGTTGCAGTGACAGATTACTCTTCTAAAGAGTGTTGTGGTGTATGGACAGTATGTGCCAGAAACACAGATGTTCCATTTTAATTGCCTAACAGACGCCAGGAGTACCTTAGGGAATATCCAGCTTCTTATACTGTGTTTGTGCCCAGATTAACACTGGGTGAATGTAGTCAGGAAGTGTTAATCAGTGCCATATTTTATAAAATGACCTTGGAAACTTTAGCCAGCATTTTATTTGTTTAATTTTTAAATAATTTTCACATTAATACAAAAATTATTCTGACAACTACACTGACAGATTAACAATTCTCATTAACACCTTTAGTATGCATAAGGAGTCATGAAGCAAGTCAAAGCCTGACTGCACATAACATGCTTTGTTTTGGTTAGAATGGGCAAAGCTTCTGCCAACTACTCAGTGATAGTCATCCGCCTCCATTCCAAAAAAATATCCTAAGCAACATGTAAGGTTAATCTGTGCCCAGATTATGTACACTGATGCTAAGCATACACAATTCGATCCCCAGGCAGGTCAAGGAGCGTTTGAGCACAGCAGAATTACGTTATCATGCTGCTCTCAAGCTTCTTCGATATTGAGACACAGCCCTTCTGCGTCATCCCGGCCATTACAAGTCCCCATCCAAAGTAATGAAAATCAAACAGGGTATTCCAACATGTAGATTCCCTGTCCGATCAAGCTTTCTTAGAGCGGGATAGATCAATCCCGCTCGAAGGAAGTCTAGATGGCTAACACATTTTCTAGATTCAAGCACAATCCAGCTCCTTGAAGAAACACGGCACTCAATTGTGCTTGAATCTATTAAAAATCGAGCCATGAATGCCTAGCTTAACACAGTTCTCTCTGTATCTCTGTATTTGTAACCATTCCTAAGAAATGAATGTTTGAACATTTGCTACACATGCATGGATCTTACGTATGGGAACCACTTGCAGGAGGATGGCTGCACTGTTATGTAAACAACTGAAGGTCATTCTTAACAATTAGAAACAGTTCTGAGTGTCATTGATGCAATATATGAGGATCATCAAGAATAAATATCTTTACATTAGAATAGCTTCAGTGAATGAATTACAGTAATCAAAATTTAGGTTCTTCAGTAAAAGTTTGTTAAACACACCTTTATCACTCTTCCCGCACTTCCCAACATACCTTGACTTTTGTAGAAAGTAGGAATTGGCGAAGTTACAGTTGTATGGTAACTGGCCATTATTAATGGTCAAGGGTTTAAGATGGGGATAAGAAAATTCATTACCGGATGATCTAGTTTTGTATTTCATGAATATACACATGTGACAGTAGCTACATTCTGAGACAGGAAGTGAGATGAAAGCCTGAAAACAAAATTCAGCAGTAGAAGGCTGACCGAAGTCTAACCATCTACAACTCAGCCGAAAACTAAAGTGTCACAGATTGTGATGTCACTCTGTAACTGCAGATGTTTTCTTTACCTCTACTGCTGTTCCACCTCCAAAATCTCAAAGGACACGGACACAAACAATACTTTATTTTGTGTTTTCTCAAGATCATTGGCTTTGTCATTTTATTGTAATAAGAATTCGTAATAGAATTTTTAGCATAGATAAAATGCTTAAGAAGCACCCAGTCTCTAACCAAATGCTTTAGGGCCCTGCAGATGGCACTCTTATTTCCCATTACTACTACAGGGAGTGCAGAATTATTAGGCAAGTGGTATTTTTGAGGAATAATTTGATTATTGAACAACAACCATGTTCTCAATGAACCCAAAAAACTCATTAATATCAAAGCTGAATATTTTGGAAGTAGTTTTTAGTTTGTTTTTAGTTTTAGCTATTTTAGGGGGATATCTGTGTGTGCAGGTGACTATTACTGTGCATAATTATTAGGCAACTTAACAAAAAACAAATTTATACCCATTTCAATTATTTATTTTTACCAGTGAAACCAATATAACATCTCAACATTCACAAATATACATTTCTGACATAAAAAAAACTAAACAAAAACAAATCAGTGACCAATATAGCCACCTTTCTTTGCAAGGACACTCAAAAGCCTGCCATCCATGGATTCTGTGTAGTTGTGGAGATATCAGACCTAGTTTAAGGTCACATGATCTATGTGATGAAAATATGTGTCCTGCTTTCAGAAGGGGAACATCAGGTCTGGAAGGTCTTAGTATGGCTTTATTGATACTAAATGTTGCCACTATGGCCAATCTCTGCAAAGCACAGAGCACAATGCTAATCGTTACCCAATATACCACCAAGTAAATCTTACAAACAAAAACAGCAAAAGTAAATTACCAGACAGGGGTCATAACCTCTCAGCACTCCACCCAAATCCAAAGTTTTTTCAAAATTAAGAATTTTGCCTGTAGTAATACTTTATCCCAACCATTATTTAAACGCCTTTCCTTGAAATGAACTTGTTCGTTTCAGAAACGTTTGAAAACAGGAAATGCAGTTTTTAGTTACGGGTGATGGATGAGACTTATCTTGTCTAAGGCAAAAAAGTGATTTAAGCTGGAAGGTTTTACACCTTTTTAAATAGGAAAGGGTATGGGCAATGCAGCCTGAAGGCGTGGTAATATGAAGAATCCCCCCAAACAAAACAGTATGTGTCTTATTGATTAAGAGACGCATTCTATCCCCCTGCAGGGTCTGTTTAGTGACAGAAAAAGCAGATTTCTTTCTCCCCAACAGGCAAAGCTAAACTTCCTTTCACTCCGGCACATTCAGATAAATCTACATCACATTCCTTCAGGGGATTCTACATTTGACATTTGCAACTTTATTGCTTTAGCGTGAACAGATTATATTACTGTTTCTTTTCACCTAATAGAATATAAAATATGTAATGGCAGGAACAGAGGCACTTCCAAATTCACTGGAAACTAATTCTATTTTCATTCCTGGACTCAGCAGCGTTTCTAACAGGTTGATGATTGTGTGTGCTACTTCTCAAGTACCTAACTCCATTTGCTTTCCTTTGTGGAAAATGAAATCCTGTTAATTAATCTGATTTGTTCTTTGTTCATTGGTCTCAAAACATTCACTTTAAGTGTCAGATTTCATAAATGAGAAATAAAAAAAAATAAAATGAAATTTAATTTTGTTTTTCCTAGCAGGTCATTTTTTTTTACATGCAAGGGTTTTATATGTTTACGTGTGTTTGGGAACATTGTTAGCAGTAGCCAGCACAAGCTATGTGCCATCAGCGCCATATAAAAAAAAATTGTCAGGGTTAGTACTGTGAAAGTAGGAAATATCACCTTAACTAGAAGAAGGGGTTAAACTTGCCCAATTTCGCTGGTCTGCCACATCCAAACATACATATATGCAGAAGCAGGAACTGTCTCACCACCTCTAAGATGAGGGTGAATGTATTGAAGCAAATTTCTTGCAAAACATGTCGAGATTGAGATATTTTGTATCAACTCATGATGTGGTGATGTAACTAAAAAATCCCTTAACCTCCTGGACATTTGTCCCAAATTAATGTACCTGTGATGCAAAGGCAGTGGTGCCATAGACCTCCATGTAATGGAGGGGGCGAAGCCTTTTCCTAGCGCAACTCCGGCGTCTCCAGTGACACCAGAGTCAAGCACAGGACTTCTGGGTGGGTAGAAAAAAAAAAGCATGCTACGTGCGTAGGTTAATCTTCACCCTCATTTTAGAGATAGGGAGAAATTTCTTATTTCACACAAATCATATAATGAAGATATTCCCAATAATCTAAGGACCTATTCACACAGTAATTTCTGACCATTAATGGAGGCACTAGCGTTAACTTTGCTGCAGCCTCTAGCCATGTTCGTGACTCACAAAAACCCAGCTGTCTGTACCTTGTGTTAATACAAGCCACGCTGCGTTGTGGTACTGTACGCAGCTGCTTCACCGCTAGTATAAACGAGCCCTAAAGCAAACGTTTGTGTAAATATAACCCTATTTTTAAACCACATGAGCTGGCTTTCATTATTTTATGTTATTTGTGACACAATACATTCAGCGCTCTTACTTTACAACATAAGCAATTTCATACCCTTGGTCTTAGGAAGTACGGTACATCTTACATCTTAGATAATATTTAATGTATGTATTAAATGTATGTATCCAAGAATGAAATACTTTTTAAAGTGGACCTACACTCAAAAACAGTTCAAATTCTATAGGAAAAAATGTTTATCATGTCCTAGAAAAAAAAATATTTTTGTCTACAAAGAACTGGATTGTGCCTTAAACATCATAGCTGTATATCTAAAATGCGGCATAATCACTCTGATGTCTATGTCTTGGTGAGGAAGTTTCCTTGATGCTTAGTGTTCTCTTTGTTGGAGAGGAAGCTTAACAACAGAAAACACATTGCAAAGATCTCCATCTTTCATTTCATTCTGCATGTGTTTTGTTTCTTGAATTGTACCCCATCTGTCACCAGATGAATAGCCACTTAGTATAGTCCGCTGTACAAAGTTGAATTGTTACAATAGCCTCCTCTGGACTAAACAGGTGTCACAGGTACTAGAAAACTTTAGAATTAAATTTTTGTGCATGCATAGTTTATTGTGCTGGAAACATAATATATGTAATGTGTATTATTTAGCCTTTAAAAGCAGTCAAAATAGATGTTTTCAGTATCTGTATTGTAAAAGAGATTTGTTCATTATAACATATGTGGAGTTCTCCTCTAAAATATTGAATAGACTACTCATTCTATTCCTACATCAAATGTAAAGGCAAACACATATTCAAATGCTTTTCTCCACACCACATTCAGTAAAGATGTTTAGGTCTGACAAAGCTTAGCATATGAGTTCCATGGGAAGTAATTTTTGTTTGAGGGCTCCAAGTAGTTGTAGCAAATTATGTAATAAACTAAACAAAATAATAATTAAAGACTAGACTGGTCTGTAGTTACTCTGTTTGTTTAAACATGCTCCAGGAATTATCAGAGATGTAAGCTCCACTTGGATCCATTCTTTGGATCCTTCATGTTCTTTACACATTGTCTCCTATTTGCTGTTTCCCAGCCAAAATCCAACAAAGTTTTACAAAGTTTATAGCAAGCTGCCCTAAATAGCCTTTAGAAAAAGCCCAACATCAAGTGTGATCAAATAAACACCAGTTATTAAAAATTTGTTGGGTTTGGAAAATAAAACCAAGAACCTATACAAGCTATTTTTTCCTGTCAGCGGTTCCCATGTCAATCGATTCCACCAACTTTCTGCTCTAGCTGAGCAACAGTATTGAAAGATTTCCCCATGGCCTGATGTGACTTAAGGCATTTATGATGGTAGAAATGAACGTACAGAAGCAGCATTTCTTTCTCTTTTGTGAGGTGCACAAAATAGCGTATTTTAGGCAGAAAAGGATTATCTTACAAAATTTTTAGGAAGCATTTGCTTCCTGTGAGAAAGAATGTTCTATTGATTTGCATAAAGAAAATTATCTGTAGGCAAAAAATGACTCCAAACAGAGTTGGATAGCTTAGTACTGCCTCTGGGCACATATTATCAACGAGAAGAATAATCAGACACAGAAGAATCAAAATGGAGAATGGCTGTTTTTCCTTTTAGTGCCCATTAAAGTATATGGATGTGTTTATTTTTCTGGATTGGAGATATGTTGTTATACAGTAAGTGTTATCTCTGAGTATGGGGATGATATGCAATTAAAATGCAACTGCATTGGTGATTGCATTATATTAATGACTTTTTCTTAAGTAGAATATCAGCAGTTTTAAATTGCCATATTTTTTTGTAGAAACCCATGCCTGGTGATTATAGTTGTCAGGGCAGAAAGTGCATAAGCCTGTATTTACACAGTCGGTTCTCGAGCTGCTTCCAGCTTGGGAACCAACTGTGTGCTCCTGCAGCCACGGGAGAAACAACTCCTTGCAAACATCTGCAAAATAGTGCAGGCGATTACAGAGCATCTGATTAAGGATACCATAGAGGTCCTACGGGGCGGCAGCCCAAAAACCGTCTGGCAGACGCCTAATGTGGCGTCCACTGGTCGGTCACGTTAAAGGGTCGTTTACCTGGTGGTTAAAAACTGCCAGTGTAAATGGAGCCTAAGTGTATCTTTAAATATCAGTTGTTTATTAGACCCTGTAAAAGATAAAAAGTATATGTACCCATAGTAAGGAGGCTCATGAAAACAAGTATCAAGTTTTTAAAGCAGGAAAACCTGAACAAAATCAATTGGATCAATGCAATGGATCAAATCAATGCAATACCAAATTTCATCCACAAGATGTCAATCAAAGCACATCACATCGTCTTCTTCACACATGGGGGGGGGGGGGAACACAGGGGAATGGCTGCAGATATCTCTCCTCTACGGCTGTGTCTGTGGAAGCAAGGAGAGCTAGCCGGGAGCCAAGGTGCGACCATAAGATGCAGGCCCTTTTCCCTACAATTTTGGGGGGGATTTCTGTAGGAGTACAATAGCCATCAGCTGGCACCAGCAGAAACATTATGTTGAAGTACATCACATGACCATTCGGCATAAGATATCTGAAATTATGCTGTTATACAGAGTCATATAAAAAGTACAAGCTCCAGTATAAGTAGCCGGCCTCTTAAAACTCAAAACATGTATAGACAGGCTGATCTTAGCTGTAAATTGACACAGCAAGCATTTTGTATTCTCTGTTTTTCTATTTTCTGTTAACTCCGCAGATGATTTTTCAGACCTGGGTAATGTTGCAGCAGGTTATACATTCAGAGTCCAAGCAATAAATCAGTTTGTTCACAGAACAGGAATTGCTGGGTGCATGGCAAACCTTCTCAGCATGATCATCCTCAGATTTTAGAGTTTTCTTACTTTACTTAAGCTGTAAAATAGCGCGTTCGATAAGGAACCCCCATTTATCAAAAGAACAGAAAATGTTGCTTAAACAAGAGATTAGTTTATTATCTTAAAAAAGTTACAATACAAAGAATCAATATACAAGAACCCTTACCCTAGCTAGCCTAGCAGCGTGTCACATCATGGTGGTCCTTCTTCCTTCTGTCCCCAACACACGTGCTCATCAGTTTATATAAACTCTCCTAATACATACAAGGTATCCTGTACTAGAATAGCTACTTCACACCCACATCTAAACCGAGCATGCTCAGTCTAGCCGCACATCCAAGCCACGAGGTAAGCCTCTGTCTGATTGACATCTAACAGATGGTCTGCTGCATAAGCTTTTTACAATGTATATTTAGCTATAGATTAAAGATTATAATACATACATTACTATACCATGTGATATCTTATAAAACACAGAAAATAATAGATTTTTGAGAAGTAATTTCTTACATAAGCACAAGTAGTATGTCCCAGTACATTTGATGCCTGTCTGCATTCTCCTCCTCATAGAAATGTCTCTTTTATATAGATTGTTAATAGATTTTCCTGACATCTTGACTTCACCATTTTTGCAAAGTCCCTCAATATGGTATTATCAAAAAACATTGCAGAAGATGTAGAGAAGGGTTGTTTGAGTCGTGTCAATAGTTTTTGAGTAGTAATGTAACTTTGAACTTTAATATTCACATACTTAAGCTCCTGAGCATTTAGTTGAGTGTAGCTCAGGATTAGTTTGTTTACTAACAATGCTCACCCCAACCTACACCCGGGCTTACCTATCTGAAGGGAGCTGCGATGTTCCTTTGTGTCACGTCTGCCTGATCCTTTTGGGTGCGCCTCGTCTGTGAGGGCAAAGAGACATGTTGAGGAATTTTTTCTCGATGATGCTAGGTGATTACATTATTTTCTCCCACCATTGCCATTAGCACAATTTTTAAAAAAGCATAACGCCCAGGATGGTAAATACATGGGTAAAGCAATACTTTTTCTAAAGTTCTTTCAACTCTTCTCTACATATCCAACAATGTTGCCTTATTCAAGGGCTTTGCAATTAACTCCAAAATAAACGAAAGATTTCTGAGCCATCTCTACTCTCTAATGTACAGTTCAAATGTGATATTTTCATTTGTATTTGACTGTTGTCGTATCCAAGTGCATCTACAAAAATACAGATCTACTCTTTTGTTATATACGTCAGTAAAGTAAAAGAAATTGGCCTGGAGAGGCTGCAGCTAGGCACTGTCACTTTAGAGTTAAGAATGATACACCACAACAATAGCTCCATCTTCAGTGTAGCATAGCCTCTCCTGATCAGTCACTTTCTTATGAAGTACTATTCCCCCACCAAGATGTTTAACTGCTGTGTCAACACAACTGCAAAAAAGGGCTATTTGGTGTTCAATCTGTGGCAGCTGTACAGAATTTTAGCTGGATATACTGTTAATTTCAAACGTTGGTTGTCACTTTACTGTCCTCTTGCTGAACAATGTCAGCAAATTATATTTTATTTTATTGCAGGCCACTGAATGGTTGGTCAAAATTCCCATTTGATGCATGAATCCTTTTAATAATTTTATTAGACTGACCATTAATCCACTTTGTTTTCTAAATTAGTATGAAACATAAAAATAAAACCTTGATTAGCCAAGAGTATATAAAAAACCTTGATTAGCCAAGAGCCTAATGTCTATCTGAATTAAAGAACTCTATTGAATTTTGGAGCCACATACTTTTGTATGTGTATGTGTATGTCCACATACTTTTTTTTCATACATTGATTGACTGATTGGAAAATATAGCGATCAGTTTGTGTTTTGGATTGATTACAAAGAATATCGAGTAACAGATTCACAATTAATGTGGTGTATATCAATGGGAAACTGGGTGTACAAACTTTTGTTCATGCTTGCTAACATGGTAATATACAGGGGTTTATTTCCTGATCCTGACTAATGGCAAACCATTCTTCTAAACAATCAATGCTTGAAGTTTGTCAGAATTTGTGGGGTTTTGGTTGTCCGCCTGCCTCTTGAGCATTGACCATATGTTCTCAATTGGATTAAGGTCTGTGGTGTTTTGAAGTTTTATTTTATTATGAGACTAAGTTATCACTTTAGTCTTGTGGCATGATGTTACCATATTTCTGGAAAGGCATTGTTCTTGTTGCCGTTGGAGCCCACTTCCCTGGATGAGAAGTAGACAGGCATATGAATGATCTGAGGATGCTTTACTATTGGCAGGAAGCATTGTAATGGCAGCACTGATCTTTTCTTCACAAGACAATAATTTTTCCCAATGCCCCAAATGTTCAGAAAGGGGTTTCATCAGAGAAAATTACTATACCCGAGTCCACAACAGTCCATTCCCATCACTTTTTGCCCATCCCTGATGTTTTGTGGTAGGGTTCAAATGCAGTTGATACTTTTTTATTGCAATTTATCTGATCACTTCATAACATTCTGGAATACATGGAAATAACCATCATACAAACTTTAATGGCCGCTCCAAAAGTACAGGCATAGAATTTATTTTTAAATGTTAACAACATGTTAATATAGAGAATAGGAGAAACTTATCAAAATATCAGCTGAATAAGCTTCAGTTCCAAGTAGTATTCATGTTTATTCTATTTGTTCATCATCAAAGAAGGAAGTGTACATCGTTGCTACTGTTCTATCTTGTTTCGTACTCAGAAAATGTCCCACAGTTTTGCTCAACTTAATTCTCATTATGATTATATTCATTGTTCTGAATCCAGGTTATCAATTTGTAAAATATTTACAACCCATTCCGAATCTTAACATGACAAGCTTGGGCAGTACAAATTCACTAAGAGCAATCATTTCATAACAGGAATAGTTATTTTGCAATAATAACGCTGAAGCAAGTGGTCATTGGGGATGTAATAACTCAGTAGAAGCTGTAAAATAATAGGTAATTAAAATAAAGAAGCTATTTTATTCATAGTGTTTTGGTTTTGAATGGGGCTCGGGTAGAATAATACACAGCAAAGCTTTCACAAAGATGCAGCTAATCATTGATATTCGCTATGATTCTTATGTTTTGTATGTTACCGACCCGTGTGCAAATATTAGATATTTATAAAAAACATTATCCCTTAAGTGTTGTTATCCGAATCAAAACAGATGCATACTGACAGGTTTTCACAATGGATGAACTTTTTTTTTCTTGAGCACAGTGCATCTCCTGAAGATAAAGTTTATTGTCTTATCAGTGAGTACCATATGAGCTATTATTCCAGTGTTTACGTTTATGTAATTTTAAAAAAAGTTTTACATCTTATATACTTTTTTATAATGATATAGATTTGTAGATCTCACTAGGGAAATATCAGCTTCTCAGTACTTTCCCTGTTTTTCCTTGACAATTGTTGGGTGAGTATATCACCAACCAGGAAGTCCAACTTGTAGACTTGTATTGTTAGAAATGAAAATGTTGTAGCTAAACAAATAAGATATCTGTAATGGGTATTTGTAAACAAAGTGACAATATTAATTCCCTGGGCATTGCGTTCACCATTTTAAAAAAAGTGGTAGATGTAATCAAAACAGATTACATTGTAAATTTACATGCCATTCAATGGCGCATTGGTTAAGCTGAGAAGGGTAAAGCTAGAAGGATTGGTGAGGACGCAGACACTGAGGGATGCTGCAGGCTTCCCTCAGACAGGTTTGCAACTCCAAGTGTAGCTTGGGTTAAGTAATGTTTATATACAAACTAATCATAAGCTACACTTGGGGTAAACGCTAGGGAGGTGAGCAAATAAGTAGAATTATTTAGTTCAATTGTTACGTTTTTTAATGTTTCCACAATCCTTCTCTACATCTCCAAATTTGGTTATGGTATCTTTTTCAGGGAGTTGCATATAACTCCAAAATAAACTATCATATTTTTTTGCCCTATTAGACATACTTTTTCACCCCTAAAATAGGAGGGTGATTAGGTGTATCTTTTAGGGCAAATGTGCAACCACTTGTGCTGGAAGACCATTCAGTTGCAGGTGGTCATGCATTCTACATGCCCTCCCCGGCCAAAGCACTGAGCTCTCTGCATATTCTCAGCTGATAGCTTGTGGATTGTGTATATGTCTGTCCAAGCTGAGCGGGATAGAAGCCACTCAGCTTGGACAGAGCTGACATACAAAACTCCTGCTGTATGTACACAGGTCAGTGGCTACTGATGTGTATGGCAGAGCAAAGATGGGGAAGCTTTCTATAACTCAACTCCCATACCGATTTTGTTTTAAAAATATTTTACCCTATAAGTTGCTCTGGAGCGCCTTCTAGGCGAAAAATGCGGTAGTCAAAATTTTGTGATCATCTCTATTGATGATGGACTATTTTAATGGGTCTGGTTTCCCCAAACTTCACATTAGGAAGTTACTTTCCATCATGTGGAATGCAGTACAGAATTGGGTACATTTAGCCAAATGCATTAGTCAGAGTATCTAATCTTATATCAGTTGCTGAACTCCAATAAAGGTTATTATGAATTTATAAAAACTAAAAAAATACACAGACACAGAGCCATACATAGTGTCCAGATGAAGCAAGACCTTAAAGGAAATGGGAGATCTTGTCTTGGTACCAGGTTACTAAATGTCATACGGTAGTACCCTGGTAGGTAACTGAGGGTAGTGTGATGACCTCAAGGGCTTAGTTTTGCTTTAAATCATAGATAGTTTGCTATCATTTTATGTTTCTTTGCCCCATTTGTCACATGTCTGTTGTACTGTGCAATATTGACAGCTTTGTGTGTTCTGTTCCATGCTTGTGTGTTTAGTTTGAACAGTAACTGGAACATTATTTATCTAAAACTAATAATTAAAAAAAAAAAGAAGAGTTGATTAATTGCTCTTATTGAATACCTTTAGCTAAAGAAAAAGTTCTAATTACTACAAATAATTACTTATATGCAGTTTCCAAGCTTCTAGAATTTTAATAAAATATATATTTTTTATAATTCCATATTGTGTGTGTCTATATTAACTGTGAGGGCTGTACACAATTTCCTATTTAATTCAGTCCTTCAGTGGCTTAGAATCTTGTCACTCTATTATGGAAGTTTCTGTATTGAAGAGACAACACCCATAGGTGTAGCTGCAAGGATCTATTTAGTTTGAGACCATGGGCATTTGTCATAGCTCTGAATACAGTGCTAGGTTTCTATGTTTGTCATGCTTGAAAAGCTAAGGACTTTATCCATTTCATTTGATTTAATGCTGTATCTTGCAGGCTGCTGTATAGCTTCAGTGGTATTATGAGAAAGTACTGAGACAGAACAGATTATAGTAGACTAATGGAATCCTTTCTTTGTACTACACCAAAAGTTCCTTTTAGAAGGACACTTCTTCTTTCTCCAAAATCCTCTTGCCCTACTTTTTGTTTATTCTCTTTTATGTCTTTTTGTTTGTTAGAAACATTTAAAGCTGGACTTCAGGCTGATATATATAAACCACCAATACATAAAGAATATAACTCAACCACAGTATCAGGTAGATTGTGCTATTCAGGTCTTAGGGCTTGTGTTCACTGCTTCTGATGAATGGGACAGTATGCACTCTGTGTTATCTAAATGGTGCATCAACAGTGCTGTTTTTAAATTGTGGAATGCCACCTATTTATTGCAGCTCCAAGTGGTCCAAGTGGACACGTCCATTGAAGATCAATTATGTTGTGCTAAATTAATAGGGTGCATTCCCGCCAATGCAGCGGGAATACGCAAACTGTGTGGATGAATGGCCACAGGCTCTATTTATACAGCATCTGATACCATGCGTTTTCAGTGCATTTGTTTATGCACTGTAAACACATCCATTGACTACAATTTATACTTTTGCGGTGCGTTGAAAAAAAGCAACAAAAATGCATGGTATTGGATGCCATGGAGCCTAAAGCCCCCCATAGACAGGCAGACTCCTCCATGCAACTTCTGTACAACCAACTTTTCTTCTACCAAAACCATGTAATAGGAGGACCTTTCTACACCTTCCAATCACTATGTATTTTATCAGGGAGGTCACTATACTACATAGTTGTTGGTAAGTCTCATGAAAGTTGTATGGAGGAGTCTGCCTGTCTATGGGGGGCTTAAGACCTAGGCTCCACTGTGGCATTTCGTAAGCGATCCAGGCACATCTTTGAGACACAACCGAAATGCTCCCTATTGTTTTCAATGGAACAGTTCACTCTGGTTCAATACTGAGCCACTAACATTAAACTAACAAAAAAAAATAACATTCATCGGTAAAGTGAGATCTAAAGACACACACATTTGTTTATGGCCAATGTCTTTTAAGAGGCATAATGTCACCAAGACTGGGTCTGTTCCACTTATAACTTCTTAAGGAGTACCTTAACAAACACATCAAATGGGGTCTGATTTACACCTCCGAAAATAAGTGAGTTTTAGCTTTTGAGGGTTTCCCTTTAAATGAGATCCAGAAATGAAATGCTGCTGTCCGTGGTGCTGAACCCTTATACATCTGCGCTCAGTGGTTCGTACTATACTAAAAGTGCTGTAGCTGCTGCAGATAGTTTATAAATGTTGGTTGCATGCTAAGTGCAAGGATGCATAGTTACCAATTCAAAGGCTGCATTTTACATAAAAAATTTACTTACAACACAATAACATCTCTAAAAATGTTTGCATTCTACTCACTATATATGAGTTTTAGAGGTAAAGTAAAATACATTATGTATTTCTTATAAATATATAATATTGGTATGTTACACACCATTTAACACAGTACATTGCAGTCTGTAGCCTGAAGCAATTCACAAGTCTTTTTCATAATCTTACAAGTATGCACATGTATGCCCAATATACAGTTGAATCATAAATGTGTTAACTTCCCAGCATAGATTATTTAAAATGCACATTAACACCATCCCACAGAAAAAGTTTGTGATCTAAGGACAAGGTTTTGCCTTGTTTTGGCACTACATACAAAGCAGATTTTGTGATATATTATTTGTTAATTGTATATTACATAAAACTCAAATGTTTGTTAATCAATAGCCACAGTGCCAAGATCTTAATGTAGCTGGATCTTGGCACTGAACTGAGGCTTTTGCCGTAATCTTAGCAGGAGACACTAATGATAACTTGAGCGCCATTAAATAAGTGTATCTTTCCATGGGGTAATATTGAGTTGAGGTTAGGTTAAGGTTTAGAAAAGGAATGATTTGATTCTGATTTAATTGTTAGGTTACATTTTAAAGGTAATGTTTGATATGTAATTTGAAAAGTAAAACTAGGGCAAGATTTAGTGTTAACTTTAATTTTTCAGACCATCAGACGCATGTTTCTGCCATTTTTATCAAAGGGAAAATGTCCTTGCATCTTATTGTCTGAATATTCAATAACATTTTTCATTTTTTTTTTAGACCCAAACATTCTGGGAGCAATAGCTCTGCATCCCAGGAGACTGAAATGAGTTCCATTCCCTTTAGCCAAGCCTAAAGGCCACTCAAAAAGGGAGATTGTAGCTGTATTAGCACTAACAGTACCCATTCTCTGAGCACACTGACACTTAGATAGCACGAGTTGTGTATTTACATTAACATTCTGCATTGCAAAAACTATGTGACATAGACTTGTTCCTCCTTCCATATGTAAATGGTGTAGCGTAACAGGATTTGCCCATGAAATGGTTAAATGCATCTCTGTGTTCTTCCTAGCTGCTAGCCCATCCCAGAGGAGGTGTCTCCATCCCCACAGGGGATATAGTCTAA
>CM070033.1:100375210-100388442 GCA_036250615.1 Ptychadena robeensis | reverse complement strand
CCACTCTGTAGACCCAGTATCCCATTTCTATTTAAGGATGGGGGCCTAGTTTTGTGAAGTCTCCAGTTGAATCAAGCAGGATATTTTCAAAGAGTAATAGAAACAGAAGGACACAAGGTACACAGCCTAGTGCAACAAAGTAAAGTACTGTAAATGATAAAATAAAAGATAAAAAAATTGATGGAATGGAGGCTTAGCAAGGATTGTTTTTTTTGGGCCGTATGGGTACTAGGAAGAGATCACCTTCTGGTTCAATGATATGCAGTTTGAGTGGGGGAGCATAGTGAAGGTAAGCACAAGTAGCAGAGGCAGGTGGCTGTTATTTTAAACTACTGTGTTTTATTATGTATAGTATCCACTGTAGCTCTACAAATATTTAGCCCTACGTGTAGGTAGATTGCTTCTTCTCCTGCACATTAAATCTTCCTGAGAGCTCATATGGCATAGAGTGACTGGTAACAGCAATTATTAGGTGCCCCATAGTTAGAAATATAGGCTGAGGGTCAGGAGAGAGCTGGCTTTTCAACAATGGGCTTCAAGAATGGTGAATATATTTACCTTTGCAGGGCACTTTCTGTTTATTAGTGAGCCAGTGGGAACAGGGCTGCTTTAATTAATTTTTAGACATATGGCTTCTGTGTTTGTCTAGGAAAAGTCATGTTCTCATATCATACTGGTGCTGGTCAAGACCGACAGAGAGGGGAATCTAAATGTTTACAGAAACAGAGAAGAATTCCAATAGGAACACTCATTTCACCTTATGTTAGAGATTTATTTTCCTGTTGTGTCTCTGACAAAGGAAGTATGTGTAAATGTGGAGAACATTGATAAAAAAACATTACAAGGGGTTGATCCATTTGTGACCTAAAAAAGTTTTAACTTTAAATAAATTTTTATTCTAGCAAGTCAAACTTATTTTTATCTTTCACTGGGGACTGCAGAGTGAAGGTTTTGCACATGGCTTATAAAACCCCAATCTTAAACGCTTGCTTTAACTAGACCACATACTTAGGTTAATCCTGTAACTTCCATATACTGATTACATATTGGTAATGCAACCAATATATACTTCGGCTTTTCTTCTTAGTCAAATCCATTTGTTCTTGGCACCTATGTATTCAACTTTCCTAATCTGTTGTGTTGTAATTCTAAAGTTAAATTAGTTGCAGTCTTTCTTGGATGTGTGTTGGCTTTTGTCATAAATTCTCCTGAATGGAGGTAGTTTAAGTGTGTTCCCCTGAGAGTGCTGATAAGAGCAGCTCATTGTATGTATGTGTAATTACAGGTCTGCACCACTAATGATATTTAAGAGACGCTCAGGATAATGGTATTTTCTGTAATTGAGTGAGAAGCTCTCCACCTACTTCTTCCTATTCACCAGCAGCTTTTCCTTCTGGCACACAGCTTCCCTTAGTATATAAAGTAGTATGGAGACTCAGTGTCAGTCATATTATATTGTGCTGCTTGGCATCGCTGCCAGTTGTCCTTTGTTACATACTTTTCTTACCCTGACGTGCTGTGAAATACTGCAACCTATAAAATCACAGAACAGCAGTAAAAGGTTGATCCAGTTGCACATAAGCTTAAGACCACTGCTTAGCTAATGTCTGCAACTTAGCGTAGAACATGCCTGCAAAGTTTGCTCCATGACATGTTGTTTTGCCAACTAGACCCTCCTCAATGATCACTCTAGGATGACATATGTCTGGCATGTTCATAATTTACTTATTTATAATTTATCAAAAAGGAATCTATTGCACTTTTCTGTGGGTCTTTCTACTACCTAGATTTTTCCATGTTAACAGATATTCACATACATGGGCTTTTAAACTAATCATATTATAAACTGAAGTAACTGCACTGACATATTATTTTTTAAATCATACATTGTGGTACCATATTAATATCTATAACATCATAACACTAACAGTGCATAATGGAGGTTACCTTCAAACCATGCACTCTTGGTTGGATTTGATGCTTGGCTTAGGAAACCCTGCTTCTTTAATTTATTATAGGATTACAATAGAGTAGTTATGGCCAAACATCAGCTGCGGCTGTTCACGAACAGGCGAATCGAACTTCTGCAAATCTCCGCCGTTCGCATGTTTGCGGCGAATCTCTATTGACTTTAATGGAGGGCAAACTTCTCAAACCTTCAGGTTATTATTTGTAGCCACAATACCAATTAAAAAAAATGCCAAAATGGTGCAACCACCTGGACAGTGTCATGTCAGAGGGGGATCAATGGCTTAACTTCGCCCCCAAAATACAGATTTTTTTAAATGCTGTTTTTTCATGTCGAATGGCCGGAAATGACATCTAGAATAAAGATTTTGCCACAATTTAGCTGGAGTGGGCTGCCAGCCTGACAGTACCTTCTGCAGCGCATCACATGTAGTCAGATCTTTCTGCAATGTCCTGCTTTAGTTTGTGATAGTGAACTACAACTACCAGCACACCTCAGCTCAGGAGTATAACACAGCACAGATCCCATAATACAGCATACGCCACCCCCAGAGAAGAACTTTTGTGGCTCAGTAATGATGAACTACATGTAACAGAATACCTTAGCTATAGCTACAGTTCACTGTATTGAGTATAATAACAAAGTAGCTCAGGGATCCCTCAATCAGCAGAAGATCTCCTAATTATACAGTACTGCAGACACATGATAAATGTTAAATGGATGTTTCAGAAGGTAAAAATGTGTTATTGGCTGTACTGTCCCACCTGATTGTGGGGTGAGAGGTCAAACTTTGTCTCCATGTTAAGGTATAGGGGCGGGTAGAACACCAATAGTGTTCGCTGGCATTGGCATTCTACCGGGTACTTCTTACAGCGGGAAGAGGAGAAAAGGAACAGTATAGTGGCACATAACCTTTGAATCAAAGGTTATGTGCCCCATAGATATCCTCAAAGGCTTTGATGATATAATTGAGGCACATCACGTTTGATGATATATATGACACAAAATGTGCATTACCATACTAAAGTGTTCCCTAATGCTTGAAGTTTAATTTAAAACAAGTTTTGCTATTTAAAAATGAAAAATAATGTCTTCTAGCTATACCTGCTGAAATCGTTTTCATAAAAAAATGCTTATATTAGTTACTATTTTATGTAAATTTTATGTAATGCAGAGGGCCGCACTTGTGGCCCTCCATATTAACTCAGTTGCCCATCACTGATTTAAGTGGTTTCTTTAAAATTGTAAGCTTAGCTTTATACATTTCTATTAGCATTCTGGTAACTATAATTCTCTAATTAGCCTAATGTATTCTCTTTAGTGGTGCTGAGCTTTTGACAATGTTACCAAGAATCAGTGTTTGCCAAACCTATCCTGCCCTAAGTGCCACCAACTAACTGTGCTATTGGTAGGTAGAGATGGTCATAAAATTTCGACTAATATATTTATTCGCTCTGTAAAATGTAGTCTTTTTTTTTGGGGGGGGGGGGGGGGGGGGGGGGTTGTGCGCTGGGTGGAAGCCAATATACACCATGTATGAGCAAAGTTTAGGGGCAAACAGACTCATTTTAAGGCTTTTCACAGTACCTCCATTGTGAGTGATATTTCTAAATCCACATTATAAATTTGTTACACTGCAAAAATATCTAATAATCTTATTATTATGTGGTATTTCTGTAACATATGGTATTTCTGTGAAGATAATACAAGTGTGGGGAAATTTAGAATAGGTAACGAGTAATTAAAGTGTTATTGCAACCATTTTTTAAAAACTAAAATCTTGCAGTCACACTTATGGTACATCACATATGGTGCTTCTCTTCAATTAGGCTGCCTTCAAATGAAATGAATCTTTTAAATGTTGTTGTGTGGAAACTTTACTGGTGGCTACATTCACCTGCATAGAATATATGGAGCCCAATCATAGATACCTCTTGTGCGTGCTTTACTGAGGACAACGGTATATGCAGAAGCTAGAATGTTTATTTGGCTTGTTCTATATGAATTGTTGTGCATTATGTGTACTATAGAGTGGGGTGCACATGGCAGGGTATGAGGAATCAACAGGATGGGAAAGAAAACAAGGCATTTTATACTGCATCCTGCTCACTGTCCAATGCTCAATGATCATTGATACTCCCAACA
Source organism: Ptychadena robeensis (assembly GCA_036250615.1). NCBI lineage: Eukaryota > Metazoa > Chordata > Amphibia > Anura > Ptychadenidae > Ptychadena > Ptychadena robeensis. The sequence continues at coordinate 100,384,328 of CM070033.1, read as the reverse complement.
TCATGACTTTAGCTAAAGTTTGTGTGTGCTATTGGGTAAGTGATGCCAAAGACACCCTGATAGACATCCTTGACAAGCAAAATATACAGTCACAACCAATGTTGTATACCGGAGATTAAAGAGACTGGAATATGATTGTTTAATGTTATTATGTATACTGTATTTTACTGGTACTTTAAGCTCACCTTAACTTATCTAATGTACTCCATGGCCCAAGGGGTCAAACATTATATGGACAATTTGACAAATAAAAAATACCATGTATGAGTAATTCTCAGTTGTCCTTTTTGTGGCACAGTAGGATTTTGACAAGCAAGTGGCATCTTCCCATTCTCTTTTTACCAACCTAAAGAGATACATTCACCATTGAAAAACATTATCTAGCACCATGCTGTGGTCATACCCACTACTGCAGTTAATTACCGTCTTTTTCGCCATATGAGACGCACCGGCATATAAGACGCACCCAGTTTTTAGGGCAGGAAAACCAGAAAAAAAAGATTTAATAAGTTTTCACATCAATTGGGTTAATGCAATATTTTCAGTGAATGCAATATCCAATTCAGCCAGCAGGTGTCACTACGCAGCAGTAAACGCAGCAGTAAACTCTGTACACAGGAAGAGGGGGGGGGGCGGACTGTCACTTCTCCTCTCACTGTGCTGTGTCCATGGGGAGTGATTGCTGTTCCCACGGACAGAAGAGAAAGGGTAGATGCAAGTTCATCTATACTTTTCTCTTAATTTCCTTTGCCAGTTCAGGGCTGGCATAGAAAATTATACAGTTCAGATGTGAGAGTCAACAATAGCCAGCATCTCACATCTGACAGCTTCTCCAGCTCCCCCAGCTAATCTCCGTGCCGGGAGTGCTGGCGGGCAGCCAAGGTGCGACCACGGCAACCAAGTGGCCGCGGGGGTCGCGCATTCGGCGTATAAGACGCAGGCACTTTTTGCCCCCAATTTTGGGGGTGAAAAAGTGCGCCTTATATATCGAAAAATACGGTAACCCCAAGAAGACTGGCAGCTTTTTTTTAGCACAAAAGATGACCACTTCCAGAGAGCAAGGACACAGCAGGTATCGATATTTGTTTAAATTGCGGTAGCTCAGAGATAAGCAAACATGTTTTTGCGTTTTTTTTCTTCACTTTAGGCCTGCTTGAACAACAATATTGAGGATTTATATACTATTACTTGTGCCAAAGGAATTTTACTTGCAGTTTTATTCAGTCAAGATAGTTCAAAAAGCCTTCAAACTGCTTGCTATGCGCCACTGCATTTCCCCTTGTAGAATAAAGATTTACGTGTATGTTGCTTGTAAAAAAAGTTGTATGAACATAGAGTCAGGAAACACAAAAACACCATTATGGTATGTTACAAAAAAAGAGTAAATGGGGAATACCTCTACTGAGAGGTTTCCTGGCCATTCAAACAGAAAATGTCCTTTGCTTTACAGTTATTGTACTTAATGAGTCACTGAGGCATAAAACTGGTCAGAACATAAACATAAAATGCCTGACCTGTAAACATGTACCAAATCTCAGAAAGGAGCAAGGCAGTTCAGAGATTCAGTTATAGAGAGGCAGTGCACACAGCAATGTTGTTTATGGTTGGGTTTATCTTATGAAAGTATGAAAGGGCTTAATTAAAGACCCCTTGACAAATAGTGCGCGCATGTTTGTATCTGCATGTTCATAAATCAATAATGGCTAGGCAGTAATAACTGCAATTTTAGATCACTCTCTATGGTGCAGCTGTTTCTTTTCCACTGATATTATACAAGGTAATTGTTGAGTCAATAGTTCATTATAAGGCATTCTAGTTAGGGTTAGAGTTAGTAGTTGTGGTCTTCATTTAAGAACAGATTTGTGTGGAAGTGGAAGCTGACCCCAGTAACAAACTTAACCCTTTTGTCCTCTCCACCATGTAGACGTCTATCCTAGTCAAGCTCTTGTGGTTAGTTACTTAAATCCACACACTATCACACTGGAAGGTCAAGTGTTCGCTTATATCCACAGGAGCTGTGTTCTGTTTGTGTCATGGGTCTAGGAGTCATGGAGAAACTACAAAAACAGAAAGCCCTCTCAGAGATAGAGGTTGAACTCTGGGACTTTTAAGGCACAATTGGTGGATTTTTAAAAAAAATTATTATAACAGAATTTTAATTGTTGACAGGTTTCATACAAATTTCTAAAAAAGATTTTCACAGTGTTTTTACATGATTCCAGGTGTGGTACAGATTTGAACATATACAGTTTACTGTCACATAGAGTAAAATCAAGTCAATGACAAGTGAGTGTCAGTGAGACTTTTATTGTCAGTGACTTTTATTGTCAATGACATTCACTGATAATGCCTAGGAGGGGGGCCTGCACCATTAACATGCAGGCATTGGTACTTTGAGTCCCTGCATCCCTGGCATCACTGATAATGCCAGGAATTTGATTACCTGTACCATGTTTAAAATAAAACACGGAATGGGCATACCGCTAAGGTGATAATTGTTTTTTTAAATTCAATAAATTAAATCTATCTTGATATTAGACTCTTATGAACCTTGGAACTGAAGTTGATGGAGTGAAGTGTTAGTCCGGCAGGAGCAGTCTGACTTTCCAATTAGTTATATAGTTACATGCTTTAATAAGACATTGTTTACTATGCCTAGTATGTCTTAATAAATGATAATGTATATATGCAAAAAATATTTTTTGTTAGTTTAGGGTTGAGAAAGGTCAAGTAGCTCTATTTTACTGACACAAATACTCTTTTCTCTCCTCTGTTCTAATATCCTTTTAAATCTTTAGAAAATAGATTTTTACTACTGCATAATTCAGCTATAATTCCTTTTTTTTGAGGATTTCTTTTCAATGAGTATACATTTCATTAAGAAGAAAATCTCACCGTATGAGCTCAATAGCTGCACAAAAGTTTTAAATATCTTCTATCTCTAATGTGACTAATTAACAGAAAAGACTTTTCTTTTTGTGCCAGATTCGATTAATGAAGCTCCATTTAACTGGAATTGATATAAAAATAATCACATTCATTACTTAGATCCTCTGTTTGTACTAATTAATATAAGAGCTTTAAATTAGTTTCCCAATAGTGAATTTCAAGTACCTTGTGCTGAACTTCCAGACTGTGTAAATACAATAGAAATTGACCACTAAGCCAGTTATGCTGAACTTAGCAAAGAGTCTAGAGCTTTCTATTATCTTGTCAGTATGGTGCTAGTCTTCAAGTTGTGTTTTAGCTGGTCTACTGTTACCTCTGTTGGAATAGGACATGAAGAACGGAAAACAAATATCTCATTAAGATATCTAGTGTGAAAGAGGCAAAGAGCTTTTGGGTCAGGCTGGTTTTGTTACCCTTAATATATGGTACTTTTGTCCATTTGCTGCATACGAAGAAATGCTCACCTGTGCAATTTGGTTGTATGCTCTCTAACATATGAAGTAAATACAGTACATCTTCTTTTAATTTAGGTTTTTATTTATTATAACATAATATATAAATCATATGGTCCTTAATGGGTCTTTACATGAGGTAAAACAATGTCAGATGAACAACACATGACATGACATAAACTGTGGCACAATAGAAATTAGGAAGGTAAAAGAAAATTTTAATATATATTTATAAATATATAAAAAAGAGGTCTGGGAACTTTCTAGTCTAGAACACAATGCCAAAGATGCAATTGTTGCTGCCCATCAGCCTACAGAGGGTATTCGGTAAATTCTAACAATTTAAAGTCTATTATTTGACAATCTTCCCAAGAGTAGATGTTCTGACAAATTCAACCCAAAGACAGACCATTATATTGCAAAAATAAATGGAAGGAGCGCATCTTCTTTGCTTGAAACATTTATATACCATTGGCAACAATCATAAATAGCCCCAAAATTTAAATGTTCAAAGTGGCTGCTTCATGTTCCTCCAGGTTTAGTGCCTTTGCTTTTGCTATGTCTTTAATAGACATAGATGGGTATTCATAATATTTCCACTGATGACTTACCTCCTAAAAATATTTTGGCCTTTGAGTACTGTGGGGGATCACACTCAAATGGGCGCTCTCAAAGCATCAATTCACACGATTGTTTACCTCTTAGGACTCCTGCCCATGTTTATTTGCACACAAATCAGTCCAAAACAAAGGGTTACCCTCACAGGGGTTAAGATGAATCCACATAAAAAGTCCAGAAAATGCCACACCACCTGGCTTCACACCTATCAAACAATGTTTCCTCTCTCTAGGAAACCTTACTGGCCTGCCTCCTAGCAGCCACCAGCATGGGGCCACACACACTCTGTGTGCCCTGTATTTACTGCACCTAGCAGCCCTGTCTTCAACTTCCTTGGGAGCTATGACTGAGTGGCTTCAATCTCCTTTTGTTGAGACACACCCAGCCACCTCCCTGCTGTCCATCAGGTGTAGTTCCTGGATGGAATGGGAAAGCCCACCCAGTTCCTTCCTCTCCCATCTTAGAACTCAGAGTCCCAAAACAAAAACTAAAACAGCACAACAATATCCTGGATTCCTTCCAGGATACACCACCTGATGGACCACTTACACTGTGGCAGATGACTAGTCTGTCACAGTACGTACAGGTGATACAATTGTTTCCACTAGCTGATTTTAGAAATAAACTGAAAAGCCCCTGAACATGGTATCATTACCAACATTTCTGGAGGTTGTGGGAACATTAAAAAGAAAAGAAGTATTGCTCTAGCATATGCAGTTTTTTGCAATAATATATTTAAAAGTTGAAATATTTTGAGTAAAAACTTCAACTAAAACAATATATTGTTCCCGCAACCCTTCTTAACATGTCCAGCAATTTTGGTGATGTTTCCATGTTCATGGGCTTTGCAATTAACTTAAAAGGTCAGCTAGTCAAAAAAATTGTACTACCTCCAGTCTTGCGTGGATAATTAGTAACAAGGACACGGGGCCCAGAACCTAGTGCAATAAAATAAACTACTGTAAATTATAAAGCCATTTTAGAATATACAGTAATTTATTGTATTGCACTAGGTTGTGCGCCTTCTGTCCTTGTTCCTATTTGTCTGTTACAGGGGGGCCACACTCCCCCTTCATATTGGGAGCTGCACACCTGCACGCTACTTAATTGCCAACCACTCATACTTTGATCTTTGCCCAGGCCCCATACACCTACTGAGGGCCATTTTGGATACTGAAATCACTTCAACTGTGTAACTGCAACTGACAGTTGTGCGCAACTATTTATTACCTTTTCTTAGTTTGAGTGGATCAAGCCTATTTTAGGACAAACTCATAAATGTATAAACTTGTATCTGGTGAGAAGTTGTTGCTCAGAGAAAGATTTTTATAAAAAATAAGTAGGGATGGCACATAGGTAATGTAAAAAAGGCATGGCCCCAAGGGGAACATAGAATGAAAACAAAACTCCTGACCTGCATAATTGTTTTGGGTCAACTTGGATAAATATGATAGCTGGATACCCAACATTTTTAAAAATCGGTTATAGCAACCTTAATATTTGTATGGATACAGGTTTCCTTTAAGAGACACAGCAGCTGAATGCTTAGTGAAGTGACTGCTCCTAGATTAAACAATTTCAACCCTATTTATAAGGTTTGTACCTTTACAGATGCCAGGTGTAGTCTCTGAATTAATCCTCAAAACACAGGCTTTTGTGTTCCACCAGCTCTAACCGCTGCTTTGAAATAAAAGCAGAGTCCAGGTGGGTGGGTGAGAACCATGTATAGAAGTCATTTTCTGCAGATATAGAAGAACATGCCACTTAAGTAGTTTTCACCTGAAGAGATCCATTCATCCACCAGAATTGTAAATTGCCAGCTTAGGTATACGTCCCTGTTATTTACAGAGTTATTTTACTTTAAAAAGAACCATAATTTTATGACTGGTACATACTTCACAATTTCTTAAGTCATTTTGTTTCTGTCTATTTTTATTGTGTGATTATGTAGATGTATAAAAAGAAATAACTTGTGTACATATGACTATGGTACATGTCTGCTGTGTCTTGGAGGACCCTAGTCCTCTAGTCTGTTTCCAGTATTTAACGCTGATTATCCTTAGCTTTCCACAACAATTAGACTTTAACCATACTTTATCAGCATAGATCCAGACTTTCTTTGTATCAGTGTGCAGGATTAGTATTTTCCGAACACAAAGTGGCACACTAATGAAATTTCTGACTACATAGAGCATTGTTTAACCTCTATGACTGCGTGCTAATTTGAATGATTAGTGACATAATAGTCTTAAAAGATGCTTAGTAGTGCACATTGCTACCTAATAAACTACTATATTGACTTTTTTAAGTGGCAGACAACCACGCTATAATAACTCCTCAGTAGATGGTGGAATTTTTTTTTTACATTTTGACTAGCTGAATTTGTGAATTAATTTTAAAGCCCCTGAACATTGTATCATTAGCAATATTGTTGAAGAACATAAAAAAGATGTATCAGTCTAGCACATGTAGTTTTGCATATATTAGGTTTAAATTTAAAATTTCAACTTAACTTTGAACTGAATTCATCCAAAAAGTAGTGCTAGAGTGCGTAAGCAAAAATTTTCATTTTTTTCCAAATGTTCCCACAACCGTTTTCTAAATCCTCAGCAATTTTTCATATGACACTATGTTCAGGGGCTTTGCAATTAACTCCCAAATTAGGTAGTCAAATGTTTGCAATCAACTCTAATCCTCAGTGAATTAATTGAAGGGAAGATTCCTTAAGCTGTGTCTGTAATTTATAGTTGATCTATTGCGAATCTAAGAACGTTATTGGAGACCTTAAGATCTGCCCTTTCAATCAACCCATGCAGGCCTGATCCCACTTCCATCGTTTCCGATTGCATTGTTCTGTGTATCAGATCTTTAGTTACGTCACCGATCAATAGCACATAAATCCTATATAAACCGTATCCAGAAAATGGAGCACTTTTCGATCAATGTACAACATATGTTTGAAAACTCAATTGCATGTCACGATTGTTTAACAAATTGATCTCTGGGATATTAAAGCGTCTTTAGCCAGCTTTAAAGGTACTTCGTTATGGCATATTATTGAGGCTGCCATTGCTCTTTTTAAACATGTTGGCCATCATTTGGATGATGGGGTTTCAGTGATAAGCCGATGCCCTTGAATGGGTATAACATTTAAAAAACAAAAATTTAATTAACACAGATATTCTTTAGGATTTTAAGTTCATAACCATAATACTCTCTCTTTAAAATGTTTTTATTTTTTTCTTAAATATAATATATATAACATTAAGACTATGTATCCACTGCATCCATAAGTTAATGTGTCCATTACACGCAGTTAAGATGTATTCTTAGGTCTTGTGTCCACTGTATCTCAGTGGATACTCTGGACAGGGTGTGCGCTTATCTTTCTCACTGTGTTCAACGCAAACTAACTGCAGGAAAAAACATGTGGATACAACTCATTCTATTTATTTGAATAGGAGGGAATCCACTGGCGCTACAACAAAGTGACACGCCATTGAACATTGGGCGTATTTGCGAGAAGTGGAAAAATCATGTCCAAAATGCTTTGGGCCGATTTTCTAATAAATAAAGCGCATTACAGCTAATGAGGCGATATTTCACCAGCATGAAGCCGCCCTGTGAATGAATAGCCATACTCATAATTATAACATTCTTCTTCTATCTTGTATCTGATTGGCAGTTGGAAATATATTAACTTTTTTACATAGTTAGCTATTTAATTCTTCAGCTGTGCTTAATCTCAATAAGAGCTGCAATGCAAGCTTTATTATGTTAACAATCTGTGTAACCAACTTATAATGCTTAGTGATCATATGTGCTGTCTGTATGTTTTTTTACATTTATTAAGTAAAACATAAAAAGTAAATAAGTAAATATAAAAAAACATAAAAAAAATACACCTAAAAGGTGATCTAAATCCATTAAACCTTAAACTGTGCAACTTGTCCTACAATCCTAGAGGATTACAGAAGAATGGGTTCCTACTAGAACCTAAGTGCTTAGGATTTCTGGGTAGAAGTATTTATTTTTAACAAAGATATACAACTTAAAGGAGAGCATAAGCAAACCCATTTGTCTGGGTCACATCTCAAATGTGTCAAAATCATATTACTGTTTTTCTTGGCATGTGATTTAATTTTTGTGCTTATTCCTTATCACATTTTAGAAAGTAAAGGCCTTTAAGTTTTCTGACCAGGTCACATCTGTGTTTCCTTTCTCTGGTTTTTGCCTCCCCTATACAGTTGCACACCAAGCAGTTCTATGATTTCATGTAACAAAGCAAAAGAAATACCCATACAATAGGACATTATTTCTTGCTTGAAGTGTAGCACAGGTCACTTGGGGAAAATATTTCTGGTGCTGAAAACAAAAATTATTTTCACAGTGCACAGGGTAATCCCCTAGTAGATTATTTATACCTAATGAACCTAGTCCCTCTTATTAAATCAGCCATTTATATAACCCAACATTTAATACACATGAGGAAACTCACTCCAATTTAAAGTTTTATTATTTTTCCTCTATATTTGTGTGTATATATAGATATATATCTATACCTATATATACCGTGCTCAAAAATAAGACAACCTAGATCTCAATGAATGAAATACTACATAGTTGAATGTGCTTACAACAAAATAACACAAAAATATCAATGGTAATCAACCCATGGAGGTCTGGATTTGGATTCACACTCAAAGTGGAGAAATACACTACAGGCTGATCCAACTTTGATGTAATGTTCTTAAAACAAGTGAAAATGAGGCTCAGTAGTGTGTGTGGCCTCCACGTGCCTGTATGACCTCCCTACAACCCCGCCTTTTGGCATGCTCCTGGTGAGGTGGCAGATGATCTCCTGAGGGATCCCACACCTGGACCTAAGCAAAGCAGGTTTGCTGTATCCATCAGCGAAGTGTCCAGAGCATGGAGGCGCGACCAGGAGACAGGCCAGTACATCAGGAGATGTGGAGGAGGCTATACGAGGGTGACAACCAGCATCAGGACCGCTACCTCTGCCTTTGTGCAAGGAGGAATAGTGATGTCGCGAACCCGGATTTTGCCGTTCGCGAACGGCGAACACGAACATTTGTAAA
>CM070033.1:100343743-100373991 GCA_036250615.1 Ptychadena robeensis | reverse complement strand
AGAATGGAAGAAATTGTTCTACATTCTTTCCACCATCTATTAAATGTTGTTTTCTATTCCTAGTATGTTTCTCACATCTTCTGTATACACAATTATTTCTAAGGGACAGTGGCTCTTTAAAGGTCTTCTCTGGTAAAGGAAATATGTTGCCTTGAGACACATCCCATGCAAGGTGTACAGCTGACTTGCTCATTAAGTCTATTTCTAAATTTTGATTTCTATCTGCAAAGCAGTGGGGACATTGCTGGAGAAGAGGGTACAGGGCTCCGGTCCTCTGCTATCCATCCTGTTGATGAAAAGTTACCCTCTGTGACAGGACTGCTAGTTGGCTTATCATCAATATGGTGATTAAAGAAGCTGAAAAAATGGATATAAGCTCTAAAGCCCCCCATACACCTTTAGATCGCTCCATACAATTTCCATTAGATCTACCAACAACTATATAGTATAGTGGCCTCCCTGCTATAATACATAGTGATTGGAAGGTTGAGAAAGGTCCTTATATTACATGGTTTTGGCAAAAGAAAAGTTGATTGTACAGAAATTGTATGGAAAGATTGTAAGGTGTATGGGGGCTTTACATTACATTCAAGTTTAGGCCAACCTGAATATAAGCCAAGGTATTTTAATTTACAAAGATGATACACCTTTAGATCACTCTGTACAATTTCCATTAGATCTACCAACAACTATGTTGGTAGATCTAATGGCCTCTATGATAATACATAGTGATTGAAAGGTTTAAGGTAGGTCCTCATATTACATGGTTTTGGTGGAACAAAAGTTGATTGTACAAAAATTATGTGGTAAGATTGTAAGGTGTAGGGGACCTTTAATAAACTGAATGACTCTAGTATAAGCCTAGCATGTAAAAGGCAGCAACTAAAGCCCCCTTATACACCTTCAGATCACTCCATACAATTTCCATTAGATCTACCAACAACTATGTAGCACCGGGTCCTTTCTTAAAGAATACATCGTGATTGAAGGTTTAGAAAGGTCCTCATATTACATATGTTTGGTAGAAGAAAAGTTGGTTGTACATAAATTGTATGGTAAGATTGTAAGGTGTATGGGGGCCTTAAGGCACAGAAACACACAGCAAATCTGCTTTTGTTTTGAGATGCCATTATTTTTAACTAGCTGATGTGTGAGTTAATTGCAAAGCCCCAGAACATGGTATCATCACCAAAACTGCTGGAGTTGAAGAAAATGGGTTTGCAAACATTGTAAAGAATAATGACTGATCTAGCTCATGAAGTTTTTGCCTAAATTACATTCAAAGTCAAGTCAAATTTGACTTGATTTTGAACCTAATTTATGCAAAAACTAGTGTTCCCACAACCTTTCCCATCATCTCCAGCAAAGTTGGTGATGGTGCCATGTTCAGAGGCTTTGCACAAATAACACCCTGCAAAATGTTACAATTTTCTTAACTTGAGTAAAAACCCAATTGATTTTTTTTCAGCACATTTTGGGAGCTAGAAATAACCTACTGGTATTTTATTCGCTCTCCTCTGGTCTGTTTGGAAATCTTGTGAAATGAGAACTTCCCTTGCTTTTCATCAGTTAACATTACCGTTAATATTGTAAAAATTTTAAACAGATAGTTTTGCATATTGGAGTGACAAAAAAAATGTGAAAATTATCCAAAAGAAATGTCAAAAGGGAAAAGGTTAAAAGAAAGCCACAGAAAATGGAAAAAGAGTGTTACCTTGAGGGAAGTTCGTTGCCTGTGTTGAAGATAATAGATTATGTCTAGTGTGGGGTGACATTACGTTGTGGCAACATTCTCCATAAAAAGGGAAAAGGGTGAAAAGTCTTTTCAATTACCAACGTAATTTTCAAAGCAGTTTTTGCCGAGTTGTTTTTTTTCTTAGTCAGGGAATTGTCAGATTGATATTTCAATGAGGGGAAACAATATATTTTCACTTATTATAAAGCTAAACTCCACTGCAGTTGTTTCCTAAAAGCAGAGCCTGACTTCCTGCTAGTTGGTTCTGCTAGTATTTGTTTAACCTCCTGAGCATTTCGCCGATGGCACGGTTTTTTCATAACCGTGCCACGGGCAATCGCGGTGGAGCACAATATGCTTCGCCGCGATTTCCTGCTCAGCTGGAGGACGTAAACATAAGTCCGGCGTCACTGGAGACGCCAGACTTACGCTGAAGAAAAGCGACGCCCCTCCAGTTAGACAAAGGTCTATGGCGCCGCCTACCCCTGCCCCCTTCGCGTCACCGGTGATGCGATCGGGGGCGGACCCGACCGCCGTAAGAAGACGGCGAGAACTCGGGCAGAACGCTCAGAAGGTTAATACAGATCTATATTGCAGGTGGATTCTATTACAGTGGACTCTTGAGTTTCAATCAGCTTGAGTTACAACCAAAAGTTTAGTTTTAACTTGCAACCAAATATTTGACTTAAAACCAGAATTATGTCTCAGGCCAAAACATACTTCTGCTTGCGTGGTGGCATACATGTGACTTGATGTCACTTATAAGTACAGCACGTCAAAATGCATCATCTCACCCATCCACAAGATAGAAGAAGCCTGAGACCAGGCTTCTTTTATCTTTATTTGTTTATGTCAATTAAATCCACAATGGTTCCCAATAATCTGCACATGTGCAATATCCACAGCTGATCTATACTCTAATATAGACATTATAACAGCGTGGGAAATAATTTTATTAAATTTTTTTTAATTCAAATTTTGTATTGGTATTTAATATTTTTCCACTTAAATTAAACAATAGAGCAAAATAAAGCAAACAAAAAACTGATAGTAAATAAACAGAATACAAAATAAACAACCCAAACAAAGCAAAACAAAAAGAGCCACTAGAACCTAGGTGCTCAACCTGTGGCACGTTGGGTGTTGGTTGCAGGCCCTCCTTGGTCCTCCACATGTGGCCCCCAAAACCTGTTAATGCATAGGGCATAGCAACTCACATGTGAAGTGGTTACACACTGACCCAGATTTCCTAATCAACTTTGGCGGTCCTACAGTTGTGTTCAAAATTATTCAACCCCCACTGAAATTGAGTGTTTTGGCCATTTTGACATTGATTTTGATCATTTCAGTCATCTTGTTTACAATTAAATCAGGGAGGCACTTGTAAGTCAGACAAATATAACATAACATTAATAATGAAATAACCACAAATGTCTTTTCTGTGCTCACATCATTATCAGTTTTATTCAACCCCCAAGTGACATTCATTCTTAGTGCTTAGTACAACCTCCTTTTCCAGTTATAACAGCTTTTAAACGTGAAGCATAGCTTGACACATGTGTCTTGCAGCGATCTACGGGTATCTTTGCCCATTCTTCATGGGCAAAAGCCTCCAGTTCAGTCACATTCTTAGGCTTGCACGCTGCAACTGCTTTTTTTAAGTCCCACCAGAAGTTCTCAATCGGATTTAAGTCTGGTGACTGCGATGGCCACTCCAAAATGTTCCAGCCTTTAATCTGCAACCATGCTCTTTTTGAACACAACTGTATATCAGTAAAATTGTCAATGTTGATTGGGGAAACCAGGTCTACATATAAGTCTACCGCCTGCTGAGATATGTCAACAGGGGAGGGCCTGAATGGAGGATATGTTCGGCCCTTTAGTGATTTCGAGTTGCCCACCACTGCACTAGAAGGGTCCAGTAGAACCAGGGTACACATTTATAGTCACAACTGGTGTAACAGGGTGTCTTAGTCAGATAGTTTGAATGGTCCCAAGGTATTAGGCAAATCTTGTACACAGTACCATGAGAAATAAGGAAAGCGAGTCATCAGTGTTTGGATGTCTTTATTCAATTTTAAAGCAAAGGAAAAGCAGTACCAATCTAGTCTGCTAGTGCAGCTAACGGAACATTGGAGCAGTGAAACAAGCTATGTAGGCTAAACAGATCCATTGGGAAATACACATGTAGACATGTTTGCTATCATTAGGGTAGGAGAGGCAGAAATAGATATCATGCACTATATAGAGTGAACCATTAAACTTCATGATGCAGGTCGTACTTTCATAACAAACCTGTAGACAGGGAGAGATTAACACAGCTAAAATCCATGTAAATAACTGTCCTTCTTAAGTAGACGCCACAGATTAATGTTCTACTGGAACCAGTGCTTGTAATCCCATATTAAAACCCAAATCCTATTTGTTACCACCTGCTTGAGATACATCCTAATTAATAATGCCCATGGGCCACCAGATTTTGAAATGGCTTACGATATGTCTTGCATGAGATTAATAAAGGTATCTTCTGGAGGCAGTGCCTAATGTCATGGTATGTTTGGAATGATTTAGATAAAGGATGCTGTGACTGCTGAATGTCTATACAAATACCATTTATTTCCCTTACTACTAAAACCTGAGGTTTGGAAAATGTACACCTACTATGTATGTGTAGGGGAAGCATAATTTGATATAACTTATTTGTTTTGGCCTTCTATTTGTTTAATTAGATAAAAAGCTGGCCCCATAAATTATAGATGAAGGATTTCATTTATGTGAATTAGTAGGGTATTTAAGCCACATTATGTTTTCCTTTTTCTTCCTCCTTATTGCCGCTGGTAGAACAATCTGCACAGAAACACTCCTAATGTCCCCAGTGTGTCCTTTACATCAGTAATGATTCAGATTTTAATATATTTTTCATCCCTTGTTATGCTTTCAAGGTATTAAATCCTCCTGCAGGGAGTCCAGCACTGTGCACTTGTGCAACCCGCAGCAATCTTATTAGAAAATCGTATTGGTTGATCAACAGGGTGGATGCTTTATTGGTTGGCGTATTTTTATGGCCACTTTTGGGAAACTGGTTCGGATGCTGAAGCTGAACACAATGAGTCCTTATAGATGTGTTTGGAATTGTATCCTTTGTAATATTTGCACCCCTGTTCAGCTTTCAAACACTTCACATCATTACTGCATTGCAAACAGTAATAGCAGAGCATTTGCTGCCAACTTAACTGCAACATTTTGTTGGCAGGTGCTGAAATAAAATGGATTAAAAGGCAACACAACCCCTGTGCATCAATGATTTTAATAGGAAAATATGCCTGTATAGTCAATGAAACTCACTATGCAAAGGGTATAGCATAAAACCTGAGACCAGTTGATTTTCTTATAAAGTGGTGTTAAATGAATTAGTTCCACTATTCCTGTCAAGATAATGGTAAATTATTATGAATACATACCTGGAGGAGATGAAACTTAATTGAAGAAGGATCATTACAGTCTATATTTAGGTGAAAATTTCAGTGCAAAAACAGCATCCTATAATTATGGATCCACTTTGATTGTCCCGACTTCTGGTTTAATAGCTATTGGTCACCGCAAGTCACGGTTCTATCATGGCCAAAACATAGCTTTATGCTATGGAAAACCACAATAAGTCATTAAAATCTGCAATGCAAGTCTCCAGAGTACATTCTTCAGTGATTTTATTTAATACATTTGAAACTGTGCCTAGGTACATGGAAAATTTTAATTAGAATCCTGTGTGCTGCTCTTTTTTTTGAGGCCATAAGATAAGCCAGGATAGCCATGCAGATAGAGCAGAAAGGAAGGCTATGCTTCTTGCTACACTTAATTCTGAACTGGAATCAGCACATATTGTCTATACACAACAGCCATGTGTATTCTTAGGCTATGTCCCCACAGTGCAATAATATGTGCTAGCATTCACAAATCCCCCCCAAAAAATCATTCGGAATTTTTTGCTGCATAATTTTTGGCATCTTTTTATGTCGCACAAGGAAAAAATCCATTGTTTTTTCTCTGCTTGAACAAATTGATAAACACATCAACAATGCAGATTTCTGATGAGCTCTAATTGCGAATATCGGCTATTTGTGAATAGGGTGGCGGATATTCACAATTTCGAATATTCGCAGTATTCTGCATTGGGAAGCTTATGGCCATGGATTGCGAATATATATAGCGAAAATAAATAGCACATGTGACCATTCATTTCGAAGGTAATATATATCAAATATTGAATCGAATATTAGTAGAATTATTCGCAAAATATTGCTTATTCAAATATTGCCTATGCGCTTATCACTAGTGCCTAACTCATTCCCTATGGGTGTGTTAATGTGCCCATATTCACGTTCCGCGTGTCAAGAGTGGGGATTTGGAAGCAGTAGAGACATAGCCTTACTTGAATTTTGATGTGCCCCTAGATCAGTGCAGTGAAACATTGCATTGGTGTAGGAGTAGAGAGATTCATGTAATAAAGACCAGTCATTGGTGTTCTTTTGCAAGCTATCTGGTCATTTATGTACTGCAGTTTTCTAAATTTGCCCTGCTGGGTTCCTGCAACAGCTCAGAACAGGTTTTTGAAGCCCATTGATGATGTTCAGTGCTACAAAGCAATACCTAGGTTTGCAGATGCATGTGGTGAGGAGCACCAGAAAATTATGCAGGTCCTTAGTAGTGATGAGCGACAAAGACAATATTTGAATCCGTGATATTCCACAAATAATTATACTTTTCAACATTTCGAGTGTATAGTCAAGAATTGTGCAAATTACATTGTGATTACCTTCAAAATGAATGGTAACATGTGGTATATATATTCGCAATGCATGGCCATAAGCTTCACAATGCATAATATTGCGTCAAATATATTCGCAATTCGAATATTCAAGCTCAACACTAATTCTTAGTTGCTATAAGGAATATATTCAAATAAGGTTTTCATGTCTGGAGTTCAGGTTTAACATTATATATATATATATTCTCTATGACATTTTTCTGTAATCTAAGTAAAACGTGAAGAGTTTTCACCTTACTTAACACCCTATAGACACAACAGAAAGTCAAAATTTAAAACAATTGTGCCTATTTTTAAAATTTTGAGCTTGACCTAATTTCTATTACAGAAAGATTAAAAAACAAACAGAAGCCCTAGGGGAGCTAAACTTTAAATAATAAGTGCCAGTTGAGTAAGAATCAGACAACCATAGGCTTCTTATAAAATTTTAAGCATAGTTTTAAGGGTTTATCATAAGGAGACCTTACCTCATACTGTTGGCATCACAGTATGATTATAACTAATGTATGACTATAAGAGGATTCACTTGTGAGATTCTGCAGTGCAGGATGTGAAAGATGTTGGGTGTGCTTTTATGTTCCCCAGTTATTTGTGTTCAGAAGGGGTACAGTTCTGCAGTACAGGTAAGCATAATTTCCTTCCTGCATATCATTTGGGCAAACAGAGTGGGAAGTTAGTGCCGACTAACTTCTCACCCCGTTTGTGGATTGTGTGCCTGCTCACTGACTGAAATAATCAGTGCAAAAGCAGAAGCGTTGATGCTTTAGTGCTTTGAGTAGTCACACCAACATGATTGAGTGGGCCTGGGCCCCTGGGGCCTGCCTCCACCACCAGCACTGATTCCTTCCCAAATGTGCAAGAAACCCAGACCATATTGTTGGCAATATACATACTTGCCAACACTTATGTATTTATATAATCCTTTACCATTGAATGAACTGTATAAGGTCCCCCAGTAGTGTAAATCTGGGAAAGGTTCCAGAAAAAATTCTGCTGCTTTTAAGGTTGCAATGAGCACAGTGGCCTCCATCTTTCATAAGTTCAGATGTTCAAATCCACCAGGAATCTAGAGCTGGCTGGTCATCTAAACTAAGTGAGGGGGGAGAAGGGCCTTAGTCCTCTGTTGAGCGAGGAGAATCTTCCAGGACACTCATTGCTAAAATGCACTTGAAGAACTCTTAGACAAAATTGTCTGGTCTGATGAGAAAACGATTACAATTTTTGAATATCCTCTAACCCTATAGTTAATGAACCTATGATTAAATGATTAAAATTTTTGGTGTGAATGCTAGTTGTAACGCTTAGAGGAAACCAAGCACCGCTCATCACCTGGCCAATACCAACCCTACAGTGAAGCATGACGCTGTGCCTTCTTATGTCTATGGTACAGAAAGGATGTTTTACTTGCCTTCAACCCCCCGTTATCCAGTGCCCTGATCCGCTGCTTGAACCTCAACATCTTCCTTCGACAGTGTCCAGCCTTAAGCTCTGCATGATGGATGATAGGCAAGAGGAGGCTTCCTGACAGGTTGTTGTAAGAAAGCATTTGGACAAGGGTGTATAAAACTTTTTTCTTTTCTCCTCAGGTTATTAAAAAACAAACAACCCCACTACAAACGGTTAAAACAAAAATCCCAGGGTGTAGCTTTAATGATGAATGCATCAGCCACTTGCAAATGGTTGATTTGCTTTTATATTTGCATACAGATCTTTCCAATTTGTTGTAAATTGTAACATACAGGGATCCAGGCAGTTATGAATTATGAATTCTATCATTTTCTTCAGACTGGACTTATCAACATGCATATATTCATATCTGTCTTTACATGTACAATTCTCATGTTTGTCTAATTTGCAGATCCCAATTGTATTGCCAAGTGATGCATTCTGATTCTTCTAAATTTCAGCCATGTCAGTTTGTCTCCAGCACCCCCTATCTACCCTCCCCCTTCTCATTAGTTTATAGACAGAAAGGAGCATTAACATTGCTGTGGTCATCATAATAGCTCTATATTGAACATTTGTGTAGAAAAGAAACAATATAATCAGTCTTT
This sequence comes from Ptychadena robeensis, assembly GCA_036250615.1. Lineage (NCBI taxonomy): Eukaryota > Metazoa > Chordata > Amphibia > Anura > Ptychadenidae > Ptychadena > Ptychadena robeensis. Next base: position 100,365,377 of record CM070033.1, on the reverse strand, counting down.
GTCATGCACATTTCTGGACAGATGATCTCATACCTATTCATATATTAAAGTGCATTTATAGCTAACTAACCTACGGCAGTCAAAAAGCAAAATTTCAGCTTCTTCTTAAGTGATATAAGTATTTCCAGTTAGCATCTAGACCAAGGGGGGCGGCAAACTTTTTGACTTGTGGGCCACAATGGGTTCTTAAACATGAGAATGGGGTCAGATCAAAAGCCTGTAATGGCAGCCTGCCATAAGTGTCCCAATTGCTCGTGTTCCCGGCTTCATTAATGATACTGGGGGCATGCAGCAGGGACATTGTGATCTTTTTACATTTCCTTTGCTTAATGCTTTCAACAAAGAAATCATACCTCCAGGAACATTAAAAGACGTTCAGACTCCTCTTGGTATTATGCAAACTCATTGCATGGAACAAGCACAGTGGACCCAGGGCATTTTTCATCAAGGTGACAAAGGGACGGATTAAAAGCTAAGCAGGGCTCCGGGCCATAGTTTGCCCATGTGTGATCTAGAGCCATAAAGAGAAAGGATATGGCTAAAATCACGCAGTCGCTTTTGGGCTGCTGATGGTCGCCAGCAGCCTGATTGTCATCTGTGTGCAGGTGCTTGGAACTCTATGGGGCAAACACTGAAAAAGCAGCCAGCAAATGCAACAGTGCTTTTTGGGCGTTTGGGCACTGAAAATTTTGTGTTTTCAGATGTCTGTAGGAATCAGTCCTAAAGTGAACCTCAAACAGCTTATATTTACATTCCTTTGATTCTACATGCTAATTGTATTTTAAAGAAAACATTGCCTTTGTCATTATGTACCTTATTCTGGACCTAGACCATTATTTACTGTATTTACATATTGGAAGTTGTAGACTTCTCTTGCGCCATTTTCTCACTTCTTAATGAGCTGCACTGGGACAATTTATTTCACATTTGAGGTTTTAGAATTATAGATTATGACTGGGAGAAATGTGAAATGAAACACATTTTTATATGCCAAACTCCAAGTCTATAAATGTCTTGTGACCTCTGTTTTATTTTGTGCTGTGAATCTGACACTTACTTTATCAAAATCCTTCCAGTGAAAAAGCAAATGGAGATGAAATCCAGAGGAGTCAAGCTTCTACCCAACAAGGACAGCAACCAGAAGACTTCAGTGTGTAAGTGTTTAAAACCAATAATTGCACCATCATACATTCCCATTATCCAACCATACATCCTACATACTCAACAGTGGTTTGATAGCTCTCCTTTCACTGCTCATAGGCACCTAACTGAGTGGGGGATGCTTTTTCACTGCCTTTTTTTCCCAGAACTAAAACAAATGGTATTCCATATAACACAACACACAGGAACAGAAAGAACCTCTAATTAGAAGCATCAGAAGTAATGTCCATAATTTCTTGTATTTGTGGCTTCATAGCAAGGCTGTCAAATTTCAGGCTTCTAGGGCCACATTCATCAAAAATTTTGACTCTTTATAACCCACTCCTGGCAGTCAAAAAAAATCCAAAATGCATATGGATCTGGCCCTTGTTGACTGGAAGTGAAAAAGTACGATAAATAGGCTATATAATTGCAGCTCAATATGTGAAATTCATATGATATAAGGCATTTTTTGAGAGTCTACATCCAAGTGTTTTTGCCTTTCACTAGAAGTAGAGAGGTATGAAGATATATTTTTCAATTTATATGGTAGCTGTTTTAATTATTTCCTAGCAAATGTTGATGATTTGGTTTGCCTTTTACATAATTATGCATCTATAGTTTACAAATATTTATATTCAGAAACACAATTTAAAAAAGGTTTTCAGATACCCAAAGCAGCCAATAGATGTTGAAATGACTAACTGGCTTCTCTGGGTTACTGCACTTGGCATGTCATCACTGCTTTTCTAACCTCTTGATATACCAATAGTTCCATAGCATATAAACAATAGTTGAATGGAACATACTGATATTGTACCTACAAGAGGCACTGTTGTTTTCCATCCCCTTATATCTTGTTGACACAAGCTTTTTGGTTGTTCCAGTGCACCTGCTCACTTGGAGCTAATCATTTCTGTCCAGGGCACAAAGGATATTGTTGGCTGGAATAAAAGCAGCAATATCCCTGTGTAAAGGACACCGCACATTATTCACTTCTTATCTGGGAAAGGTCAACAACAAATCCCTTAGATTTTCCATTTGCTCCAGCCATTGTTTAGATTCTGAGAGAGGAGAGCTTAAAAGTTTGCAAGTTAGAAACAGAAGAACAAGAAGACCTTGAAGGTTAAGGAAGTACAACACAACTGGAGAAAACCTTTTTAAATTATAAAAAATTTCCAATGTAAGCCTTTTCTTTAGGAGAGGAAATACAACATAATGTAGGGTTTACCTATAGAAACCTTTAAGAACATTAAACGCATGGAAGGAGTGACAGATGTGCATTTTGCTTAAAGCAACATGAACACTGTTTTCTCTTTTTTTCTGTCTACCATTTGCCTAATCAAATAAACAATATTTAAAGTACAGTGATGATGCTTTAAATGCAGTAACCCACAGCAATGCTTTTAACGAGCTGCTATGGGTTACTTCCCTGCGTCTGATGGTATACACATGTGACATAAAACATTTACACACATAAATGCATCACGTCTCCGGTTTCCTAGAAAGTACACTTCGATAAATATAGCACAGCTTTGGCGAAATACATATTAGTGTATAATCCCAAATAATGTCTGAAAGCCACAGGTTTAACAATGCTTGCACTGTAGGGAAAAGATTTAAAGCTTTTTTTCTTGCTTAAAAGAGGCCACATCCGTTACGTGATTTCTCCTACCAGATACAAATAATTGCCCAGAGCGTTGCTATCCTCACAGGCGCCACTTGTTCCTAATGAATGGTTTGGGGGCTGACTAGTTAAGGGTTAACCCTTTGAGTGATGGATGGAAGAGAGATGCCAGAGAGGCTCACCCCCGTGAATACACGCCACTGTATCCTGGACTAGTTGCCTTGGCAACTCAGCAGCACCTGACGGATGTTTTCAGCTTTTCTCTTCCCTCTTCCTTCAATCTTTCTGATGCTCAAAGCTGCCCCTTTTCCCTCATCTATGTCGCTTTAGTGATAGATAGCAAAGAAATTAATGCAGTAATTAGGATTAGGCCATTTGGCTAGCCGGTATGGCTTAGATGTAGATTTTGTTAGAATGTTGGATCTTTTGCCTTTTAATAGGTTGCAGCACAGTAGAATACCACAGTCTGTAACAAGCCGAAGCGTCATCATCGTTTGGGACACATTACGTTACACAAGACCGAAATATTAAAAACCTTACTAATGAGAAGCCGATAGCCAGCCAAAGGGGTGGGTTTGTCCACAGCCACTTACTCATTTGAGCATTTTGGAGATTTTGAAATGCAAAAATATGATTGCTTTCATTAATTGCTTTCTGTAGTTAACTACACCCTACTAATTACTAGAAATCTAAGCAGCATAAAAAGGTTGGTATATTCTGCTTTTATATCTAAAGGTTATCAGAAAGCCTTTATACAGCATATTCCATTACACCATTATATTTCTAAATTCTTCTGAAAGTGTTGATTGCCTGGCTGCCATGATGATCAATACTTTCTGAGATTTTTTTAATGGATCAAGAGTTCTGACATTCTTTGCGGAATGCTTGATCCATATAAAGTAAAATTGCTGAGTCCATTAGTTAAGCTAGACATAGACAGTAAGATTTGTGGGACGATCTGCCGTGAAATTGGCTGCAAATCTAACATGATACATAACACCATACATCGGGCCATAAATGGATCGGCTAAAAACGGATATGTCTGTATTTTCTTTAGTAGAAAATCTGGCTTCCCCATCCAAAGTAAATGCCGGCACACAAAGATTGAGCAGACGATTCTCGAAACGACTGGCCATGTGTGATGACCTCATCACGCAGTCGATCTGCTTCGGAAAACTAAACGGTCGCAAAACTAAACGTCTATGCCCAGTTTTAAGCATGACCACAGAAAAAAGAAAAGCGCGAACCTGTTATCTAATGTTATTTAAATTAACAGTTAAATCCTGCACACAAGACAAAATGCTTGCTATCACCTTGGATAATAAAGAAGGCTTTATCTGTGCGCCTTTATTTTTGCCATGGATTCCTATAACTTAGCACCTTCTATTGCCATACCTACATCAAGCAGAGTATCCTTATTGGCCACTTAAATATATATTTAAAGTTGGGTTTGATAGAGTGTTGTAGCGTGTTAAGCTAGACATGCCGATTCCTGCCCAACCCAACTCGCCAATAAAGGGTATCACCTTTACTCCAAACTGTCTGTAAAGGTAAGTTTAAAAAGCGATGTTTATCTGGTTAGTAAATAAAATAAAATGTGGGGTACATGCCTTTAAGCAGGACTCAGGGGCTAAGTACACGTGTATATTTACAGAGAAGCTGTTGGGTGGCCGGCAGGGATGCCTGACCACCCACATATTATGTTTATGGATAGGCAGCTTTCCTGCAACTGGTCATGTGAACTCTCTTTAACATATCATCAGTGATTGAGAGGTTTTCTATAAATAAACCTTTCATTGTCCTTCAGTAATACAAAAGCGTGCTAAATGCTGTTGAAGGCAACAAAAAGCTTGTTTAGGATCTTTTTTTCACCACTAACATATCTGAATGGCACTTTAATGGGTTAAGAATGCTGCTTAAAGCTTGTTAAATGCTTTGTAAATGCTCATTCAAGCTGATGCTGCTTAGACTGACATTTATATGCTGAGTTTAACTAGTTGAGTTCATTTTCTTAGCTACGATTCACTGCCCTTAGTTACTTAAAGGATGTTTGCATTCAATTCTCCATGAATTTTCAGACACGGTATTCTAAACTACAAGAATTGAATTGTTCATACTGTTTTGCCAAGTGATTAAAATCTGTAAAGCTGGGCATACACGGTCCAATTCCTGCATGATTCAATCCCCGATCCGAAGCCATGCACGCTCCCGCATCCCTTAAGGATCGGGTCATGCAGGAATTGGATGCAGCAACTAACGAGGATTGGGCTTAAATCAGCCATCGTGTTGGATCGCACAGTTATCTGACAGGATGGTAAATTTAAGCCCAATCCCATTAGTTCGGCTGGGGACGGCTGCCCCTAGCCGAAGTAATGAACTGCACATTAAGAGTACCGTCCGATTCTCGGCACTAGTGGGCGGGCGTGATGACGTCTAGTGCAGAGAATCAGATAAGGAATAGATGGTTAATTGTACCGTCTATTCCCAGCTTTAAGCTGGGCATACACGTACCAATTCCTGCACGATCCGATCCCCGATTGGATGCCGTGCGCGCTCCCTCATTCCTTAAGGATCGGGTCGTGCAGGAATTGGATGCAGCAACTGATGAGGATTGGGCTGAAATCAGCCGTCCTGTCGGATCGCACAGAGATCCAACAGGATGGTAAATTTTAGCCCAATCCCATTAGTTCGGCTGGGGATGGCTGCCCCTAGCCGAACTAATGAGTTGCAGATGCAGAGTGCTGGCCGATTCATCACGCTGCCTGCTACTGCATAGAATCGCATAAGGAATAGACGGTACATCGTACCGTCTATTCCCAGCTTTAGAACTAAATGTAATAATTACCAAAGGATGACAATTTAACTGAAAACAAACGCATATTGCTTTCATTCGGTCCTGTAAAATTAAATTGCCCTAGCTAGTGTTGAGGAAATGTCCTTTAAGGCTCAAGGCAAAGACCAAATTGGACGCCTTTCCCTACCCAAATATGAGCTCCTGAGTTAGTGTCAAAGTTTCGCGTTCTGCTTTCCCCTCCCCGGCTTTAGTATCATCTTTGGCAAAGTTGCTAAATGATTAGACTAAAAACCATGGTCTAAGGTACGTATCTACATTTGTATTGTTTTTTTTTTGTTCTCCCTAGTTAGCAATTTTATATATATGAGTACAGGATAGGTACGGTTTGGTTCTAATGACACATTTAAATTAAACTCTGCCAGTAACCTTGACAGATAGCAAATGTCAGGTTTATGTTCACTAGGTCAGTTAATTACTGAATAGTATCATCTTCACCAAGTCATTGTGCATGTAGCACATGAGCCAGGGAGTTTCTTTTTCCATGAGCGTTTCACCATGCAGGTGTTTTTTTTTCAAACCATGCGCATTCAGTTATTCAGGAGTAAGTATATTAACAAATAAATAATATGATAACACTAAGGATCTAAGTATCTTGGCCTTTGTGAAACCTGCTGTTTAATCAACTCAGAATGCTTAAAATATTCAAAGCTTTTCCTCCGTACGTCATCCAAAAATGCTTCAGTGTGACACACTCAGACCAGTGCTGATGCATACATAGCAAAATCATGCCTTCTAGAGTGTGCAACATCAGCAAGATAAGTAGTGAGATTGGAAAACTGGATTAGCTGTATCAGAAATTATTAAAAAGAAGAGCTGAAAGGGTAAGAGAAATCAGCATTTTGCATGCAACGTGAGTGGAATGTGGTAAATATTTAAAGAGACACATCATCAAAATATTACAAATATGAGCAAACAGCTGTTTTTAAAAAAAGTCCACAGACCATACATGCATACATACATGTTCCTTTATTTCCTTGTTAGCTAGTATATATCATGGGTTTAGATGTGTTGCTGGTATTGAGCCAGACATCCCAAAGGCTAATTGTACACTCACCAGTCACAAAAGGCCCCTGAGATCTAGGATTAGACCTCTTAGTGAAGCATTTATGTTTTGCCGTAGATTCGTCCTGGAATTTGATAAACAACCCTTTGGCGGGTCAAAGGGCAGTTAGTCATTTATATTCTGGGATTGGAAGCCACCAAGGTCAAAGGATAACAGTGAATTGGATCTTAAGTTCTGTTTGCTTTGGCTCCCCGAGGTAATAAGTGTTGCTTCCTTATACACGTACATTACCTTAGTGACACTCTCAATCCACTCTTATCCTCCACTAGCCGCAACATCTAGTTGCTTTAGTGTTTGGTTGACCAAGCAGGTGACCTCGTGTACATTTAGTCACGTCAGGCATTTTTTTCCACACTATTTCCTGTAAATACTTTTGAGCTTCAAATACTTATGGGCATTACTACAGTAATGGCACCAGATGTCAGAAATTAAGACCTCTCTGGCAACAGGATAACTTTTCTTTTTCAGCTTCTAACCAATATTTGTGAAGATACCATACAAGTAATAGTATTTTTTTATTCCAGGGCTAGTTTTGATTTGCATGTATGTTAGTTTTTATTTCTACATTTGGCATTTCTTCTATAATCTGGCTGGGGTTCCCTTTAATGCAGTTTGCCTCCAAAAACTAGCCAAATGGCTATAGATTAACATTTTTAGAAACAATATCTAAACTCTTAGTAATTTTGTTTTAGAAACCTTATATTTTTCATAATTGAAATAGAAAGGGGTATTGTGCTACCAAACATATTGAAAATTGGGTTTGAATTTTAATGCTGGGAATTTTTTTTACATATATTATTTATGCAAGAAGAAAAATTAATATAATTTCAAGTATGGTTTGAGGCTTCTCTGCAGATAATTTATGTAAATATAAAAATAATTGTTATGCACTATTTCTTTCAGTAAGGAGGGAGTGAATTTTTTTCATATAAAGTCTAGGAATGTGGTGGGCATAACTAAATAAGTAGGGACCTGCTTTACAGAAATGTGTATGTGGTATACCCAAGATACTGCGGTCCTACTGGTTAGATAGCGCATCCTCTTTTTGAGTCAAATTAGTATATTGTCACTGAGTACTACCTTAGGGTATCCTGCTGTAGAAACCATAGTGCTGTACCACTGATGCATGCATGCATAACCATCTTCCATTTTGCTCTGATCAGTAAGTCGTAGTAATCCCAACTCAGTACGTCTTTGATTCTTTCGGTCCTGTAACTTGATTTGTGAAGCCCTCTGTAAATCCTTAACCATTTTACCTTTATTCCTTTCCTAGTGTTCTGCTGTCTTCATGGCTAGATCTTTCCACACTTCTATCCACCTACCTCTTACTATAGATTCAATCCTTCCACCTCTCACTTCTGGTTGCCCTCTCACTTCATTTTCTTCACTTGCCTCTATCCTATCATCATTTACTCATCTTTACTGCCTGTCCCTTTCATTTCATTCTATTTCACTTACAGGATAAGATTATGCAGTCTTTCGTCACATATTTTACATAATATCGCTCTTATTTTATTAAATGAAAAATAAAAAAAAACTTATCTTTTAAGAAGCATATTGTCATCCTTATTATATTCTCTGCACCTATTTATATGCCGTAAAAACCATGCATATGAACAGAATACATACATATGTATGTGTATTCGTGAACGACAATCCCGTCTCCTGCCTGCATTCAGAGTTTGGTATTAACCACGCAAGGAAGAGAAATTGTCATAAGGCTTTCTTGGATGATTGTTTTTATGTTTTATTGATGCTGCTATAAAACCAAGGGTGTTCAAATTCATTAGCGTCATGACATACTGGGGATTTCTCTGGGAGGGCAGTAGAAATAATGTCATCTTCTACACATGATCTGGTGCTTGTGATGCATGTAACAACATCCTGGCTGGTGTTCCTGAACACAGGTTTTATGTGTCCTGAGAATACTCTTTCACTTGGGTATTCTAAGAAGTACAGCATGACAAAGTACTAAATTGTTTATAGTATTTTTACTCAATTCTAAAAACAGACCTGTGATAGAGAGGGCATGTTATAGTTTTACTCAGGATGGCAGCTAAGCTTAGAAAAACTTTTACTTTTTAGTAGAAGGACTTTGCTTATACTCCATGTTGCAGTGTGGGTCACACCACATATTCATGCAGCTATTAGGAGATAATCCCAGTAATGTTTCCAAACAATGGAAACGTAGAGAACATATATCCACATGCTATAACCTCCCACTGCGCTGGTGGTGTTTGTTTGTATGTGTGTGATTGGGTGTGACTGTTGTGCCCAAGGGTCTGAGGAGTAACTAGTATCTGGTAATCTTTACTTTTCAATGACGGTGACAAGCCATCTTTACAAGATCATCCCTAACCGCTTTAAAGAATTACATCACAAACCCATATCAATTGATTTCTTAATCAAAATGTAATCAAAGACTTTTCAGAAATGTCCCATTTTTCTTAGTATAAAATTTTTGATACCTTTCTATGTCCCATCTCTGTAAATAGCACATACACCCTTCCAGCTATGAAACACCAAGACCTTTCATTTCCCCGACTTTGGTATTTAATTGGCTGAAGGGGTGATTTGCAATATGTGTAAATCACTAAGATGGTTTTATTGCTAACTAGTGAATTGTATTTTGAAGTGTGTGCTTGTGTCAAGTGGAAGGTAGAGGATGATATTTGGTTTGGAGAGCAAATCATGTTCATTCAGTTGCCTTATTTGTAAGCAACACATGTAAACTTCTTATTGTATTAAAGTGGCAGTTCTTGTATTCTTCTGTGTTTGTATTATCCAGCAGTGTCGTTTTTTTAATTGGCTGTGTGCGGAGTGATTCCTCTCTGTGTATGCTCTCTTTTTTGCATTTTAGTAACTCAGGTGGGTGTTTACCAAGGACACCACTTGTGTCCCGACCCAGGAACTCCGGAACATGGGAAAAGAATAGGTTCTGACTTCAGGTGAGAGGCCTGCTTTCATGCTTCCTTATTGCCTGCTTTAACTCTTCCACAACTTAGACTGTTAATGTTATACTAATATCAATATGATAAAACAAGCATTTTTGGATGAACAATACCTATTGGTTACAGGTGCCTGTCAAATGTTTTGGCTATAATGGTTAATTGTAATTAATGGTTAATATGTAATTAATAATAAAATATCATATCATAGGACTTCTCTAACAAATGATATTCTTCAGACACCCGGGTAGTAATGTTATATTAATATTAATAAAGTGTAACCAGGATTTTTGGATAAACATGCCCTATTGGTTACAGGTGCCTGTCAAATGTTTTGGCTATAATGCAAAACATATCATAAGACTTCTTTCACAAGTCAAATTCTTCAGACACCCAGGTGGTAATGTTCTATTAATGCCAATAAGGTGTAACCAGGATTTTTGGATAAACAGTCCCTATTGGTTACAGGTGCCTGTCAGATGTTTTGGCTATAATGTAAAACATATCATAGCAAGACTTCTCTCTCTTTTTAGACGCCCAGGTAGGAATGCAAAGAAAACATAATAAGTATTCTAGATGTTGTTCTGTTAAAAGAATAGGAAAAAACATACACTTTAATAAAGCTCTGAGGATTTGTGTTAAAGAAAATGGTAAGCACTATAATCTCTAGTAGCCAATGTACTCTATTTAACATCTAATAAAAAGCACTTATTAGTTTTTTCTCAATAAGAGGTCTAGCTTGTTGAAACAAATCCCCTTCCATTTGCCCTATTAAAATTCTATTGGCAAAGATATGGATGTTATGGTTGGCCCACTAATTCATATGGCACCGCAACTAGGGGTTGACTGCTGCATCCATGATGCTTAGTTCATTATTACTGCGGCATACATGATGCTTAGCCTATTTTAACTGTTAGAAAGCTATTTTTACCTGTCCCTATTAAGATTCCTTGTATACAACAGCTTTTATTCCCAGCTGAATCAGTTTTATTATTTAAAGAGCTACGGTAATGCTGCGTGTGACAGTTATGTAATGAGATGAATAAAGAACACAGATATAACCACAAAACGAATGGTGGGTGATGGTGTAAAATAGAAATTTTCTTTATCATTTGTGTATTTTTACTTGTTTTTTCCCTAACCAGTGACAGATTGTAGACACTGTACTGCTCAATTTTAATGACCAAAAAAGGCAAGCACAGTATTATCATAATTATTGTTATACTAATATTTCCCAAAGTATAAAAAATAATTGATTTTCACAGCTATTTAGTTTTTATTGAAACCGTGTATTTATATTTCGCAATTCGTTTTCCTGTTTTCTTATGTGTTCCAAATTATTTCATTTTGCTAGGATACTTTGCTAGTGTATCAGCATAAATAATCAATTGATTGTGTCCAGCATATACTTGTGTACAAGACTGCTAGCGACTGCTAGCTTGGCTGGTCCACACATTATTGGAGCTAACGCATTGGTTGTCATACTGATTTTGATATCCTGTATTTATTTATTATAAGTGACATAATATATTTTATTGATTGCTGTGTGCAAATTATGGTTTTGTGGACCCTTAATATATTTTATCATAGGGTGCTGATCCTGTGTCCTACATGAAATCATTAACCCTGTAACCTTTGACCTGTATTGGAAGCTACAATGTAAATTAACACATTCCGCCAACAGATGGGGTTTGAAATACATTGCAGTGCTATAGTCAGTTCTCTAGCTACAGAAATATCTAGAAGATTTGTAATGACAGTAATAATACGATAAATCATGGAGCTTCTGGGAAATACGGGATATCAATATTGTACATTATGCTGTTTTTATAGAAAGCGAGCAAGAGCAGTCGATATTTATCAAACATCTCTTCAGCATAGAAGATTGGTTTCTGAAATGTTATCAGGCTGTACAGAAAATCTATATTTTGCAAATGCAGGGCTTAATCCACAGAATAGCCTCCCATCAGAGGTGGTAGAAGCTAATACTCTCAGGAAATTGGAATGGGAATATATCATGAAAAATTCTCACCACTCCTTAGTGGGAATATAAATAAAAATTTGGTTGGAAAGGCATTTCTTGTTTAAATCATTATTTTTCATCCATCATTATGTGAGAGCCCTTCTGGTCCATGTGTATGAGATGACAAGACCTGTACAATCTCACAAATAGGTGAAAACAGGAAGTATATAAAATAAAATATGTACGTTCATTATGATCGTAAACCCATTTCAGTAACTTAGAGTGTGTATCTGTTATGTGTGTGTCCATTGTGTGTGTGTTCTATCCCTTCTTCCGCTATCCTTTTACATTTGTGATATTCCTTGATAGGCTTGGTTCCAGTATCCAGTTTTTATGTGACGATGGCTATGACCTACAGGGATCCAAGAGCATCACTTGTATGAAAGTAAGCGATATGTTTGCAGCATGGAGTGACCACCGACCTGTCTGCAGAGGTAACAACATTAAATTAGAGTAAGGCTTTGTATAAGTTAATTAGTAACCTTTAAATCATTGTCTATCCTTATTTTACCAGTGGCATGGATTTAAAATTCTGCTTAAATATGTTGTAGCAATAATTCTATCCAAAAATAAAGAGACAATAGGCTTTATTTACTCAACATTAATGGAAGATGAAGTTCAATGTAGCTCCAATAAGCTCAAATGACAAAAGAATTTCATATCCTGACCATGATTTAATGCATAATATGAATACACAACTAACTACCTAACTAATACCTATCTCTATATATTGGAAACAAACTTTATTTTTTAAATTCTCTTCATATAGTACTGCAAGATTGATTGTTCTTAGGGTTACAGCACTGCTTAGCTCTGTACATGTTATGGTGCATGCTAAATTTGTGTAGATTTTAGTTTTTCTCTATTTTTCAAGAAGATAAAATATAATGTTGTGTGATACATGCTGCCATTGACCCTATTAGTACACAACCTTGCTGATCCTTCATCACATCTGCATTTTTCATGCCGTTACTATTGTGATTTATATCCAATCTATCTTTGTGATTACATCTTGTTCATGCATTTGGCTATACCAAATTCTCTGGAAGGAATTAGGGGAACACATGAATAATAATATATGTGGTCACTCATTTTTGAGAAGACAGATGATGACAATGTGCAAAGTGCAGCGAACAATAGCAAGCTGAAAGAAACAATCTTTTAATTGAATTGACCATTTCAGAGCCATCACAGAGTCACAGTGGCCTTTATTTTGTTAGAGTAAAATGGTGAACCTTTAACCACATCATCAAATTTTTACATAAGCAGAGCACTCAGTAATGGTGGCTGAATCACTAAAGCCCACCATACAACTGTCAATCACTCTGTACAATTTACTTTGGATCTACCAACAACTTTGTAGTGTCGGGTCCTCCCTGATAGAATACATAGTGATTGAAAGGTTTAGAAAGGTCCTCATATTACATGGTTTTAGTAAAACAAAAGTTGATTGTATAGAAGTTGATTGTATGGTAAGATTGTAAAGGTGCCCAACACGGTGCGATGGGCACTTGAACGATGACCTGTTCAAGCACAGCATTGTAAAGTCACCACGCTGCGCTTGGGCGCCCGTCGATTGGATCAGGATTTATGGACATGTCCGTTACTTGTTCCACAGACTGTCTTCAAGCAGGATTGGTTGAACCCACTCGAAGACAGGGGTGGCCGGATTAGATAGGCACTAGATATATGGACGTGAACGCGCACGGCGCTCAAATTGACTATCAATCTAGCGCATATCTCTGCGTGTATTGTGACCTTTAGGTGTATGGGGGCATAAAAAACAAAGCTGACAGATATAGAGACTAATTTTTTGTTCAGTTTTTGTTCAGCTCTTCATCAACTTCATTGTGATGGCTTTCAATAAATGTATGCAAATTATAGACCTCAAAGATGTGAACCGTCCAACCACATCATCAGCTCTGAAAACACCCAGTAAAAAAAGCTCACTTGAACTCATGCAAACCATTGAGAGTATATGCCATCCTCCCAAATATGATGGCAGAGCTCCTCCTTGAGAACTTTTGGCAGGGATTGGAGATACATTTGGTTAAATGTCTATGGAGTCCTACTATCAATGATTTTCCAAAACTTTTTTGCAAACTGTAAACAGCACTGATGCTTGGAAAACACGTTTTAAATGGACCAATGTACCTTTGTAATAATGACCGGAATGGTTCACTTTACAAAGCCCTAAGAAGGTGTGTGTTTTCATCGCATTTTGCACTTTGCTAACAAGCACTGATCAGGGAAATGCAGCAGGTTCGCATACTAGCCCACTTTTCTTAGCTTTGTGCCATTTAATATGGCTTATCACTCAAAGACAACCCCATTCACTAAGCTTAAATACATTGTAAAATGTCAGTCGCATACATTAAAGCTAGCCTTCCTGTTAGCCTTTTTTACAGCATTTGAAGGAATTATGTACATTGTATATATTCCTGTTGACTTTTCTCAATTCACCAACTGTGACCACCAGAGCATATAGCATATGACAAGGTCTGACAAGTTGACAAAGAGCAGTCATAGAGGAGCTGTCAGTGGATATATGAACAGAAAAACGTCTTCTGATTCTCATAATTTCTGTACTTTAGTGGTCATTAAATGAAACTGTTAAGTGTTACAGATATGGTCACTTGTATGATTTATAGTTTCCCAGGGTAACCAATCAAAACTCAACTTAATCTGCCCACACAAGACCAATCAATGGGTAATTTGTTTTCATGGATTATTACAAATTACTTTTTCTATTCTATATTTAGATGTGCCTTATTACTAATCAAAGGTCTTTATTAGTTATTCAAAGGCCTTTCTTAAAATAATGTTAATCTTGAATGCAAAAATAGTGTTTGGACATAGAAAATTACATTTAGCATTGCTTTTTCTTGTAGCTGTTGCCCTCCATTGCTGAATAAAGTACTTTGCAATGGTTTACATCGACATTACAGTAGCTGTATAGCATTCTGTCATATCAGACCATTGTACAGTAACCCTTTACTGTATGATATCATTGTAATACCCCTCAAGTTTGAAGAGAAGCTGACGCTGATCCAATCTTTATCCCTTTAAAATGCAGTCACATCATTTTGAGCTGCTTAGAGATGAAAAATTCTGTTGATAAGGCAGTACAGAAATATATTGACTTTGGAACATAATTAATTTTTGACATATTGCACCAGCACTATCCACTCCCCCCTCTGTGTAGCCAAAGAATACCCTTGTGGAACCTGCTGTACGTGTCACAGAAGTGTAGCAATGCGTCTGTCAATCGGCCAAACATTTGAGAGGGAGTGGTGATAAGGGAGCATTAACATTGCATTAAACATTAACGCAAAGCATGTCTGGGCTGGGGTATGATGGATTGCAGAGGTTTTAGAAATCCAATGGCAAATTGTCACTGCCTTTTGTACAGTAATGAATGGGTGCCCTCCTCCTCCCTTCAATAATGGCTTGTCACAAGGTCACCTAGAAACACATTAACCCTTTGATGTCCTTGAATGGACGTTGACAAGCCAGGCTAGCAATGTCCTGTAGAATGGTGGCATGGGGTCTTGTTAATTGGCATTCATTCTTGTCAGTGAGAATCCTCAGTGAGCCATCGCCTTTCACTGCAGCACTGTCCTAGCATCACTTGATATTCAGAGCCACACACCCACCCCGAATACACTCTACGCACAAGGGAGGTGGAGACAAACCAAGCAGTTTTCAATGGAAGGAGAGAAGCAAAGTCTGTCCAGATCAACTGCTTTTAATAAAATGTTCCCCTCCCAATGGAAGCCTTAAGAAGTTAGCTGAACAGAACATCCTTACTTAACCTTTCTAGCGCCAATTGTATCTGATCTCTTGCCATTGTATCCACAGGCATTTTACCAGCATGCCGGCCTGTGTTTAGTGTTATTGTCTGTAGTGTGAGACAATATAAAACCAGCTTTGCTGTTTAAGTTATCAGATACTCATCTCCTGATAAACGTTGATCTAACAACTGATAAATCATCTGCAAAACTGTGACAGCTGATTTGGCCAGAGGCATTGACCCTGTGTGCTCTTCTATATGTCAATATTTATGTATACATACATGCACATACTTCAAAAGGATTGAGAAACAACAGTGAGCTCATTTACACATATCATTGGTAGTGTTTTGTTTTTTGCATTGACTTGGCAGGTACTAAAAGGAATGTGGCTTTGTCACGCTGACTTGGATGCTTTCCAAAGTGTGTCCATGATTTCTGTTCAGCTGTTTGAGTCTGATGCTGCATATGGCCAAGCACCTCTTAGTGTAAAGCAGAATGTCCAAACAAATTAAAACCTGCATAATCTTTCATTAGAAGCACTGGTTGGTAAGCTTGGTTGAACAAGCTGAGCTATACTATAAAGTAAGTCGAAATTACCTGTAATTCAATTCAGCAATGCTGCAATTCTGGCTAAGTAAATTTACACATAAACATCACTGTAAATTAAAAGGAATAGCTTTGAAATTGGTTCACTTTCCACACACCCAGTTGAGTGCCTTATTACACAGTGTATTTGTATTGCTGTTTACATAATTAGATGCTTTTTCTGGTTTTACCTGCAGCGAGAATGTGTGATGCTCACCTTCGTGGACCTTATGGGATCATCACCTCTCCCAACTATCCAGTCCAGTATGACAGTAATGCACACTGTGTGTGGATCATCACTGCCCTAAATCCATCCAAGGTAAGATGGAATCACTCGTGTCTGATTAGCCACAAATAGGCAAAAAAAGTGGAACTTTGTGATAAAAAAAATTGTGTATAAATACACATATCCATACATGCATATGCATTGTGCAAGATGTGTTTTACAGATTTTATATTATATTTATGCTGTACATGGCAATCGAACCATATGGCCATTGCAATTAAGATAAAGATCACAATCAGATATTTCTGTGTAATTTCTTATTGTGAACCTTGGTTTCAAGTGTCTGGTACCATATATTTCTTTAAATGTTTTTTTTTTTTTTTTTTTAACGCAGAAAGTGTGGTACAATGTACAAGAAATTAGGGCATAACCAAAACTTTGGGCTTTTGCTATTGAAATCATCATTTAAGCCCCTTATGCTTTTCGCTTTTGTAAGTTGCCAATGTATGTAATATAAACATGTTTACTTTATTTGGATAGAACTCTAATATAAATCTTTATATATTTTATTTAAACCTTCTAACTACAGAATTGAAACAAATTTCTTGAAAACAGGTGTTAATTAAAAGTTAGGAAAATGAACATTTTGAAGCAGCTACTGTAGATCTCCAAGAAGCTTATAAAACAGCACTTTTGGGTTTTTTATAACCAGTCTGTCCTTTCTTAGTGTTTTTAAAATTAAGGTATGTATATATGTAAATCAGTAAACAGCAGTAGAGAACAAAAATGATTATATTCCAACCAGGTCGATCAACAATATGATTCTGCATAGTGATATCTTGTATTTCATTCCTCTAAGATCTTACCAAATTTGGAAATAAAAATAGACTGATCTATATCAGTATATATAAAACTATATGTAAAGTACTTTTTGAGATATAAATACAGCCAGGAAGGGCTTCAGCTCCAGTCTAGTGTTTCTGCTTTCTTTTATTAAATCTAAATCATTTAGAGGATTTTGACCTTGTTTTCTGTAAAAAAAATTATTATATTTGACTAGACTAGAAGTTAGGTAAACAACTACAGCAGGGAAAGAAAAAAAATGTGACAGGTCATCTGCCCTTCTACAAAAATGCTGAATAAAACATGTTTTAATTGGTGTTTTGCTGTTGATGAGTTACACTCACTTTCTGGTCAGACTCTCTTCCACTCGATCCCAAAAAATGTTTTTTAATATAAACCTTCAGCTTTGTTTTTGTGTATCTACCTTCATACCGGACATGTTTATTACACACAAACCTTTACACAACCATACAGACTTTCTATGCCTGTAATATCCTATACCTATTGTGTTACATTATATACTACATTAGATTACTATGAAATAGTGGAAAATCATCACTCAAACTACTGAATTTAAATGAAATATTTTCTAACATTGTGTCATAAATTGGTATGGTTGTGAAATATGTGATAGATATGAAGTCATTCATGGTTAGTGTGGGAAAAATGTCTGTAAATTACGCTTGCTCCTAAAATTTTAAATATTTTATTCATTATTTTACCCATTATTTTTCACATAATCCATTTAATTAGTTAAAGTAATCATGTATATAATATACATGTACTGTCTAACTTGTCTTCACAGTTTCATACATCTTTATCTACAGTGGATAAAAAGTCAAAGTACACAACTCTATGCAAAGGCCAAATTCTACCATCTTCAAAACACTACAAACCGCCCTACGTTCCCTAGAATAATTACTTTTTTGTTGCCTACATGGCTTTTTTGGAGCCTACATGGCTTCATGTCCACTTCTGCCTATAATTTCTATCACTGTAACATTTTCAAAAGGCTTACATCTTCCACTTCCATTCCACTGGAGGGGATTCTGGGCTCACAACATACCTTGTGGCTTACAGGCTACAAATCTCATAACTGCCTCGTCACTTTCATGGTGTTGACAGAATCATTGGCATGCTTTGCTTTTGATTGGTTGGTTGGGTTGGTAAACAGGGTAGAGTTGAATATGGAGGTGCTAAGAGGACCCAAAAACACCCACAACTGGTATCTACCTTATATAAAGAACCCTGGCATGATGTCAGGGCAGGCAAAGGTACAGATAAAGTAGATGGCGAGTGTTGAAAAGGTAAATTTTTCCAAACAAAAATAATTCTTTCGCTTTCAGCCTAGGAAACTTAGATAACATGTTCTCAAGCTGCCAAGCTGCTACAATAACAAGTTATAAGCAGAAACAAGGTAGGATTAAATTGGTAACAAGCTCTGAAGCCTTACAGATTTTCAAAAGTTACGCCATTTAATCAAAGTTTGACCAGCCGTGGGCATACAAGACCACACCCGATGCACAAGGAAAAGGTTAGCTTTAGTAATGAAGCCAAAAACAGAATACATTACATATTATACATTACATATATTTTATCCTGGTTGTCTAATTTTATTCATATTCCCTGACACTCATGTGGTATCCACGTATGAACTCTCCTAAACTATAAAAATGCTTCTTGAGTTGTTCATTAGGGCTGGTTGTCAGTTTTCGAAATCGTGACAAGAATATAAAGTATGCTCAGTCTATAGTAGTGTTTTCTGATGTATTTGCCTGTTTGATGAAGAAGCAGACATAAAAATATAATTAACGACCCATGCATTTTATGCAGATAATTTACGAATATAAATATGTGTGGTAATATTACAAAGCCTTGGAATATGGAACAAGAACAGTTGGTAAAGATCCGCAGAGGTCAGCTATATTAAGCAAGAAAAGCCTGACTGAGACTGATATTTGCAGGCAATTTACATCACTGAGATTAATTTGGTATCTTTCTAATACATGAGGCCATACAGTTTATGACTGTAGAATAGTCTAGTTGTATTAAACAATCGAATAATCTTGTAGAGTTTCCCTTTAAGTTTGTATAGTTAAAGTGCATGTAAATGCTAACAATGAATTCTCTTCATTATACTGGTTTACAAAATATACCACTAAGCTCATTATCATATCAGAAATAGAGATGTCAAGACTGGAAGCAGGTGCCTAGGAATTGGCTGAGTAAGACATTGGGAATAACTTGCTAAAGGACTTTTTGCTGCTCACTTAAAGGCTTGTACAGTCACTAGAGCATTGTTAATATGTAGTATTTGTGTGACTTTCAATATTTTAAGGTCTTTCAACATGTCAAGATGGGACACTGAATGACCTACTTGCCTGAAGCCTACTGTTACCTGTGGGGGAGATGCTTGTCCTGTCCCCCCAATCCCATTTTTATTTTACATTACACCACTTCAAATTGTTATTCTTTCTAAATTGAAGTTTCACTGTATACCCCAAGCTAAGTAAATGATCCCATGCTATTTAAACAGCCTACACTCTTTTAGTAAATCAATCCCATTGTGTTGACAGTTCAAACATTAAGGTAGGCGTATTCTTCATTTCCGATATGTCAACTCTTTTTCTCCACTTGTGTTTGTGTGTAAACAGAAATGTGTATGTATGGCAGATGTACTAAATGTCTTCTTTAAATTTTTTGCTTTTGGTGTGTTAGCACTTTCTGGATTTCATTTAAGACTATGCATAAGGCATATATTACACTGTGGTATAATACACTGTTAAGAGAAGGATGACGTTTATATGTTAAAGCATTAAACTTTATATGTTAAGCTGGTGCTTGGAGTAAATTTAAGTGCCAGTGGGTGGTAAAATAGGCATTAATTTGCAATACATTAGGACAGCCTGTTCATGTGAAAGGGCTTGCTTACAAGAATAGTGCAGTAATAGTGCAATGTGGCCAAATGCAATATGAGCCATGACGCACCCATAGAAAATTTATTGAGACTGTTGAAACACAATGGTATGCATTGTTCGATGTGTTGATTCACGGTAAAATACAAACACAAAAATAAATTAACAATGCATCCCTGAAGCATCTCTTAAGCATCGGTTGCGTTTATTGGATCCATTAACGCAGCGCATGCTTAATGCATAGTGGAGTCAAGGCCTAAGAAAGCTGCTTGTATTGTTTCCTGAAGGCAAGGCAACATTTTGCATGGTCCCTTTAGGTTCTGTAGACAATAGTCACCAGGATAAATAGAAAAGGTTAATCTTGCCAGTTCGGGGGAGAGAAATGCTGAAAAAGCGTAAGCAAAGATTGAAACACATTTCTTCTCTACCTAACATTGAGGGTTAAATTAGAGCATATTCACATTAAAAGTGAACATTCAATTATCTCCATTAGGGGAGAGATGAATAGTTTATAAAAGACAAAACATTGAACTTTTACTCCCAGGTCAGCTCAGAAACGTTACAAGGATACTTGCTGTAAATCATATTAGCTTGCAAATGACTAAGACACCAAACCAAAGGACTAGTAAACATGAATCATTTTTGTTTTTGTTTAGGTTTTAGTTTAGTTGTTTTGTGTTAGTTCAGTTGCTTTAAATACAATGAGACAG
Organism: Ptychadena robeensis; assembly: GCA_036250615.1. Taxonomy (NCBI): domain Eukaryota; kingdom Metazoa; phylum Chordata; class Amphibia; order Anura; family Ptychadenidae; genus Ptychadena; species Ptychadena robeensis. Next base: position 100,344,649 of record CM070033.1, on the reverse strand, counting down.
ACGGATAGAAGTACTGAGATCTTCCTCCAATGGTTAATTGTTTAATCTCCTTATAGATAGACTATAGCCAAAATAATGAAATGCAAGTTTAAAAAAATTTAAGTGACATTAAAATTATTATTTTCCTTTAAAAGTTGTTTTGCATAACAGCGTGGTGTTTCTAATTGGGAAATGACTGAACGTTTTTTATGGATGGGTGTCTGCCAGAGAGTTTTAGTGCACACCCATAACACTAAATTATTCCCATTTCATCTACTGTATTAGCATTCGTCTTCAGAACTTCATGGAAGCAGATTCAATCACCACCAAGAAATAACAATCTTTTGGCTTCCATTTGCCAACATTATGCAATTAAACTAAATTCTAATTGCAATCTGATTTAAGCCAGTGTCCAATTAAATGTAAAAGAAGATATATGTTGTAAATAAAGCGATCATAGTTGAAAAGCTCTTTTCCTGGAAGTTGGCTTGAGGAATCTGTATAGCTATTTGTTATTATGAAATGGTTGTGCTGCATTAAGGTAATAACATGTTTTCTTTGTTAGAAATAAAAAGCTCATATATCAGTACTAAAAACGTGCAATAATCACTATATGTTAGGAACCCGAAATCTTCCAATTTATGCATAGTGTGTTATTAAAAGTCAGCCTCTTTGACCATGAAAGTGTAGGGGTGTAGTGAAACTCTTAAATGCAAGTCTGTACAATTAATGGTTTTAATTATGCAGTCACTGTGACCAGTCAATCTGTGATCTTAATTATAGTGTACCCATCTGCTGCCATTTTGTTTGGTGGTGGAAAACTACATTACGGTGTGATTAATTATTAGCCAATAAGCTGAATTAATTCTGCTGAGATAAGCATAGATATATTCACCTTTTCTTAGTCTTGGTCCAATTTGTTTCGGT
>CM070033.1:100296799-100332754 GCA_036250615.1 Ptychadena robeensis | reverse complement strand
TAGAATTATTCGTGAAATATCACGAATTCGAATATTGACTATGCCGCTCATCACTAGTATCGAAACGATTGAAGTTCAGATTGAAGTGGTCTATGTTAATTATATCGAATCTAATCAATCCAGGAGAAACACCACAAACATCCACGATTATAAAACGATATTGGCACAATCGACGATGATTTTCCAACATGTCCGATCAAAATTCGTTACATTTTTTTGCCTTCATTGAACAATTATCGTCAATCGTACCATGTGGGCATTTCTTGATTTTTGTTCAATCGATGAAAAAATTCATCTAATCGAGCATCGATTTGAACCAAACCGTGTGTGGCTAGCTTAAGGGTCCCCATACACCTTTAGCTTTATCTGTCAGATTTCCTTTAGATCTCATTTTGTTTTACCAAAACCAAGTAATATGAGGAACTTACTAAACAATCAAGTTCAATCGCAGATGACCCTATACTACATAGTTGTTGGTAGATCTAAAGGATATCTGACAGAGAGATCTAAAGGTGTATGGCCAGCTATATTCCTTGTTCTAGGATGACAGTGTTATTTTTCTGCTCTTCTCAAATATACCTATGTGTTCCCTAAGTTAAGCTGATATGTAACAGTATATTCAGATTTTGTTGCAGATATCACTTGTAAGTGAAGCCGGTGCCTGCTCGATTTTTGCATGGATTCAAGTACAATTTCCACAAATGCACATGGCGATCGATTGTGCTCAAATCGATACAAAAATCCAGCCATGTATGCCTAGCTTCACTTTGTTGATTTTTTCCAAAGTCCTATGCTAGAAATGTGTTTGGGATAGGTATGATGTTTGTTAACTAACACATTAGAAGGGTTTTCTTCGATGGGCTGACTTAGCTTTAATAATGATCCTATCTTTTTGTATCTATGACTGAGCTGGAGATCAGGGCACTCATGGGCCTACCATGTACTGACTGACCTTGAGGATAACCTTCCCCAGGCTGATCTTCACTACAGGAGAATATATTCCGACACAATGTAACACACATTTGAACTTTCAATGTTTTTCTAGTTACAGTTGCTAACCTGGTCAAAAAAACATATAAAAGTCTATTGTACTGGGAGTCATACCCAGTACAACAATGTACTCTTGCCTTAGTTACAGAAAGTGAGCACTGTAAAAAGAATTAATCTAACCTATATGTTTCAGGTTTGCTATTTCACCCTTATTAATATTTTCTGTTTAAAAAAAAAAGAAATCCATGACTAGACCGAACTGTTATCCCAGGCCCTCGGGCTTTCCAGCTCAGGATGTCTATGTTATCTTCAGATTTAGCACTGTAGTCTGCTGAAGGTGGACATTACATATGACCCAGCACAACAGGGCTGCATTGATAAAACAACATTTAATCTGTATATTGAACATTTAAAAGGAAGAAATATTGAAATGTCATTGTTAGGGTTAATACATGCCGTACATTAAGATCATGCACATGGGGAAAAACCTTTGTGAACTGAGCCTGTTATCACTTAATTGGATTAGGGGAAAATTGCTGCTGTGCACCATGCACTTGATCTTCATTTCTTAGCGGCATCAGTCCAGCATGTCACAAATAATAGTATAAACTAGGATTATGCTAAAATTAAACTGTTTTCATTAGGAAAAATGATAAAATGAGGTTAGAATTTGAATAGCAGACTAGTATATTTGGTATCAGTTATCTTATAATGTGGATTGTATCTCAATTTATTTAGGATCCCTCCTTTCGATCAGGATTAGTTCTGTTCTAGCCTCTGCTCTTTTTCATTCCTCTTAAATCTGAAAGGCAGCCCTAATTAATCCAGGCTCGGTGACTGTCTGAGCTCCTTGCGTATATTTTATTATGTTTTTGTAGTTTGAGTTACTAATCTCCTGTAACCAGATTGTTGGGAGGGGACAAGCCACTGGCATTTCCTAGGCTTAGAACTTAATTCCTCAGATGTTCTTTTAATCTTGGATATAAAACAAATATAAAAGGTGTTGATAATTAAGGTCTGTCTTTTTCTTCCTAGCTCAGTGTGTCAAGAAGCTATTTTGTTTCTATAAACAGATAGAAAATGTGATCTAAACTATCCTATTTTCGTATTGTTTTTTGTATGTAAGGCTGCACTTCAGGCAGATATTAATAGGCACCAATTAACCCAGTAATAGGTGCGTTAAGAAATCAGTAAATGTATTTTAAACACAGCTGGGTAAATTTTTCTCAACATCATTCTCCATTTTCCTTCTATAATGCTGTACTTAACATGGAAGGATTGGACAATTGTGTGCCATTGTGAAGTACTACCATCATGCAATAACAAGGAGGAGATAACAGAGTCATGACCTTTATAAATGTGATATTACCTTCCAATGATAGACCAGGCAAGAGGCCCCAGGGATAGAATGATGGGGTGTAGGCAGTGATCTATAACACTTTAATGGCTAAGCAAATCTATTTTGGCAATGTCATGATTTTCTTTTTTCTTAATAAACCTCTAATAAAAGCTTGTTGTTATAGACCAGTAAAATGGATGGTGTACAGACCTATAACATGATGGTCTAGATACAGTAGGTGCTATGTTAAGTAACCAGACCAAGCACCTTTTCCACGATGGCCCCTATGTGTAAAACAGTGCCTGAGGAGCAATTAGTCTCTTTTAAAAGCTTCCAAAATAAAAGTGTTCAGAATCCTATACATAGAAACTCATTTACAGTTTACTCTTTGGGAAACATAGGGGAACAACCATGAAGGTTATGGTGAGAAGGGATTAAAGGAATCTAAAGCAGTTCACCCAATCAGCTGCATGCTGGCCATCATCAAGGCAGTGCATGGTAACCATGTCTCTATGTAAAGTAACCAGACCAGTAATCAGTGCAGTGCATGGAAACCATGGCTCTATGCACTGCACTGATGATGGCCAACAAGCCTGAAACAGTTTTATTGAGTTTGGATTAAATGGCTCTGTACCATAAGGTTATATGTGCATTGTACACCAGTGGTTCTGGATGGGCATCTGGCTGATGGGGTGTAAAGGAATTATTTGCATTGCTCAACCCACTGCCTGAAGTGAGGATTTTTTTCTTAACTTTTGAGATTTGTGATGGATTGGGGAATGTAAATACTTTCTGTTTTAAGAAGGCTTGACTGTGCTACCAGATAAAGTAAAATATATCCAGCTTTAAAGTCTTCAAATATTTTCCACCAAACATTTCTGTTGTGCTTAGGTTCATGACTCCCAACTGAACACTTTTGATAGATTGACCTATATATCAATTGACTGAAAGAATCCTAGAATGCATGTCTAGATTGAACGTTTCCCTCTTCTCTTTATATAAATTTTACTGAAAGATTGATTATATAGAACCGGGAAGATCATTAAAGTGATGGATTGATGGGCAAACAATTCAATAAATTGTAAAATCGATGCACAGATGTAAGTATTGATGAGCAGGTTCCCAAGAATGCAATGTGCCATTTCAAGCATGTTGTTTGTTCCTAGACAGAGAGATCTTTTATTGTAATGTGTTTCCCTCATTACAAACAACGGCATTCTCCCTACGTTTATAATTGCAGCTGATTATCCAAATAACACCGCAGTCCATTGGCTATGGGCACACCACCTTCACAGTTGTTTCCTGAGTGCCTGACCTGTCTAATGGATGTTTGCTGAATATTTAAAGGGCATTTCTGGCTAATGCTTTCTTCCATCTCATCCCCTCCCCACTTTTCCAATCTCTTTTTGCTGATGGCTGGTGTTGAACTCAACTAACTGAATGGTTTAATGGAGTGCAAGCTAAAGGACAGGATGGAAATAATGTGTGTACAGCAGTCGCTGTGAATTAGTGCCAGGGAGGGGAATGCTCCTGTTAACCTATTTGATGCAAGAAAGAATAAAGCCATTGTTTGCAGCGATAATTATTGGCGTACAGTATAGAAAGTGTTTGCATGAAAACATAGCTCACAGCTTGACAGCATTTAAATAGGGCTTCACAAGCATTTGTCTTCTGTTTTAGAACATTACAATTACTGTTTTACAATAGTTTAGCGCGGCAGCCTCAGCCACAAAACCTTAACACGAAGGGACTATGCTGTGCACATGCCACTTTTTCTGAAAGACATTGATGCAAGTGTTTCTGAATTTAACACAGCTGTCTTAAACACCAGGGGTTTGCCAGCACTATGCTTATGTATGCTGAAGAATGAAAACTTTTCTGGTGCCATCTACTGCACATCTAGAAAATTACATGTGCCATTTACAGCATATAGCCAGCATATCGGAGTACAGAATAAAAGTGCACCGAAGGAAATCAAATGCTGTTCTTTGTAAACACATTTTTAGTGGATTTTTGGGGATGTAATACCAGTCTCCACACTGGTGACCCATGATTGATCCTTTTTTTTTCTTTATAAATACTGTTATTACTGCTATCAATATGATATTTACTTTTAACTATGTTTAAAAGAATTCATTACCAGCACAAGAATACCTGGACATACTACAGTGGACTACTAACCCCCCCTTCCATTCCCCAACGGCACCATCTCATCCAGTGCTGTCCTGTCAGTACTGCACTGGACGAGATGGAACCATCAGGTTTAGATCAGAGCCACAGCAGCACATACTTACCGTTTAGTGCTGTCCCGGTGGCTCCAATGTGACAAGGAGACTGCTCCAGGAGTGCGTCACATCGGGTAGGCGACAGGGAATTTGAAAGTAAATTGCACCAAACAGTTTTCTATGTTGAAAACTGTTTTAAGTGGGGTTCACTTTGCAGATGTGCCCTTTGAAGTTAATCCACTACTGGATACAGTGATAACTGTATACAATACGATTCAAAGTAAATAAAAAACACAAAACACATTTCCAAAATTTTTTATTATAAACAAAAAACTAATATTAATACATACTGTTTTGAAATCATCACACAAAATAAGTATTTAAGACATTTTATCATTCAAATGATACCTTTTATGAGTTTTTTTTTTTTTTTTATAATTATTTTGTTTCAAACATTATTATATTCAGGATGTCTACTAGACCCTTGTACGGACATATTTTGTTGCGCTTTTGGTATGGAAAACTGGACCCCAGCTCTAGGGAGGTTAATAGAGTAATACTGTCCAGTTGGCATTATGTTACAGTATTTAATAACTGCATTCAGTATAAGAGCACAAAAATACTCTAGAGCTTGGCCTTGGAGTCAGAAAAAAATAGGGGGATCCAGGCAACAATTTTGCATAGGGCACCCCAAATGCTAGAAACGCCCTTGGCTTCAATTAACAGACCATGCTATGCATACAAACTGTTTCAGTGGTGCTTACAATTATGAAAATTAGTTAAATATGTAAAAATGTTTTACATATAAAGTCTATCTAAACCTATAAGCCTTTTTAATACTATCTTTATCACAGATAGACAATGTTGTTGTCCAAGGGTGGCTTCATTAGTTCCACCAATACAGTGGCGGAACGTACAATATATGGGGTACTGGATGCATCTAAGGACTGATACATTGCAATATAATTTTTTTAAGGTCTTGATTTAACATATACTGAACATACAGATGTAACGTTAAAATTTTGCCAACTGTTTTATTATAGAAAAAGCCAAATGTGTATCTGGTTTATGAGATAATTAAATTAGAACCAACATAAAACTACTTTGTAGCAGTATATGGAGTTGTTGTGAAATCAGTTTAGAGGCCAATAGAAGACCCATTATGTCAAAGTAGGATCTTGGGTGGTCTGGTGCAGGAATCCATGGAAACATTTTATAGATGAACCTTGTATGTGGATTTGCTACTGTAGGTAGTGTAATGGTGGTAAAAGATAATGGTAGTGTAATCCACAACTTTAGAACAAGGTTTCAAGAATTTATATTGACTTTTTTTAAAGAACATACATCCTTCGGATCCAGGGGTTCCATGTGTTTTCAGATACAGGCACTTTATTATCGAAAATTGCCATAAGGCGTACATTTATCATTGTACAAGACAGCTTGTATTTAACCAGTTCTAGAAGGACAAATGATTTGTGCCAGGATCTTGCTATAGCTATATGGGCTTCCTGGAAAATAGAAAAATCTAGCCACATATTTAGAAAGATTATCATGGCGCCCTTTTAGGGAAGCCTCTTTGGGATACTTATTAAGATTTGCCTGGTACTATAGCTAAAATGATACAAACACAGCAAGAGAAAAAGGGAGTAAGAATGTTATTCCTCCTTCACCCATATTTGGAGACTGGAGCTCAAGGCACAGGTAGTCATCATATAAATTCAGGATTAAAAAGACATGCAAATGTATTTGTAGTAATAAATAAATCAAAGTACAATCTTATAAACAGGATCATGACAGTAAATCAAAGAGATTTAAAGTTTGGTCTCACTAACATAATAAAAAACATTGCATGATTCAGATGTCTGTCCAAATGGTTATCAAAATGTATTATCATTGATCTTATACTAATAATCACATTCCATGGAATGTGTGTAATGAGGGCAGGTGACCAAAGGACATCCCGTCATGGCCCCTCCGTCGTGTGTAACCGGGGCTGGGGGAGGGATGAAATAACAGAGGACCAATCTAGTATAGGGTGTCCATAAATATCCACCTAAAGCTGCCAATGATGTACAGAAGAAAATGAGAAGATTGAGAAGAAGAATAGATAAAATAATATACATGTTTCCAAAAGTTTTTGACCTTAGGGCTAGTCCACCACACAAACATCATGTTACCAGTTTAAGTGGATAAGACGCCAGGGAAGAATGATTCCATGTATGAGGGCACCATATATCATTGTATTAATATTCTGTAATTTCCTGCAATGATAGAAGTTTTGTGAAAAGGACAGGAATGCTTTGAGAGCCAATTCCTGACACTCAACCGACTCCAGATGTGCGAATTTTTTTCCCATATCTGCATATAGGGCAATTTTAACTGTTAGTCAACTAGCATGTTATAAAAGAGAAATATAGTTTTTACACAAATCTTCAAACTGGACATTGAGTCCTAAATCTTCACAAGGTTTACCCTTCAGGCATCTCTAAGGTCTTAAGCTGGGCACATACCAATTATCCAGCGATCGTTTTTTAATCAGATCCCCCATCCAATTCCGGAATCGATTTTAATTTGTGAAAACGATCGCAAACTGCAACATACCATGCATTCAATTTCTGGGCGATTCTATCCTAAAAGTCTCAAATGCACACATTTATGGGTTTGGAGTAGTGTTAGCTGAAGAACTGGCCAGTGACCAACAGCACACAAACAAAGGTAATTTCCACAAGAATCATAGATGGATCGCTTAAAACGATCGCATGAGACAACTAACAGCATTCGATTCCTTTGCTTTTTATTAAAATTATCCATCAGAACGAATCCGTTAATGATCGATTTTCTGTCCGATTTTTGACAAAATCGGTTGCTCGATCGCTTTTGGCAATTTTTATTCAATCCGATCGCGCGATCGACTTTGATAAACGATCGCACTAAAATTTAACTAAAAATCATGACGTGTATGCCCAGCTTTAGAACAGATTTTTTAAACTCTATATAATGGCACATGTGATATCCAACTGGTAATTTTATTTAACGTACATTAGAACAGGCTCATATAGGATATGTATTATACACATGTAAATATTTAATAGTAAACATTATTTCCTAGTCCTAAGCACCATTTTTGAAACCAAAAACAGCATCTTAGTTCAGGCATGTTTATCTAAGCAGAGTGACATTAAAAGCGGTGCCACCAATTTTTAGTTAGGTCTGGCTTGTAATTCATGTACTATTATATGACATATAAAACACTATTATTTCTACTTTGTTATTGTGTTTGTCTCTTTTTTTTAACCATATGCTATGTGTGTTTGCTATTATCTGAAGGTCCCAAGAATAAATTATTGTGAAGGCTTTTAAGTTCAAGCTGTTTCTGCCAGAGTTGTTACCCCATCATCCTATTTTCTACAGCCCCTGTTTGATCATTCTATGGAAAATAACAAAAATGGCACTAAAGAGAACAAAAAGTAACTAGCTTTGAAAACAGTCCGCTTGATCTCTGTTTAGAAATGTGTCAAAAGTACTTGCTCAACTCTGTCTGACATTTTTCCGCTACCTGCTGCAATGGGATTTCTCATACTACACAGAAAATTGCCTTGTGTCTGTATTCATCAGTTCTTAGCATTCGTGTTCTTTTGTTGTTCCTTACCTTCTGTCCTTTTCTTGATGCTTAGTACATTAACGGGAACTCCCTCGGTTGTCTAGGTCTGATCCCATGGTACTGTGACAACAGGCCGGGGTTGTAGGAAGCAAATCTGAAGCCCAAATTCCTTAACTTTATTATTAGACCTGAATGGGAACAATTGATGAATCTGGATGGTTTATAGCAGGCAAAGTTGTGAATATGTTCCTGTATAGATGACCTTGACCTCCTGCAAAGTGTTGTTCATCACACTGCGCATTGTTTTATGTATGGAACACAGGCAAACTAAGACATTTCTTGCTGCTCACAGCAACCAATCAGGAGTTGTTTTTATTGTTGAACTTTAACGATGACAGGATCAATTGGTTGTACAATAGTACACTGCACAAACTCTATAATGATATTAACACACACACACACATATATTAACACACACACATGACAAGTATGAGTCAAAGACATTGAAAAAAATGTCACTTGACAAATCGGAATGTTTACCCTGTAAAGTGTCCTAAACTAGTAAAAAGGATTGTTCGCCAATCATGTGGTAGCAAAAATCATGTTTTTTAAAGTTTTCCTTCAAACGGATTGGTATTGGGAGTGAACACATACCCAACTTAAGCTAGCCATACACGTGTCGGATTCCATGGCCAATTGATCACTCACCCAATTGATTCCGGCGATCTCAGCGGGAATGGGAGCTGCAATCAATCAGCCACTTAAGAGGATCCGATCGCTGCATACCACCTTGTCCGAGTGATCGCGTCCAATTGATCGGGGGCTCAGAATTGGATCCGACAGAGAACCAACATGCTTTAAGGCTAGCTTTACAGAGCAAAAAAATCTAAATGAACATTCAATTTGCTAGGTGAACTTCCTCTATTCTTTTATTAACTCAACCCCAATATGTTCAGAATAGGGCTGTATTGTTCTGTCATATATAAAACACCATAAAATATTCTATCATAGGTAATGATCATACATTGTATGCAATGTGTTTACAGTTGCCATGTCACCATATCATATAGCCAGTACAGTCTTTTTTAGTCAGTCAGGATTGATCTTGACTATGGTGTTGACAGGATAACATGTTTTGTTTTGTGGTAACCTGCAACACTGCGCATAACCGCATACGCCTGTAGAAAATATTTTTCGGGCTGCATGGCTAGTTTGAATTTGCCCTGAGACAAGTCCCTATTCTAGCAGTTTATATGATACAATCTACATGCAATTCATGTCAAGAGAACCTATCTCACAGATAGACAGAGATCAGGAACCCCACTCTGTAATCTCCGATAGGTAGATGTGTCTTCTTTGACATCCCATTAACAAATGAGCAGCAAGGGACTGAACAAGTAAATATCTAAAAGCCGGTTCCCCTACTCAGCCTGGCAAAGCCTGGAAACAGGGGTACAATGAACAAGAGTGCCCCCCTCTTTTTCAGGCTTTGTCAGGCTCGAGGTGGTCGAATTTTTCGACTAGCTGACTTTGTGAGCTGATTGCAAAGCCTCTGAAAATGATATCATCACCAAAATTGCTGGAGATGTAGAAAAGGGTTGTGGGAACAATGTGGGGTTACGTTACCGCTAATGCATGTTTCCAGTAAAAAAAAGTACTGCAGCATGGCAAGTTTAAATTGGCCCTAAGACAAGTCCCTATTCTTGCAGTTTATGTGTTACAATCTGCATGCAATTCATGTCAATAGAACCTATCTCACAGATAGACAGAGATCAGGAACCCCACTCTGTAATATCCGATAGGTAGATGTGTCTTCTTTGACATCCAAATAACAAGAGAGCAGCATGGGACTGAACAAGTAAATATCTGACAGCTGGTTCCCCTACTCAGCCTGGCAAAGCCTGGAAACAGTGGGATGCCCCCTCTTTTTCAGGCTTTGTCAGGCTCTATGAGTATAGGATAGAGATGGTCGGATTTTTCAACTAGCTGACTTTGTGAGCTGGTTGCAAAGCCTCTGAAAATGATATCATCACCAAAATTGCTGGAGATGTAGAGGGTTGTGGGAACATTTAAAAAAAGTTTTGCTCTAGCAAATGTAGGTTTTGCATAAATTTAGTTAAAAATCCAAGTTGACTTTAAAAAAGGAAAATTTTTTACTTGACTTTGAACTTTTTTTATGCAAAAACTATTTGTGTTAGAGCAATACTTTTTTTTGTAGTATACCCCAACCCTTTTCTACATCTTCAGCAAGTTTGGTGATGATACCAGAACTTTGCAATTAACTTAAAATTTGACCATCTTGTTGCACATGCAAATTCTTATGCATGTGCAAACAGGTTCTGCATTAAGGGAGAGTTTGTCAAAATCGTTTTGTACAGGAGTGCTTGTACAGGCCTTTATTTCGACTTTTGCAGAAATATGCAATCATGCCAAAACCCCCATAGACAACAGGTCAATACCATAGACCGCAATATAGCTCAGCGGTGGAAAACAAATATCTTCTGCATCCTTATGCCACAGATTTACTCATTCAAGTAGTGGAGGTCACCATACTGGAAGTTTATGGGGGTACTTTCTTCTAAGCAAATGGAGTCTGCTTATGGTGAAGTTCATTAAGTATTGAAATGGGATATCACCATAAAAATCTGACAAAGAACAAGCACTCTTTTATCACTGTGCCATTTTGTTATAAATGCAGCATGTCCCACAGTATGTGGTTGGGTAATGCTTAGCAATTGCTACAAAAAATTGCATTATTTTGGTGGAATTTTCTAATAAAATAAAAACATGATCTTATTGAAGCCATTTAGTTTTTAACCATTAACTTTTTGCCTTTGGTATGTTTCTTATTTTAAACCCATTTATGTGTACATATTTGGTTCATACTACCAGTGAATCTGTTGTATTCAAGGATCGAAAAGAAAAGAGTTAGCATAGGGATAGACTTTGCGCTTGGTTGCATCTAGTGATGGCCGAACTGCCCGCAAAGCGGACAGTTCGGCTACGAACAAGCATGTTCGCCCTCCTTCTTGCCAGCGAGCAGTATGGGTGTTTGACCTGCCGTGTTCGCCGGCGAGAAGGAGCCCTCTATTCTTCCTCCGGTGGGATCAGGAGCACCGAGATCCCGCCGCAGGAAGAATATTTCACTGAAGACCGGGTAGAGAACCCGGTATTTCAGTGAAAAGCCGGCTTGTAAACCCGGATATGTCGTCACATCCGGTTAGCACAACCAGGATTCAAATTCTTAGAGGTGGGGAATTTGAATCTGCGAATGGGCGGACGGCGGACTTTTTTTTAAAGTCTGATCCGCCCGCTCGCGGACAGACATGGCCGAAGTTCGGCCATCACTATTCGCATCCAATAAGTGTAAGCCGTCCACTGCATTACCTGGCATGTAATCGGCCATGCTACAGCGCAGCTGGTAAATGCTGACCCTTCAAATCAATAGGCTGACATATGACTAACATGCCCAGACACATTAGTCATACGTCAGTCTGATGCTTCCATTGATGTCATTCGCCAAGCCTCCCTTGCGCTTATGTCGGTGTGGTGATCCACGTTGAATCGATGGACAGCCATGTCATAGCCCATTGCCGTCAGTGTCAGGCTTGTGCACTGCGCCATAGAATGCAGGGATTTTAAAACAGTGTAGCCTTAAGCCCCCCATACACCTTTAGATCATTTCATACAATTTCCATTAGATCTACCAATAACTATGTAGTATATTGGCCTCTCTTATAGAATAAATAGTGATTGGAAGGTTTAGGATTACATGGTTTTGGTAGAAGAAAGTTGATTGTACAGAAATTTTATGGTAAGATTGTAAGGTGTATGGGGGGCTTAAGTCTTACTTTTCTGTTGGATTCGGGTTGTTGTGTTTTTGTCAGAGCTTTCAGCCTATCTGGTGCCATCTGAAAATAATATGAAGCAATACACTTTATTTGTAGAGTTGGGAAAGGTTTGATTTTATGATTTATCAGACATCAGACATCACAGCACCTAAATTTTAGGATTTCTCCTCTCTGTTATAAGTTTGGTGGATTTCCCAAATCGCAGATAGGCAAATCATGATTGTTTATATTATTTGTGCAATCCATAAATGCTGTGCAGTGTTACCATACTCCAGCTTGTATCAAGATGCAATTTGCTGGATATATACCGTATACAGTTAGAAAAATGTTGAATGGATGACATAAAAAATGAATGGTAAGGATATACCAGTATAAACCTGATTCATACATTCTCAAAAGGCTGTTTTTTCTGCTTCTCTTTCAGAAATAGACCAGGGAAGCTGTGGTGATCCAGGCGTTCCAGCATTCGGAATGAGAGAAGGCTCCAGATTCCGACATGGAGACACTCTGGTATTTCGGTGCCAGCCAGCCTTCGAGCTGGTTGGACAGTCGACAATCACATGCCAAAAGAACAGCCAATGGTCTGCCAGAAAACCTAGTTGTGTGTGTAAGTGATGAGAGGAGTCTGTGTGTGTGTGTAAAATCAGGCCAGCCAGCCAGTAATGGGTGCTATGCACCCACTCATCTTCCACCCTTCCTTTTCCCCAAGGCAATAAGGACTCAGAGTGCCATGCAAATGAAAATACTAATCGCATGCTAATAACATTCATATTCCATTTTCAGCAGTAATTTAAGCCGCTCAACAAGGGAGAGGTGCAGCTGGAGTTACTGCCTCTCTAGGAGAACCTTATTTTTTATCATGAAATATTCATGTTTTAATTTAGAGGAAGAGAATTTCAGCAATCAGGCAGTTTTTAATGTACCTTGCACTGTGCTTTAGCTGAGTTAACTCTATGGATGTTGGTTATGGGTTTTCCAGTAACAGCACACAAGAGGATTTTTCGGCGACGTAAGACAATACAGTTGCTTCAGGCAAATCTTCACCAGGTACCTGTTAAGTGTGTATTAATCCTTGCAAAGCTTTGTGATGAAAAATGTTAGTGCAAAGGAGCTTTTTAATGGAAATGAGCTACATCAAGTTTAATATGTATATCTTTTTTAATGCTCTTGGGCAAAACTGTCATGTCCAGTGCCCTAGTGTGAAGACATGGGCTTTGTACAGTGGAATGGCTTGATTGTCTATGGCAGGACAATGTCATTAAACTTCAGTTGGCGCTCTACAAAAAATGAATAATTTAAGTCATAACTTCTTTTTGTGTGACAAATCTAATAATGTAAAACACGATAGAATGTCATAGAGTTTGCAGATAGTATATACTAAATATTTTTTGCTGTGAAGATTTTTAAAGGATTTCATTGAACTCTGCTGGACATAATTCAATATTAGATGATCCCATGGGACCTACATTCTTCATGATGATAACAATTCAGAAGTGTTTATAGAATCCTGTTCAACCTTTTTTCCCTGCTCTTCTCATATGACAGTATGACAACATTTTATCATTTTGACTAGGTAGATAAGAAGTGTCTATGAAGGTAATTGTTTTGCTCTTCAGTAAATTGAATATCAACTATACAACATACTATGTTAAAATATTGATAGATTTTTAAATTCTAGGAGAATCTTGCAGCACCCTTTTTCACAGCATTGACAAAATTGAGAGGAGAGTTTAAAACCCCTTAACGCTGCAATTGTATTTCTTTCACTATATATTTATACTGAAGTATTAAGTAACTGGGGAGAGAACTTCACATAGTATATGAACCACCGTAATTGTGTAGTTATAAATGTGTGTCTATACTGTGCAGACATACAGGAAAATAATGGTCCTTATGAGCTGAGGGTTACATTATACTAAATTGAGCAGTGTAAACTGTAACAGGCCTCATTTAGGAAAAGAAAGAAAATAATCTATACATTGGCCATACTCCACTCACATTTCAGAAATTAAAGTTGATACTGAATTGTCTCATTTTAGGATTTTTTGTTTAATGCTAACGATGAAAAATTCTTCAAGGTTTAAGATCTTTTTTTTAAAAAAATCAATCGAATCAATTTCTTTTGCAAAAAAATTATAAGTGTTTATTACAAAACACATCATTTTTTGCATACCTTGGTGTGTTTATCAAAGAAAATGCATAAAAAAAATAGTAAGTATAGTGCCCCCGTATTTTGAAGAAGAAAGAGGAACTCCACAACCGGTGTTCCCTGTTCATTCCATTACAGTGTAGGGGCTCAGACCGCATTTAACGTGCAAGTTTCACAGTGTATTGTGTCTCTGACGCGTTTCACCTAAGCGGCTTTCTCAAGTAGAATGTCACACTTTGATTACTCCTATGCCCACCCTCCTCTCCATTTTTTATGGTCCTGGAACCCTCAGGGAATTGTACATGTGGTTTATTTCTTTTTCAATAGTTGTATCTACTAGTGGTCTTTCACTGTCTGTCACTTTAGCTCTCTGTCTTTATGCATCCATGCTTATGATAGAGTTTCCCACTATGATGAGGTATGACCATCTGTATTTTTTATGGGGGTTTACGAGTCCTCTTGAATTAAAAGGGCTTCTTCTAGCTCCAAGGTCCTTGCTCCTATCTGCCACCCATCCCGGCCTACCCCCCCCCCTCTACCCGGATTGATGCGTCTGCCAAATAAAAACTTTGCAATTTTTTTGCAAAAGGAGTTAATTTGATTGATTTTCGAAAAAAGGATCTTAAACCTTGGAAACCCCCATTTTGTCTAAAAAAAGGCTTTGAATCCACTCACATTTAGTCATATGTTTGGAGTAATGCATTGTAACAAAAGCCTTATATATCAGGCTTTTATACCAGAACATATCTGCTTTAAATGTAGAGGAAGAAAATAAACATCACAAAAAATAAGATTTTTCCTTTTTAATAACTTTTGTCAAACTGCTTCAAAGTCGAATCCTTGCACACTCTGTGAAGACCATCCGACCTGTCCCAATACACACAAAATCAATAATATAGGTTGCACACCTATAGGCAAATTAGGCTGTCATACCCTTATATTGAGATGGAAATTTTTGTCTGGAAGTGCTTCTTCAGAGAGGACATGACACCTCTATGATTAAGCCCTTCCAGGCAAAACAAGTCAGAGGTTTACAGCTATGTCAGTGCTCATACCTTTATGTCCGTTTGCCTATTGGTGTGTGACCTATCTTACTGATTTTGTATATTATTCCCAGTAGAGGTCTTGCCCAACTCATTAAAAATAAAATAGTTTATTAGATAATGGTTTACTGGACCTATTTTTTCTTTGCATTTTGGATACAATAGGACTTGGTGAAAACCCTTTCCACAGTTACATAAGTTTATTGAATTTACTAGGCAATGTACACTAACCTGTTCAAATTTGTAAAACAATATTGCCTTTCAACAAATATCAACCACAATAAAAACATTTTACAACACACTTGGCTGATGAGTTCTAGCACATTAAATGTATTAGTGCAACATTAAAAACATAAAGGTTATGCATAGGAAACATAATACAGGCATAAACAATATAGGCAGCAACAATTATTATATTCTTTCTTTTTCCTTAGTAGAGATACACAAAGAAGAAAATTTTATGCTAAACTGAATGTAGGTGAGACAACCTTTATTTTCATGGAAGAACTCTGTGGATTTTTTAGTGTATTAATTACAGTTATTTATTTTTATTTCGCACCTTTGTGAAATGACTCCAGGGATTTATGAGCGTTGCAAGTTTGGAAACATTCTAAAACGTCCAATTACCTCGACATATAACAAGGAAAATATTTTCAGCGTTTATGGCAGAAGAGTTTGTTTTTACCGCAGTGTTTGATTTGAGGAGTTAATCATACTACGGCGCCGGGTTTATTTATGGGTTCATACATGTGCCTCAGAGAAGGGTGAGCATAGCAGGATGTGTGGAGTAGCTGACAGACTAAGGAAGAAAGTGATGTGCTTACACAATCTACCATAGCCTCTATAAAGGTAATGGAAGCTTTGATCATTAAAAGCTGCTAAATATCAGAGAGACATCTCTTTTTTTATGGAAAAACTATGACTGCTTGAGCAAACCGTGGAACTAAAATGTTCCGGAATCTTTGTAGCACCAGAAGATAATCATTTCAAAATTCTGACAAAAAACTTTTAAGAGGCATTTAGTGACAAGAATTTAAAAGCAACGATTTTGACAGTTGGTGATAACTGGAAAGTAGTTCTACAAAGTCGATTTTTGTAAAAGCTGGTTTTAAGCATGCAAACTCTTTGGAAACAAAACATTTCTTTTTTAAGGATTAGTAATTCTTTCAATCACAGCATCCCTTTTACCCTCACATGCTGAACTGGGGACTTTTAGGGCTTGTTAAATATGATCTTTGAAAAAAAAAAAAGAAATAGGCAGACTTTTTTTTGCGTCCATCCTTAACTTAAATAGTTTTTATTTCAAAAGCAGATTTACCGTATATACTCGTGTATAAGCCGAGTTTTTCAGCCCAAAAAATGGGCAGAAAACGGTTTATACTCAAGTCAGCCCAGGGTCCACTCACCTCAGCTGAGTTTCCATGCTGAATTTTAGGTGTGGAGAGCATCCCTCTTCAGCTGCATATCTTCTCTGAGCTCCTCTGAGCTCCGTGTTTCCCAAAAGACAGCTGCTATTATGTAAACAAACTCCACATTGCCTCCTGGTGGCCGGGTATTGTTACCAGTTCAAATACAACACTTCATAGCCTATGAATAAAAAATGAAAATAGGTTTCCACTCCATGTACAAAACCCATCCTGGAATAATTATAATGCTGTGTTCTCTTAAATTTATTGAGGTTGGGGCAATAAGAATAATCCTGTGTGATTAAATTCTAGGGGCAATGGTGCTTTCTCTATTTTTTTCTCATTTAAAAAATTCCACTATCTGACTGCATTTCACACTGTCGGCTTTTACTCAAGTCAATGCAATTTTCCTGTTTTTGCTGATAAAAATTGGGTACTTTGGCTTATACTCGGGTCGGCTTATTCTCAAGTATATACGGTATTAGCAAAATAAAAATACCAATGTATAAAGTAAAACAATTGTTTAGCTGATTGTTTAATGGTTTTCTCTCCACTATATGTTCTTTGTATAGTGTTATTTATTTACCATGGTTGTGCTTCCTAGGTTGTATCAATAATTGCGCTACTTTAAAAATGTCAATACTTGACGCATTTTTCTGACACAGTGCACTAAAACACAGGCCAGTAATGAAACAGTTAGACAAATTGGAGTTGTATTTCTTGAAAAGAAGTAGTTTTAAAAACAAAAAGGAAGGGAAATCTAATGGGCCACAAAGAACAATGTTGAAGCTTTGGGATGGCATTGAGAGTACTGGCCTCCTCTTTTCGTAAATGTGGATGACAAACAATATAAAACCTGACAGCAGTAACCCCACTGTATCTGGAACAACCATGTCACCTGAATGGTGCTTTACTTTAAGGACCTAATAATACCAATGTCTATATTAAAACCTGACAATAAAACAAGAGCTGACAAAGGAATATAATGTAATTTGCTTGTTATTGTTATTTTTAATGCTGCAAAATTGTTAATGTGACAGTAGTGGTTCATGCTGCTTTATTAGATTTGTATGTCTTATATTTAGCATAAAGAGCTGTGTAGTCTACAAATATAGTATACCGGCTTAGAGGTAATGGAATTATGCTCATAGTTAGATGGTATACAGATGGACAGATGGTATACAGATGGACTGTCAGTCACTTGCAACAATCACCCACTGTGTGTGGGTTAATCCCTTATTGCCCATGATAATAAATGAAAAGGATCAGTACAGATAATAGATATATAGATGCATAGCCTTGCTATAATTATATAGCATCAGTTTGACTAATGAGAAGGATTGCCTAGCATACATATAAATCATCTATAATTATCTTAGAATATCCTTGAGGTTAAAACAGTGGTTTATTTGTTGGGTGAGATTGTAGTGTTTGGTTAAATAGGACATGATAAATCCATAGACTAACATTCTGAATGATGTATACAAAATGTACACACTGGACTCTATTGACTTCTCTCTTTATAACGAGTGAGCAAAGAGAAAGAGATAGATTTGTGGTAG
Source organism: Ptychadena robeensis (assembly GCA_036250615.1). Taxonomy (NCBI): domain Eukaryota; kingdom Metazoa; phylum Chordata; class Amphibia; order Anura; family Ptychadenidae; genus Ptychadena; species Ptychadena robeensis. The sequence continues at coordinate 100,314,588 of CM070033.1, read as the reverse complement.
TCAAAATGCCTGTTGGACAATCTAAATTTGAACATATCACACATACATACATACATACACACATACATACATACATACATACATTACTTGGTTTTTAAGCCCCCATCCAATATCCTAAATCCCCAGCAATGTAACATGCTAGTTTAAACACCTACCACTAATGGTGAAAATGTTCCTATTCCTATTGGCAATTCACTAGCCAAAAAGAATCTAGAGGACAGAGCAACTGCCTGTATTACCCAAATTATAGCAGGAATGGTATAGAAAGCTGGGATTCTGGGTCATGGAATTTTTATTGTGTTTCTGCATTGTACTGCATTCCGTTCTTTAGAATAGTAGATAGTAGAATTTAAATTTACCTAAAGTTTTAATCATGGTGATATCAGGACAGTTGAAAAAAGCAAATCTTCCTAACAGCAGTTAAAAGAAAATTACAACAATCTCTATGGCAAACCCTTTTCTTATTGGGAGTATAGTGGGTGTCTGACATTATATACATTATTTATCATCATATGAAAATGTTCCGTCTGGTTGTCTCCTGCCATTGATACTGGAGTAAATCTCAAGTAAAGGGGAATCATTTTCTACTTTAATGAATTGAGTGTTTATGTCTTACCATTGAAAACGTACAAAAGTGGTTTAGAATAGAGCTACCGGCTTAGTATAAATTCTAGCCAGCTCTTTAAACGAGATCTGTTGGTCTCTGCCAGTGCTGTACCAGAGCCATTTTCATGCCCTCTCTCTTCTTGGCTGATGGCCAACCGAAAGGGGGGTCATAAAACAACATTTGTGCAGCAGTGAGTAATATGGATCAACAAAATAGTAAGAGCCTGATGTTATTATGTTTGTGACTTAACTATGACATAAACTATGACATAGTCAAGTTTTCCCGGCGGACTGTTTGCGGTAAACATAGCATGTTCGCAGTTTGCAAGGCCAGCGAACATTTTGTGTGTTCTACCCGCTTCCTATACCTTAACATGGAGACAAAGTTTGACCCCTCACCCACAGTCAGGTGGGACAATACAGCCAATAACAAATTTTTCCCTCCTGGAGGACACCCCTCTCTATTAAAGAAGCAGCCCAGTGGCCATTATACATTTATCATGTATGTGCAGCATTAGATAGATAGGGAGAGCTGCTGCTGCTGATTGAGGGATAGCTGAGCTACTTTGCTATTCTACTCCATCCAGTAATCTGTAGCTATAGCTAAGGTGTTCTGCAACAAGCAGTTCATCATTACCATTGCCATTGATCCCCTCTGTGGCATGACACTGTCCACATCGTTGGACCCTTTTAAGACTTTTTTATTGGTATTGTGGCTACAAATATGACCTGAAGGTTTGAGATGTTCACCCTCTATTAAAGTCACTGGAGGTTCACCGCGAACATGCGAATGGTGGGTATTTGCAGAAGTTTGAATCGCCTGTTCGCGAACAGCAACAGCTGGTGTTCGGCCATCATTATTCTGGATATTATTACAGTTAATTTTTGAGCTAACGTATTAAGTTAATGTCATTTCTAACAAGGTAAGACATTGGCATTACACTTTGGTTTACCCAAATATCCCTTGAAGACATTCCCCTATAAGCACATACACACATTTGCCATTTTGCCATTTCGTTTTTCAAAAGCAGCGATTCTTTTTATACAGTTGGCACATGCAAGATTTATTCTGAAAGCAGCAGTTGTTTTTTCAGGATGAGCTAAATATACTTGTAGGACACTTTGCAATTCAGCAGAGTCAGTATTTAATCTGGATTTGAGCCTATGTGTGCAATGAGAACATATTAGGCTCTCAGAGAAATCAAACCAGGCTCCCCATGCTCTTTAGGCCTCTGGCAGTTTCACCCGATGCCCCTTCAAATGGTTCTATCAGAACGCATATACATGATGGACTTTTAATAGCAGATCTAGGCTTATGAGAAGTGACATGCAAATTACATGCTGTTTTCTATGCAGAATGTAGGTTGGGATTTCGATGTACTGTTGTAAGCCAGTTTGATTTCTCCACATGCCAAACCAGCAATTTGTCATCCTGTTCTCCAACATGACCTGTGGGAAGAAGATATATCCCTTAAAGACAAATAAATATAGATCTGTGGGGCAATGTAAACATGGAGAATGTTGCGTTTCCTCTACTTTATTTTACAATGTCAGTATTTCCATAAGGTGTTCTATAATGTTTTTGCCAAATACTATATTTTATCATCCTCTAGAGAGCACTGAACCATGCACAAGTTTTGAAATATACATGAAAATACTTGGATTTTTGACAAGAAGCCTAGTTGTAAATAAAGTTTATTTCTGGCAGTTTGGAATTTTTAAGCCTCAGCATGAGAACCACTAATACTTTTTCTAGGTTCACAATTTTTCATCTATATTACATGTCTGTTGTAAAGGGATTATAAATTCACAGTTAAATATAAAAATTGCAATGCCTTGCATTACATTTTTTTAGCATTTTATATCCTTCGCAGAAGTTCATAATGAACAAGGGGTCTAGTGGTCTGTTTGGTAGATTCTAAGCAAAATCCAGAGCCCCCAGATACATTTGTACATGTGGACACATTCAACACCTCAATTAGGATTACTTCAAGGGAATGTCTGATTTTTACATTCGACAATTATTACATTTTACACACAATTAGGTAAAAAAAACCTCAATCTGTTTTCACTTAATTCTGCAAAGTGTTGAATTTGATTGCGTAACATATATTTAGTTTTTGGTACAAACCATGCAAACTATGGTAAGAATATAGTTTTTGTAAACATTATAGTACACAGAACAACTGTAAAGGTCATGTTGAGATTTATTCAAAAAGCCCTCAACTTAAGCAGTAGAAAGCCTTGTTATAACAAAAGGTATTCACATGGCTCGTTCCATCACAAATCCCAAAAGTTAAAAGGAAATTCCTAAATTCCAATGGGTGGAGCCATGCAAATTATTATTTTACGGCCCATCAGCCAAATGCCCACCAGAACCACTGGTGTACAGTGCAAATATAGACTTATGGTACCATAAAACCTTTTTGTTTTATAAGGCTTTACTGTGCTAGACATATTGTACATAGAAATGTTGTATTTTTCCCTTAGATGGAGGCTTTTAGATTATATGTACTATACAACTTTCTTAGTTTTTGTTCTGCTTCTCTTTTTTTAACCTTTACCATTACCAATGATAACAATAAAGCCCCTGAGAGGTGAAATATATAAAGGTGTTTTGGGGGATGAAAAAAGTGACAATCATTTGAGCAATGTAAGACCCAATTGTGATAGCCAGATGGGTTGCGTCAAAGTATGCAGTGGTTAGCTGCAAAAGTGACCCAATAGAAAACAGCTGACAGGGTCATATACATATGCTTTAAAGTAAGGGTAAGTCCAGGCCCACAGAAGATCTACTGTAGAATAAGTTGGTATAGAACCACACAGTTTATTGCAGCTTGTCTTGTTCATATTCCTAGCTTTACCAGTTAGACAGTCCATCATAGTGCTGGACCAGCAGAAATAGGCAAATACTAAAATTGGTGCAAAGAATGAGAATCTTAATGCTGATACAGAAAGAGGCATCAGAAACTTTCACAAGTGTCACTAACTAACATTAACTAAATATTTATGTTCAAAATGCCCTTATATTCATTACTGCAATGTGTTCACCCAATAGCTAAAATTTCTGGAGAGCTGTCCTTACCAATCACATTACATGATCCCAGCACTTTCTTTTGTACACTTAAGTACAGCCTTGCCTACACATATTAGCATATTAAACTTTTTAAAGCAGGGACGTATGTAAAAAAAATCTACAGTAATCTGGAGAATCATTATGAAATTGACTGCAATGGATTATATAACTAAGGTTAAGGTAAGGGGTAAACAGTTACATTTTTAATTTTGGATAGCCGTAGGGCTTCCTGGATTTAATTAGCAGATAACTAATTAAATTTTTCCTGGAAAAGCTGTTCTGCGCTGCAATGTGTCAAATTTCTTACTCTGTTTGATTTGTTTGATTGGCAGCAGCTACTAATTCAGTCCCTTTGGCAGCCTTTTGTTCCTTTTTTCCATCATACATATTTTGTATGTTTTGAGATAGGGTATAAAACTTAAAGGTTAGTTTTTGTTATGGAAGTGCAGTAAACCCCTTCTTCATGACTTTTCATCTGCTTGCTTCTATTGATACTGATATTTGACCAATTACACTGGTTTCATAACTAAAAGATTTCTGCAGTTTTAGCTTTACTTATACTCTACAAAAAGCACTACCGTGACATACACTGACATAAAATGTACAAAAAAAAGTACACTATATGTGTGATTGTAGAATGAACAAAACTTTTTTTAATTGACTTTGTCTTTGCAAAAAAATGATTGATTGTAAAAAAATAACCTGAGTCCCTTGGATGAGAATAGGTGCCAGTAAATTCTTCATTGTAAGGCCAACGGAATTTAAATTGACCTTTAAATCCTAAAGTAATATTGACTGGGATGCAGTGTAAAGGTTTTCCATCAGCATTAATATTTATTTAGAATTTAGAACAAGAGATTAGGATTAGGAGTTTTAAAAATTAGCATTTTGTTAGGGCAATTTGACAATGAAAAAATATGCTTCCAGCTGTTCTGTTTCCTATACTATGAGTTTGCTCAAAATTACCCTAATAGGGTAACTTTAGCTGTGAATAAAAGTTGACAGAGTAGTGTCTAGTCAAATAGATTTTTATACAAATGCAATATAAATTTTGATGAGCAGTATTTGACTGGCTTGCGATGAATTTTCATTTATCTTTTTGATTTTCAGACAATTCTATCACATCCATAATAAGAGATTTGTCTAATATATCGTACAACAGAAGTTTCCCTCTTCTGTGTTCAATTGGGATGATACAGTATAGATTTTATGTTTGCTGGCCAACACTTTGATGTTAAGGGTAAACATTTGCAAAAAATGTTTATTACTTACATAATTTTCATGTGTAGACCGGACTTAATTTAGAATTGCTGGGTTTGCCTTTAATCTAATTCTCTAAATGTGTGACCGTAAAAAAATGAATACATTTTCTTGTATTTAGGTATTATATTGTAGAGTGAGTGCTAAATGAACCCATCAATAAATAATAAACAACTCACAATCAAAAGCAGCCAGCTGAGATCCAGCTGCTGGATATGTTGCTCCCAACATGGAAACTCTATTACAGCGAACATCTTCAAGCAGTCTGTTTTAACCTCCTGGGTCTCTACCACAGGGATGTGTGACGGTAACAGGTTCTTCAGACTGCAAAATCATTTTCTGTAATGTGTGTGTGTTTAGTTATGTGACCTTTAGCTATTTATCACTCTACCTTGTTTGCATGTTTAAACTTACAACTTGTTGGTTGTTAAAGCATGGTTGCTACAGGGCACTATTTGTTTGAATGCAAATCTGAAAATCTTGTGTAAGCTGGTAGCTTCTTTTACTTGGTTTGAAAAGAACCAACCACAGATAGTGATGGATGAACTGTTCGCGAACAGGCGAATCAAACTTCTGCAAATACCCGCCGTTCGTATACTCACAACGAACCTCCATTGATTTTAATGGAGGGCGAGCTTCTTAAACCTTCAGGTCATATTTGTAGCCAAAATTCCAAAAAAGAAAGGGTGCAACCACCTGGACAGTGTCCTGCCACATAGGGATTAGTGTTGAGCAGCATATGGTATATTCAAATTCGCGTATTTCACGAATATACAAAGGGACATTCGAAATTTGATTCAACTGTGTTCCATTGCCTTCCATTGCGTGTGCCCGTTTGCAATTATTTGCAAAAATTTGCGATGCAGCTTTACAGCTTCTCTTCATTCTGGGATCTTAGCCAACACAAGCGCTGTGTGTATTGCGCGTATCTTCTGCAACGCATCACATTTAGTCAGATCTCTCTGCAATGCATAATACAGTATACCCCACCCCCAGAGAAGGACTTTTGTGGTGCAGTGGTGTTTGTTGCAGAACACCTTAGCTATAGCTACAGATCACTGGATGGAGTATAATAGCAAAGTAGCTCAGCTATCCCTCAATCAGGAGCAGCTCTCCTTATCTATCTAGTACTGCATGATAAATGTAAAATGGCCGCTGAGCTGCTTCTTTTATAAGGGGGACAGTGTCCTCCAGGAGTGATAACTGTGTTATTGGCTGTACTGTGCCACCTGACTATAGGGTAAGGGGTCACACTTTGTCTCCATGTTAAGGCATAGGGAACAGGTTCAACACCTATAATGTTAGCCGGCATTCTTTAAAGCAAAAACATTTGCCAGCCCAAACCTCAGGGTAATTGTTGGCAAATCCCAAAGACCAGGAAATTTTGACAAATTTGCACATGCACCACCATTATGCCTTTGCGTGCCTATTTTTTGTTTTTTGAGCAGGTAATGAGGAACAAGGATTTTTATGCATTCTGTGTTTTTCTTGCTATATGGAGGTACCTTAAAAAACAAAAGCACTTTCCAAGTGTAATAAACTCACTTATACATGTACATAGTGTAAGAATGAGTATGGGCTTACCTGGCCAGGCTGAAAATAACACTATTAAAGGCTTTCAGAAATGTCTTTTTAAAGCTATCCCTTTTCCTGACAATGCATCCTTGAAACCGTTGGGTGTTATTCCATTTGGTCCCATCTGTCATTTTCCAAATGTTATGTCTAACACCAATACTAAAAGAAAAATGTGATGCCTGAGTATAGTCGTATTAAAAAACAGTAGAGGCGGAATATGGACATATAATAGCAATGGGCAACCCAGCAAAAGCTGCTTTGGAAATTTCTATGAAGACAGAATGCCTTCTTGGCTCAAGGTGACTAAAACAAGTTAACAACCTGACTGATGACTCATATTAAGCTAATCAGTATCTGTCCTAATACAAATCAAAAGCAGTTTTATTTATCTATTATCATAACTTTGATATTTGTGTATTATCTGTGCCTATTACATCATACCCTCTGCAATTGTATGCCCGAGCACCATTGTTTTTCTGAAGCTGTGGTATCAGCAACAAGTTGAGAGTTCAAAGACCTAAACCTAATAACCTTTTGTATGGAATGTAATGTGCACTCTTTACTGTACTTTGGTAGTAGTTAATTGAAGTAGTAGTAGTAGTAGTTAATTGAAGGCAAGGGCTTTATAATACTGTGATTCTGGTATTATAGGCATGACGTCCAATGTCATGTGCTGGTGAGTACATTGACTGCTGTAGAAAAAGGTTAAGATGGACTCAAGGGGTGTTGCTTCACTTCATTTATTGTCAGAAGCCCTTCGTTTTTGTGTTGAAACAAACATTCATCTGGAGGACTAGGAGACCTCCACTGGACAAAAATATTGAAAAAATTTACTGTCAATTGAGAACATAATGGGTGCCTCTTTACACCCACACTGTCATGCTTCTACTTACAGTTGACTGAATCACCAATTTGCACATTTTTGACTTATATCACTTATATTTTGAGAATATCTACATACTGATCTTTCTGATCTGATGAGAATCACGCCATATTGATTCATGAATTGTATGGTTCTGCAGATTAGGCAAATCTGAATGCATGTATTCAGGTGAAGCAAAAAATGTGCAATTCATTGCCTTGCATAATTTGCAACGCAATTTGATCATCGCGCTACTAACGATCTCATGGCTGGTGATAAACCATCTGGAATTTTGCTATTTTAAAGTTGTGCACTTGAATGGAAAACTGGCTTGTCTTTCTTAAATGAATATAATTTCATTCAATGGTAAAGCTCCACTGTAGCATCATAAAAATAATCCCTTCTCCAGTTTATTTCAATACAGAAATTATGCTTTATTTGAAGTACAGTGACTTATTTTATATTTATTGCCGCCTCCTATTCATTTCGCTGATTTTTTTTAGGAAGCAGATGTTAGTGACAGTTGTGGGCGTATGGAATTTCAAACCACAAAAAGCAATGATGATAGGCTGTGGATTAACTCTTAACAATCCAGTCATAATGATGTTTTCCCCTGATTTAGAGTCAGTAAAATGATAACTGATTCATTTCCTTGAGTCACTGTATTTCTTAAATGATTGCCTTTACCTCAGAGAGAAGCCATGTTGCAGCATTCATAGAACTTTAGTATTTGAAGAACCATGTCTTGGAGCACCATATGAACAAGTTCAGTGGCAGTTGCACTACAAGTTTGCCAAGCGCCAGCCATGTTTTGCTCTACCAACACTTTCTTTCCAGATGCCAATATTATTTATCCTAGTTTGAGGCTTATGAAAATGACAAATCTTTGTTACATAAATGACTTTTCTACACCTTTGGATAATACTAATACAATTCACATACTTTCCTATTTATATGAATAAGCAGAGGTTGATTAGCTACTTTTGCATAGACTGATTTAAACAGCTAATGCTACACAAATCAGGAGATTAGAAAATGTAAAATGTTAGACAAATCACATCGACATAAAAAATAAAAAATCACATTACTAAAATCAGATTTTAGGACATCATTGCTTGTAGCTAAAATAGTATTTGTTTTTCCCTTGAATCCCATTGGTGCCATCAAATATAAAAGGGGCAGAAGACAGGGAAAAAATTCATATTTTTCAAGTCTCAAAACTTCCAAACATAGCCAAGGTAGTGAGTAGTAGTGATGGTCGAATTTTTTGACTAGCTGATTTGTGAGCTGATTGCAAAGCCTCTGAAAATGGTATCATCACCAAAATTGCTGGAGATGTAGAGAAGGGTTGGGGGAACATAAAAAAAAAGGGTTTCTCTAGCACATGTAGTTTTTGCATACATTAAGTTCAAAGTAAAAATTAAAATTTTCTAAATTTTGACTTGACTTTGAACTTTATATAAGTAAAAACTATTTGTGTTAGAGCCTTCTTTTTTGTAGTATACCCCAACCCTTTTCTATATAACCAGCAAGTTTGGTAATGATACCATGTTTAGTGGCTTTGCAATGAACTCAAAATGTTGAAATAGTTGAATTTTTGGAAAAGAAATTCGACCATCTCTAGTAAGTATTAGTAATGAGCATATATAGGCCATTTGTATTGGCAAAATGTTGCAAATGTTTTGTCTAATATTTACAATAAATTCTTAAATTCGATAATTTGTGATATGCAGTCATTATAACCTTCTTTGGTCAAATTAAAACTTGTACATGCACATATTGCGAATGCAATTCAAATCGGCACTTGCACCTGCGCATATTATGAATTAAATGCATGGTAGTTCTGGGGACTGATATAAAAAATCTTAAATTTGTGTGATTACGAAGCTATAGCACTATATTCAAAATCTTTGTGCATTCTTTGTGACAATGTTTGCAATACAAATATGGGATTAGAATATTCATGATCAACGCTAGTAAGTACCCATCGATACTTTTTTAAGTATCACTGTTCTCTATACATAAGGGATTCATTAAGGATGTGGTGCCATTTTGTGAATTACAATTGATTTTGCTACTAGATTTATTACCCATTTTCCTTCTTTAGTCACACTGACCTATATTTGAGAAGTCCTGATCCTTCTCTAGGTCTCCAATCAATTTAATGTCCATGTGCGTCAATGTTTAAAACATAGTGCTTCTTTCCACTAGTGCAATTTATCGCGAAGCGATTTCAAATCACACGTGACAATCGTGCAGGTGTTGGCGTCCATTCATTTACATGGGCTTGTCCCCACATAGACAAGTGGCTGCCCGCAACCCGCGATCCGAATTGCAGCTCCCCACATTTTTGATCGTTGGTCACAGGCGACTGCGGACGATCGCCCCCCCCTATAGACATCATTGGATGCGGGAAAAAATTGCGCGTTGTCACGATTTTGTTATCAGGGGCAATCTTGCATAATGCACTTTTTTGTTGTCTTAAATCGGGTCGTGTGGTCAATAATGCCCTGTCGCGATCAGCCCGCAATCAAAAAACGTGACACGCAGCAAGCCCTTAATTTGTAGTGACACTGTTTTCAATGAAGCTTCAAGTAAAACTGTGCACATGACACTTTTGTTCTGTAAATAATGCTTCATTAATTAGCATATTAAGTCAATGTTAAACATAAGAACCATTGGCTAAATACAGGTTGGTTATTTATTAATTTTTTTACCAGTGATATTACAAGACCAATAGACTAGACTTTTAGAGTTATGAGTTATGAAGCCACTGTAACATACCAATAAATAGCATCTAATGGGAATTTTCTGCATTTTCCATCTGTATCTCAGTCTATTCTTTGGAAAAGGAAGAAATTAAGTTATCTACTGGTGAAAAAAGACACATTTATCAGTGTACTGGAAAACAGGCAGTTACTCCGAATGCTGTAGCTTTGGTTAACAAGTATGATTATCTCCCATGACTGCCCCTGGTGTCTACTTAAAGTACTTCTGGGCTATTTCTCACTCGCTTCTTCTTTTACACTTCGAAAATTTCACCAGCGGATAGGCTTAGCAATTTATTTTCCGCAAGGACATTGAAAATTCTCTTTCTCTGCAGTAAGTCTAATAAGGTTTCTGTTTTACACTGCTGGAATTGATTTGGATAACGAGCACAGTGGCAATGCGAACAACGCCTTCTCCGTTCACCGAGCTAAAACAATGCTTGAGTGCGTGATGGGCCCTCCATGTGTAAAAGCCGGCCAGTGTGAATGCATTCAAATGGCAACCCTCTTCCTTCTGTTAAAAGATCAGATCAGCTTAATTGTCCTGCCATTGCATCCCACTAATAGCTTTTAAATCTGGTCTGTGTCTTGATGTTTCCAGTCAGCTCCTGAATGAATAATGAATTCATGCACTTACCTCGTCATTCTCAATTTATAAATACTTTTACTCTAACCCTTTAAATCTGTTCATCATTGCTGTATTCGTTTTGTCATTGCCGGGCAACTCATGCTCTGCCATCTGCTATTATAGTTATAGAATAATAAGCTTTAATCAAGGGGAATAGCATCATTGGAATGCAGCATACTACCTTACAGTTTATTGGTTGGGATCATATTTAGGTTAAAGAAAACCCTTCAGAAAGTACAAAGGCTGCCATTGCTGATCTCCTTTAGAAAATTCTAGGAGAAGCTTTCCACATGACAGCCAAGAAACTATTATCTTCACGGAGAAGTCAGCAATGGTATATTTAGTTCTTTTGTGGCAGCAATAAAAAAAATAAAACTAATGATTGCACTTACCTACCCTGGTGACCTGTAGCCCACCCAGAATGCCCTGAAAAACGAATCTACAGAGGCTTCAGGGTCCCTCACTGTGTTCCAATTCAGGCATGTCCCATTTTGGCAGCCAATATTACTTACACCACTCATCTTGTTATCCACTCATATCATTAGTGACAGGTAACTTTAGAGGAAGTCTAATAGAATTTTAGATGTCTGGGAAGCCTAAGGGTTGGACTATACTATGGGCTGGCGTCAGCGCACCCACCCTGCTTGCTCCAATAGGGCCACGTAGCGCATCACCTTAAAATCAATGGGCTTACATATGACCAACGTGTCATAGAAGAGCAGAGATGTGTATCTCCAGATTCAGTCATATTGGAAAACATTATCTGGGCACAACATTAGCATATTCATAATGTGAACACAGAAATTAAAGGCCCATATTGCTAAACTAAGCATAACACTACAACATGGCTTTTGTTTCTGAACTGAGGATCTCTAACTATATATTGCTTGTACCATTTTTTTCTTTGCAGTTATATATTCATGTAAACTGTGTGTATTCATACTATCATCTTGGTGTGATTGTAATCCATTATAGATATTTCAATAGTAATAAGTATATATGTATGAATAGTTATTAGGCTGAAAGGTCAGTGTTCCCAGACAAAAGATGAGTGTGCATCACTAGTGACCATCAGTTGACAATGGTGACATCATGGTAAAATTTGTGACCTTGTTGTATTTACATTACCTCAGTGACTCAACATTCAATTCAGTTTTCCATTCTACATCCCCTTAGAAGTTTTAACGTTTCTTTAGATATAAAATATATAATAATGGTTTGTTAGTTAAATCCCATGCTTGATCCATGTTTTCCCATGTATCAATATGTTTGTTTACTTAAGTTAAAGCACTGTTGCTTTAGAATGCTAATATAGGCATTGACTGAGACAGATTTTCTGCGGTATACAGGTTTTACACCTTTGGCTATGATTGTGATGACATTTCCCTTCTGGAAATATTATCACTTTGATTTATTGATCAAGTAATAACTCATAATGCATGTTTCCAGTAATTAGTGAAAATGCTTTAAACATTTCCATTTATGAATGAAAAGCTTCAAATGACTTGAGATGAATCTTTAGGTTTACACCCATGTAGTACTTTAACTCCCTTAAATGCAAAAAACGCATAGGCAAATGCTTGCTTTATATACTGGGGGAACATTCATGCATGCTAGCTATTTCCCTTGTGAAATATTTATGCAGTTACCTTTTGTTTGCTGTTGTTACAAAAGGTAGTCCTAGATATCATCAGCCATGAAAAAGTTCTCAATATTTTTTAATTGATGTGCACTTGGGATGCTTCTGGCATCCAGGGTAGGAATGTTTAACCTACTTATTGACTCGCCAGTACCAGACAATCCTACAACAGTGGGTTTTTATGTACTGGTCCTCTGATTTAACAGGCAGATCCTGGGGTCTTGAAACACATGGATAGTAAGTGCCCTTTATCAGAGAACCTGGCATCCACTCGTTTAACCTGTGTCACTTATCCCTTGCTTAAAAATCTTTCAGGGAATCCAATACAGCATAAGATTTTCCCAAATCTCTAGAAGTGACATCAACTCTCAGGAGCCCATGCTCTTTCTAAGTTTACCTAAAGTATTAATTCTACAGACTATACTACTTTGTTTTCTCTTTGTCACGCTTCCTGGAGGGACCCCGTAAGGACATCCGGGGGTTGGCTGATCACACGCATATATATCTTAAAGCAGACCTTAACTTCTGCACATTAGCAGATCCACTGGGAATTTTGCAATGACTGCATTCTGAGGAAGCACATAAGGGGCTAAACATGTCGAAACCTTGCATTTCTTTTGTCCAATAAAAACTCTGTAAAGGCGCTGAATTGATTTACTCACTGTACTGTACTGCACAGTGTCTGTGCATTTAAATTTTTTGTTTGTCTCTTCGCTCTTGGATTCTAATCAAATACCAATAAAATCTCCTACTTGTAACTCTCATCTAGCTGATTGCTACATATATGTTAAAGGTAACCTTTTAAAGTCCCACTTTGGGGGCCATTTACTTTTTATACTTTCTATCAATTTAGGGATGTGTTTTCTGGTTATGAGGTACTGGTTCAATCTGTCAATCTTTTCCTTGCTTGTTTCTGTTATAAATATGTTTTTAGTGTAATGAATCAGCTACTGCTGGAGCAAAAATACCATTTTCCTTTTACATGAGCCTAGTGCCACACACTCGTCTATACACAGCAATATATCTTATTTCTGTGAATAGAAAGGACAAGAATATGGGGATATCCTCTAGATGGGAAATTAGCGACAACTGAGAGATTTTCCCCTAATTTAAGGTCATGCATTTTCCCTTAATTTTAGGTCAAAATTTAAATTTCATGTTGTCTAAATTGGCCATGCTGTGTTGTTCATGGAGGGCTACACATACACATACAGGATTGTTGTAAATCTTACAAAGGCAATCTCACGTTGGGTAGGTACTGGTGTATGTGCTATAAATATCCAAACATCAAAGGTGCATGCTTTCCACAGGCTGACACCATATTGCACTGTTCTGTCTTCTTTTGTTATTCAATGGCGTTGTAAACATATTTACATGTGTTAAACAATAGAAAACTATTTGTTTAGGATAGGAACTGGGGTTCTTTCACAGATCTGAAGACATTGTTGTGACTTGTGTGTGTGAGGGGGTTATTTGTGCAAGGGCAATATTGCTGGGAGGAATACTGAAGAGGGTCCTTAGTTGATTGAGTGACCTTCTTCAGCTTGTACCCTGTTCGTCATTTCCCAAGAGTAAGTCTTCTGGCAACTTTGTTAATAGATACATACATCAATCTACATACACTTATATTAAGGTATGTGCATAATTATTTTAGTATTTTATATCTACAAGGTTCTCTCTGCATGATTTATTTATGTTTATTACTGGAGGTTATTATTTTCTTTATCTGCTATGTATTATGAATGTAATAATGATCTTTAATCTAAATTATTAGATTTTTTTGAGTTGAGGAATAGAAAACAGAAGATAACTAAGCTCACACAGAGATAGGAAAAGGTGGCTGAAACAGGAAAACAATGCATGAAAGCATCCCCCACTGTGAAAATATTGGTGCACTATGGCTTTATTTAACAAATGAATGGTGTGCAGTGTGCAGGACGGTCAATGTGGCAGAATCGTGCTGATATTTCCATGCAGAGCACCAATTAGAGATCAACGGAGTCAGGCAGGACTAATATGCTAACAGGGTTACCAAAACCTGCAGATTAAGGGTAACCAAATACATTGTAAAGAAAAAAAAAAGGGATTCATGATGTTGCCTTTCAGTAGTTAGGCAGTGAAACCTGGAGGCTATATCAAGATTGAAGAGTTGTAGTCACAGTTCCATGATCACACATTGGGTGTTATCACTACTCACTGCTATGCTGGTCAGTACTCTATTTTGCTCAGCATGCTTCCTTATTGCTATGCATGTCATCGCACCACCCTGCATGTCATCTTCTTTTATAGCATACTGCATGCTTATCTCGTTTGAATATAAATCAAACTGTTATGTATGAACTGTAAATGTACCATTCTTATTCCGTCCTGTTTAAAGGTCATTAATAATGTAAGCAAAACTTTTTCAAAAAATCTTTCATACATGACTTCATTAAATACTGGCCTGGACTTGGATTTTACAGTATATATAACACATTTTTATTGATTTCTCTTAAAGATTGTAGTGGAATTTGAAATGGCACAAAATTGATGTTAGCTAATTAGTTTAAACAGTTGCCCATCCTTTGTATATATATGTTTCATAAAATGTGTATTTATTTGAAATGAATGCCAAGAAAATTATACTCCTCAAATACTTCCAAAGTTAACGAACGAATACTCATGCTTGCATAAAATGATGCAAAATTAGACCCAGCTGTGCACTCCCATATAGGACAGATTTAGTGAATAAGGGTTTCCAAGTTTTCCTTTTTTTTAAGCCCTGTAACAGGACTGAAAATAATGGCAAATAAGTAGAAGAAAAATCTGAGCAGGCACCATTTGTCTAAAAGGAGATCTCTCTTCCTCCACTGACTCCAATACAGAATTTAACCATTCTCTACTCCAGTGGTTCCCAAACTGGGGGGAAGCAAAGGTTCCAGGGGGGCGCTGGCCCTTATTCTTAGCCTGTATTTGGGGGAGGGGGGCTCTATAGTGTTCCTTAATAGAAAAGAAGGGCCCTGCACGTAAAGTTTGGGAACCACTGCTCTACTCAATCCTAAAATAAACTTCAACAGTTTATATATTAAACATATTATAGTTTCTACAAAACTTAAGGATAGGATTTTAGATGTTGAATGTGGATGTTAAATGTCGATGTTAAGGGTTGTCATATATATATTTTAAAAAAATGTAAGTCAGTCAGGGTAAGGTTTAGGATTAGGCTGATGTGACAAATGTGAAAGGTCATGCTAAAAACCATATCTTTTTGGGGGAGCGGAGGGGTTTAGTAGTGGGTAAAGTCAGAATATGTAAGAATTATTTTTTATTGATGTCACCTTATTCTCTATTTGTTAATTTTTTTGTAAATGTATTTAACATATTTGGAAATACTATTTACTTAAGCTCTCACGGTGGGAATATGGAGTAGGGGTGCAGAAAGGTTGGAAGGTGTTTAAGGGTGGGAGTTTTGGGGATATAGTATGCAGTATATTTTATACTCAATGTAGTTTTTGTTCTGGAGTGGTGAAAGCTTCTTATGGAGTCAGGTTTTGTATTAGTTACTATTCCATGGCAGGGAGATTCCCTTTCTGATTACTGTTAGGGAAAATCCAAAACTTTGAGTTACCCCCATGACAGGAATAAAAGGTCTTTCCATGGTGACACTGGCTACCATGATAACTAACATTTAGTTCAGATGGTCTGTCAAAAAGTCCTGTTTACCAGTCCCAACCAATTATGAACTGTGGATGCTGGATTGACTTGACACAGCTGGTTATAGATGACACCTTAACTTTTAAAAATTGCTTCTTTGACTGACTTTGATAACAAGTCCAGTTTGTTAACTGATATGTAAGTTTCTTTAATCTGAGGAGTATAATATATCTTATTACTTTATATTGGAAAATTGTATACTGCAAATTGTACCTGGTGATTTGCCAAAGCTCAAATCAAACTTTGCCACTGCGAGATATTTCCAGATACTTATATACAGCTGTGACCCTAGCCAATATAATGAAATTTGACTTTTGAGTTCAGTGATGTTAAATACTTCTTCCTATTTGGAATCTTTTATATATGCCAGTTGTCTACTTGGGCCTACATAATTGTATTCAGGTAACAGTAGTCCTGTTGGAGGCGAACTGTCCGCAAGGATTGATGTATGGGTACAGCAGTACGGGTATTCCACCCACCCTGTTCCCCGCCAACAGGCGGGGAATATGAATCTGCCCACCAACAGGTGGACGTAGGACTATTTTAAAAGTCTGATTGACCTGTTCGCAAACGGCCAAAGTTCGGCCATCACTAAATATACATATGCCACTCAACATACAATACTAAATAAAATTGCTTATTACATTCCAGGTACAGTTTTCAGTTATATTTAGGATATATTTAAGATTCAGATAGATGCATCCAGCAATGCAGATATAATAGAACATTTGGCACTTGGGACATGTTGCCACCTTGATATGTGGCAATTGCAGTTATGTTTGTGTCTGCATATACAGTATGAATATAGTTTAGAACAATATGTGTGTTTTACATGTTCGCAGAAAAAAAGTATGGGGAGGCTGTTGCTGACCTGTATTCTTTTAGTCATTTTAATGAATTACATTCTCTTCACTACCCATGACTGAGTTCAAGGGTAAGGGAATAAAAATTACCATAGCCTGTGACAACCAGGAGAAAGAGGTTAGCAATGGCACACCTCCAAATATTCTGATGTTGACTTTGGGTTTATCACAGGCATGAATTGATCCTTATTCGTTCAACCGTATTGCTGCTTCCATCAGTCTGATTCAATAACAGTTACTAAACATTGAAAAAAAAATCAGCTAACACCTGATATGTTGTTTGATTGCTACTCTTGATTCTTTTACAGTTTCCTGCTTCTTCAATTTCACTACCCCATCGGGAAATGTGCTTTCTCCAAATTATCCTGAAGAATATAGCAACCACCTGCACTGTGTGTGGCTCATCATAGCCAAACCAGAGAGCCGCATCCACCTGGCCTTCAATGACTTTGATGTAGAGCCTCAGTTTGACTTCTTGGCGGTTAAAGATGGTGGATCACCAGAGTCACCTGTCCTGGGCACCTTCTCTGGGAACCAGGTCCCCCCTTCACTGACAAGCAGTGGACATGTATTAAGACTGGAATTCCAAACTGACCATTCTACTGAGAAACGAGGGTTTAATATTACATTTACCAGTGAGTATCCAAATCCACCTATGTTTGACTACTACTGCTTTTACTTCTAATACCTAGAATTAAATTTTTGATGTATTGCATTGGACCGTAAATGGTGTTCTTGTGAATATTTTTTTTATGTATGTATGCTTTCCTATGTAAAGTTCTCATGCAAAAGAACTCATAGAGAAGTAAATGAACAATT
>CM070033.1:100250277-100279853 GCA_036250615.1 Ptychadena robeensis | reverse complement strand
TTTTTAAATATAATTTTGGGATGTTGACCACTCCATGTGGGAGGGTGTCACTATAGATTTGTGATATTTTAGACCTATTGCTATGATCCTCATGTGTCTGGGTCCCAAGACGGTTAAAGTGGGAGAGGATGACAGAACGCTCTACATAGCTTCCTGAAAACAGACAAGCTGACGTTACACCTATTTGTGATACTAAATCTCTAAAGCAGTGGTTCTCAACCTGTGGGTCAGGACACCCTTGGGGGTCGAATTACCATGTCACAGGGGTTGCCACCCTCACTGAAGGCATCACAACAAGCAGCAGCTCTGACACAAGTGGGGTGGGAAATCAAGAGGGAAAGTAACTCTCTCCTAGGTTAGTAGGGAAGGGGCATAACTCTCCCTCCTAATTTCCAACCCTGCACATTATTTGGACAAACGTGGTGGGAAAATAGGAGGAGTGGACATTACAGTTACCTGATCATGCCAGAAATGATGTTGCGGAGTATCCCGGTATTTGGAAGCAGAACGTGACACTTTACTATGTCACTTCCTAAGTCGTGGATTGAAAAAGATATAAAACCACTGCTCCAAAAGGATAGGCAGGGAATAACAAGAGTAGTTAAACAGCAAAAACTCTACGAACTCTAGTAGACCTTATATTTATGAAGCAAAGAAATGGGCAAACATTTTGTATATGATAAAATCTACAGTTAACAAACACCAACTTTTGACTTGTTTAGGTTCAGAAGCTAGTTACTGTTTTATTAAGTAGTGCACAGGTTTAATAGAGAATGGAAGCAGACCATAGGCCGCAGCAATCTGATACTAATTTTATTTTATGTGAACCTTTAGCATTGTGACTGTTTTAGTAATTTTTTTTCAATGTCACCTGTTTTCTTTCTTCTGTCTATGCAGATTTAAGACAGAGGTAAACTATGACACTTTGGAAGTAAGGGATGGAAAGTCATACTCTTCTCCATTAATTGGGGTCTATGATGGAACACAAGTCCCTCAGTTCCTGATCAGCACCAGCAACTTTCTTTACCTTCTCTTCACCACTGACAAGAGTCACTCTGATGTCGGTTTTCAAATCCGCTATGAAAGTAAGCCACCACTTTGCATGCCTTGTGTGTGTTATAAATAAAACGCTTGCATCTTCGCAAGGCACCAAATATCTACTATTTCTGCTGAATTCAGGGCACTACTATTGATTGAAGTTGAAAAGAGCTGAGCAGCCTGTATTTGATTAAAAATAATTACCCCCACCCTGTGAGCAGAATGAATATGCAAGGCAGGTCTTGTAGGAATTGTTGATTTGTGTAGTTGAAAGCTCAGCGGGAAGGGCAGGGCACCCCTCAAATATAGAGAAATTGGCGGCATTGTATTTGCTGTGCTGCTGGAAAGTGTTTGGAGAACTTAAATCTATTAGGAGCCATTCCGCACTATGCAGTCTGATCATCTTTATTGATTTTCTTTTACCATAACAACTGGAGTAATGACTTCTGGACAGCATTATTGAATAAAAAGCTTCTTTTTATTTCTTCTTAATTTGGATTCTTTCTCTCCTCTCTTGAATGAAAGCTGCCAAGAAACCTTTTCCCAGAATCCTTTTTTTTCTCTCTCTGCAGGAGCATTTTCCTCTTTTTCTAATAAAGAGGTGATGAATGTATTGCTAGGCTATATTTTCTGATTGCTTTTTATTTACTTACTAGAAAGTTATTGCTCAGCCTCACATAGGTTTATGTACAAAGGTTAATGCTTGTGCAAACAAAAAACAATAGTTGGCAAAGGTTGAATGCATAGGGCACATTCCCTGCAAATAAGCTGGCCAATTCATACGCTTATGTGCCAAAGGAATTTGTCTTTTTGAGCAATTATGACAATCTAGTACTCCTTAAGTGGGAATAATGGCCATTCACACAATTTATAACATGGCAAGGGTAACATTTCGCCAAACATTTTACAAAAGTCTTTACTATTGACCTGTCTTTGCAATAAAAATATAATGTTTTTGCTTGTAGAACCCCTGACATCTGTTGTCTTATTGTTCAAATAATATGTGTTATAAATTATACTACTTAAGATAATAACATTAAAAATAAAAATGTCTACCATGCTCCAGCAATGTCCACAGCAGCCCCCGGTGTTGCCATGTCAGAACGCTGACGGCATGAACGCCCCCCATACACGTCTGCCAACTGTAGTCAGATATTTGCTCAACATTTTTGGGATCGACTGAAAGTGTAATCAATTTCAATCCAACCAATTAAAATTTTACAGCATGTCCAATAAATGTTTTTCCAATTTTTATTGTTTTAGGTTGATCTAACCATGTGGGCTGCCATCGATTTTCAATGAATCAACCAGAAAACTGATTGAATTCAGTTGATTGGATGAAAATTCTAGACGTGTATGGGGGGGCCTTTAAGCTGGCCATACACCTTCAGATTTGAGGAAAGGTCCTCATATTACATGGTTTTGGTAAAACAAAATCTGATCTGAAGGAAATCTGACAGAGAAATCTGAAGGTGTATGGCCAGCTTTAGCCACTATGCCATCCACAGATAATGACTAGTGTTGAGCTCGAATATTCGATTTTTGAATATTTCGCTCGAATATCACCATTTTGACATTATGCGAATATTCGTGAATATATCATCAGATATCCGCCGCAATCTCTATTTTTGTGCTTTATTGCAATTTTTTTAAAGGAAATGATCGATATTCTCCCAGTCGAATATCAGAGCTCCATTGACTTGCATGCATTGCGCATATTTGATTGCAATTGCAATTAGATCGCAATTCATGTCCACAAGTGTGGATATTCGAGATTATGAATATGGAATTTAATATTATGGTGAGTATTCGTAAAATTGCACGAATTTGAATATTGCCTAGTCGCTCATCACTAATAATGACCTTTAATTGGATTTCAAATAAAGAGGCCAATTACTGTGGCAGATGTAAGCTATGTGTGCAGTAGAGATGGTCAAATTTTTTGACTTGCTAAATTTGTGAGCTGTTTGCAAAGCCCCTGAGCATAGTATCATCATCATCATTTTCTGGAGATGTAGAAAGGGATTGTGTGAACATTTGGGGACAAAAAAAGTGTTGCTCTAGCACATGTAGTTTTTGCATAAATTACGTTCAAATACAAAGTTGAAATTCCGATTTTCGACATTTTTACTTGACATTGAACTTAATTTGTGCAAAAACTATTTGTGTTAGAGCAACACTTTTTTGTAGTATACCCCCAACCCTTCTCTACATCTCCAGCAAGTTTGGTGTTGATACAGGGGCTTTGCAATTAACTCGAAATCGTCGAAATGGTCGAATTTTTGAAAAAGAAATTCGACCATCTCTAGTGTGCAGTAGCATACTAGAGTACTTATCAAAAAAAAAAATTCCATATATCCTCGAGTATATGTCAGAGTCCTTCTAGACTAGCCTCTGCCAACTGACAATGAACAGCATCAAACACACACCAAACCCAACTACCAGTCTCTGCAAGGGTGATGCTGGGCTCTGTGCTGGTTTTTGCTAGTCTCTGTGTGGTAGATGGTTGTGCCTGCTCTTCTCCAGGCAGTAGCATCTCTGTGGTAAAGCCATGTTGCTCTGTCCCAGGCATAACGAAATGACAAGTATAGGTACCAGGGTGCATGCAGTACAAAGCTTTGCATCAACAACAACAAGGAGCTCCTTGTTCTAAACAAAATACACATCGTGGTACTACATTTACCATACTGGTACCTGTATATGTCTCTCAGTCATAACACTACATAGATGTTTTCTCAAGTGAATAAACTCTCCCAGTTGCCATTGGTAAAATGATGTACCTCGTCTTATATTCAGGTCAGTCTATATACTAAAGCTAGGCATACATGGTTCGTTTTTAGCGTTAGATCGACCTAAAAAAATCAAAGTTTACATTTATTGGACTAATTGTATACTACTCACATAGATTGATCTGCGAAAATTGTTCAATACCGATCAAAACATCGATAAAAAAGTGATCGGACATATACATATGAATAATTTTTGTAGATTGTACAACAATCAAACTAATATTGTAGCATTTTGTTTGTTGGTCGATAAACAGATTTAAATATGACTCTTTTCTGTGTTTTTGATCGAAACTAAAATTGGCAATTTTGGTCGTATTAAAGTCGTATAACGATCAAACCTTCAATGTGGTACTACATTGGATTTGCTTACGATCGGTGTTCGATGAAAAGATTAAGATCTTAAATCTAATCGAAGATCGATCGTGCTAAAATGGAACCGTGTTTGCCTAGCTTAAGTATATACCGTACAAAGTAGGAAAAAACGATGAGATATTTTTATTCTTCTGACATTATAAGAAATAAATTACTTCCTCTGGTGAGCATGAAAAGCTATGCATACATAATGGTTCTTTATGAATTTATCCAGATCACTCATCTGTTGTACAAGGATTCATCATACTTTAGATTTATTTCTGTTAATCTGAAAACAACTGACTGATTCAGATTTTGGTTTGTATAAGAATTGAGTAGCCTCCATAGGCATCTGTCAAGTTGATGCATATTCTGCCTTTGGGGAAAATTTTCCTCCAGGCTAAGGTGAGAATGGTGCAATCAGTTTTATTGGACAGGGAATATATGCATACATAACAGACTGTGGAATTAATCTGAACTATTTGTAGTTCAGTGATGCATATCACTCTAATGTTACTTGTCTCATGCTTCTCATGCTTCTTGTCTCATTTTCACAGCTGTAAAACTGCAATCAGATCACTGCCTCGATCCAGGAATCCCTGTTAATGGTCAACGACATGGCAATGATTTCTATGTAGGAGCCCTTGTAACTTTCAGCTGTGATCCAGGTTACACCCTTAGCGATGACCAGGCATTGGAGTGTGAACCCAATTTTCAGTGGAGCAGAGCCCTGCCCAGCTGTGAAGGTATGGTCTGAATTAATGCTTTGTGGCAAAACAGTGATTTACGTTTTCGCAGAATAATTTACAAATTAAAAATTAGCTGTAGGCGATATAGTCAGTAATCACATGTTAAATACACATGATATGTTCTGAAGGAAGATGAGCTGACAATTCTGTCCCTATTTTATGTTCTCATTTTAGGAGAAAACTGTTGTAATAACCTTCTTTTTATTATGTAATGTTAATCTGCATTAGATTCAATTTAAGAGTTACCATTGCATCTAAAAATAGAAGAAATTGGCTTTCCCGCTAACTACCATAAGTGGTTGGACTGGAATGCTCTCCAGCAACTGTTATGGGGACCAGGCAACTGTATTCCCAGTTAAGGACTCCAAGTATTAAATCGGGTTGACTGCCAGCCACCCAACTTTTTTGATAGGAGGCTTCAGCAACATCAGACTCAGTCAATGAATATGTGATTTTTATATCCCACCAACAGCAGGATATTGTTGTTGAGAGGAATTGAGTGGGAATATTCTTAAATAGAATGAGATAAAAAGACTAGTGTTGGTGTTCGCATTTAGAATATGGTGGCATATATTTGCGATTTCCAGTACCTCAAAATAGCATGTGTACACAAGATTCACATGTTTCGCAATGAAGCACTAGCTCTACAATTCTTAAATCGCTTAGAATATTAGGAGAATAATTTGCAAAATGTTATGAATTTGAATATTGCCTATGTTGTTCATCACTAAAATCTACATGGAATTCTTAATGAACTCAGAAGCATCCCCAACTGATGTTAAACTCAATCTGCATGTAGCAACTTCTGTCCACATCCCCTATAAGAAATCTGTGTTTGTAATAGCCTTTTCATGTAGATACCTTTTCTAAGCCCTGTATTATCATAAAAGATATCTTTCACAGTAGTTATCCTTTGCCCTGACCTGTACTTAAGCAATGTTAATGCCTTTTCCCCAACTGAATTTACTTTGGTGATGGGCTACATCACTGAATCCCAAACTTAGATGTAAACAGTACTGCATGTGACAGATAGAAAGTAGACATTGCTCTATTCTTATTATGTGGAAGATATGTAGCGTGAGCTGGGATTTCCGGAGACACTGACTTGATTTTCTGACAGGTGCCGTTCTCACCCCTAAATGTTTGCAGGCTTTACACTCCCTGAGCAGTAGCAGCCACCTCTCTCCCCACGTCACTCACATTCTTTAGAACTGTATACAGGCCTCTGATGATATGGCTGAATGAAATAACAGAATATTCAGGCACACTTTTAGAAACAAGGGTATAATTTGACTTCTCTTAAAACACATATATACACACTTTTTCTATAAACCAGAGCGATAGGGTATAGTCCACAGGTAATAGATGCCAATCTTACAAAAGTCCTGTAACAAAGATTGGCTGAGTCTCCAACCCAGTAGGAGAGATGCAGATTTTTTGTGAAGTGAGTGGAGAATTGTCTATAATTTCAAGGCTAAGGTGGGAATCCATCTCTATCTCACTTGTAATGAAATGTCTGCAGTCCCTATAGCTGGTTGAGAGGCCCAATCCCACAGAGACGTACTGACAAAATCCAGAGGAACTTGGCAAAAGTGATACAAACTGTCAAAGACCTGGAGCCCCTCCAGTCAATCAAATTGATACAGTGCATGATATGTTAGCACCTCCTCTGTTACTGGGCAGAAATCCCAAATTGTACAGGAAATATACAGAAAATTGCCATTCTAACATGAGATTTATGAGACAATCCATTACACTACATATATTTCTACCTTGAGAAGCTGCTGTAATAATATCTAACTCATGGTACATCTTTGATAGGTGGGGTCTATCATTTTCTAAATAGAAACGAAGAGAACACATAACTGTACTTTTGTGGTGTGTGTCTATCTTTTAAAGTAGGCTTATCATGCTGTTTTTTATTTGCTTACAATTATTATAATTGTGATGATTGTGACCCAGGAATGATTGCCTGCTCTAGTGCCTCGAAGATGCAATGACGCATGATGCGCTCACCCGTACTTGGATGCCTTCAGCGCTTACGTGTCAAGCGTGAAGTATAAGTCATAAGTAAAGCTTGAGACTAATTAGGCCATTGGATGACCAGGAAGAGAAATAAGTTCTGTATCAGGGAATGTTGGATTTTGTCAGTAGCACTCTTTTAGATGGATGCTGTTGCACTTATGAAACTTGCAGGGTGTGCAGATACATGCAGCATTGTGCTGAGAAAATCATGGATGCACTTATCTACTGCTATGCAAGCAAAAAGTAAATGCGTCTATTTTTAGCAGCAAGGTCATACTAGGTACAATAAATGTGATATTTTAGTAAGTTCTATCAATGCTGACTAATCCATTTACATTTTTAATCTATGAAAGGTTTGTTTTTATAACTTTATGGCAAACCTCACACAGGAGGCATTCAAATAAATTGTTTTAAGATTTTAAAGTAAGGTTTTGCCCCACACATGCCTGTTTCTAAATACCTAATATTGTTTTTCTGAAATAATTTATTTTTTTCTGCAGCTCTTTGTGGAGGGTACATCCATGGCTCAAGTGGAACCATCTTATCACCAGGGTTTCCTGATTTCTACCCCAATAACCTGAATTGTACATGGACTATTGAAACATCACATGGAAAAGGTAATAGCTCCTAGCTTGTATATTGGCCATGAGTTGAGAAAGCATTTCCTCTCCTATGTTTGCAGCCTTGTTCTGTATTTGGTTAGGAAATCATATATGTTCCAGCTGGAATAAGCCTATACATGGGTCGCTTGTAAACCTTGAAGACTTCATGGTTCCTGTGACATTATTTTCTTTTTGGACTTTTCAGAGAATGATTTACACAAACCTAGATGCAAAATGTTGATCTTATTCATAAAGATTGAGGTAGGATTGGGGAATCCAGAAATGTAATAGCTGCCAGCAAGAAATATGTACTTCAAAGTCATATGCTGCAAAGCCGAAGTGGCAATTCCCTAGGACACACTATGTAGCATGGGTCTTCTGTAAAAGTGAACTCATTCAGTACCAACAAGCTATTGATCATTTCTTGTTCATTGTATTAAATAATATTCTTTTTTTCTTGCAGGTGTGTTTTTTACATTTCATACTTTTCACTTGGAAAGCGGCCATGATTTTCTTCTCATCACAGAAAATGGTAGCTTTACTCAGCCGCTAAAGCGTCTAACGGGATCCAGATTGCCAGCTCCTATTAGTGCTGGGCTCTATGGGAACTTTACAGCACAGCTCCGCTTTATTTCAGACTTCTCAATGTCTTATGAAGGCTTTAATGTTACTTTCTCTGGTAAGATATCTTGCTTTATCGTAAATATTGAAAAAAAAACTGAATGGAACACTTTTCATTTTTATTGGAAAGGAGTTGTATACAGGGTCGGTGCCAGAACGCCAGGAGTGGGTGGGGCATGCCTACGTCTCCCAGGTCGGGCTGCATAGGTAGGGGGCCCTATTTGAGCCAGGATGCCGACCTGACTAGGTGGGCCTGGCCCACCCAAAGTGCCGGCGCTGATTGTATATTATATATATAGTGCTTTTCGGTACTATTAGGTTACAGTTTTTTTCTATGTAGCATTTAGTAGAAAATTATTTATTGTCATTAGGAAAGTAGTTTACTTTGTTCATGTATATTATTGTGTTATAATCCTCTTTATCCATCTGCACCCCACTCAGTATTCATATGAGGAATATATGATAGGAAGGGACATTTTAAATGAACAACTGGAGTAAATCCCAAGCTATAGCAGGGTATCAGGGTGTATAGCAATCTAATTGGGTCCCCAGTTTACTCAGGGACTTTGCAAGTCACCATTGATATTCTTCCACAGGATTCTATAGCATCAATTGTGTTTTCTGTATGTAGGCATGCTATATATTGCATTTCATTAGATATGTGTTTTTAATGCTACACTTTCTTACTAAAAAAAATAACAGTTTTGTGCCATATAGATGCATAATTAGTCAGTGAGTAGACCTTTTATGTGATGTGATTGTTCCAGGTAAAGGTATGTTAAGATTGTTTGTATTGTATAGTGATGAGCGGCATAGGCAATATTCAAATTCGCAATATTTAGCGAATAATTCTACTTATATTTGATTCTTCATTATTCACGAATATGCAATTGCAAACTATATTCCCTTTGCAATTACCTTCAAAATGAATGGTCACATGTGCTATTTATTTTTGCATTGCCAATATATATTCGAAATCCATGCCCATAAACATCCCAATGGCGAATATCCGCCACCATATTGGCGAAATTTGTGAATTCTCGAATAGCCAATATTCAGCGAATATATTCGCAATTTGAATATTCGAGCTCAACACTAGTGTTGTACACCTTTGAAGATAAGTGATCAGAAAAATTATACCACAGTAATCAGTAGCATGTCAAAGAAGAAATAAAATAGTTCAATGATCCATATGTTATATTGAAGAACATGAATTATAGAAAAGAAAAATATGTTGCCACATACTCACTTGCGCAACTGCTTGTTTTGATAGGGTATATGTTCCACTAGATAAGTCTAGCAAGTGTACTTCTAATAGGCAAATTAAGGTACATTGTTTCACTTTATAGGGAATTCTAGATTCAGAAAGCTTTGGAAAGGAGGGTTTGAACAAATCCTTCCTTACTACGACCATTCCTTAGTGGGGGAGATGCTTAAAATATTTGGTATTACACTTTTAACGCTGATTGTATGATGTATAGCCTTTGCAACATCTCATGCACATCTGATGGGATTAAATTTTATTTTTTATATCTTTTTACAGTTTGGCCTATGCATTTGCTGCTCAGTTTTTTCCCTCTCAAAAAACAAAGAGTTTAACTTTTCATTATTCCATTTAAGTTGTGTTAAAAAACACAACTCTGTATTATTCAAAAAATTCTGTTTGAATTTTCTGTCTTAATAATAAAGGTTTTCAGTGAACTCAGATAGTAATGGAGGTAAAGTACAAGGCAGAGTAGTAGATGTATGACATTAAGCCTGACAATGTATTACTTGGGGAAACTGTCTGTCAAAGTGCTTTGCATGTCAGAATTTTCATTTTCATGCACTTGCCTGGGGATTTAATTTAAGGAAATGCTGGCAATAGAATGGTTTACTGTTGAAATCCCTTCTTCCATCTTCTTTAAGACTATGATGAGTGACATAATAACCAGAGCAATTAGATTTGCTTGGCACCGAAGGGGTTATCTGAAGCAAGCTTTGCCATCCTGATTTAATCAGCGGAATGAGTGAGAAGGCAAGACCCCCAGTCGGCTCTTCCGGTCTCATCCTTCCTTGATGTTCATACTTAATTTCTTAGTGACGGATACAAATGTTCTGCCAGAGGCTGTGTGTGTAACACTGCTGCTCTGTAGACAATGCATCCACTTCTCAAATCATGTGGCTCTGTCAGTTGCTATGTATAATTTATTGTATAGAGCTGACAGTGATCACTGCTCCATAGCAATGTACAAGCTGTACTTTCTGTGTGCTAAACAGATTACAATCTACTCAGATGTAAAATGTGTGTAACAACCTAGCACACAAACAATATATATTGACTTCAAATGATGTTAAACAAATGTTTCCAAGTAGAACAAACTTTTCTGCAATGTTTACAATTATGTTATGAGGAGTAGTTGTGGTTTTTGTTTTTGTTGGTTCCTATAAATTTTTCACTACTCATCTGCAGAGTGTGTGTCTTTCATAATAATAATTGCACCTTACAATCAGAAGGTCTTTCATTTGGCCATACTCAAATATATATTTTACAAACTGGTGAATCAGTTTAGCTCCAGTTCACCTAGGGCCAGACGTTCTCCTTTTGAGGTCTGTTCTTTGCTGAGGCAACTTCTTGTCATATTCAAATTACAACCTGAGATTAAACTTGCATAACATATTTCATCTCTGTCGTTTGCATCTTTAGAATATGATTTGGAGCCATGTGATGAACCGGAGGTCCCAGCGTTCAGCATAAGAAAGGGTCTTCAGTTTGGGGTTGGGGATTCGCTGACATTTTCCTGTTTTCCTGGGTATCGTTTGGAAGGAGCTTCTCGCATCACCTGTCTGGGAGGTAGACGGCGTGTGTGGAGTTCGCCTCTCCCAAGGTGTGTTGGTAGGTGGTCCTGTGCTTTAATTTTGCTTGTTTCCCTTAAGCATTTGTTTATGAATATTCCCTTAGAAAGTTTACTATACTACAGTTGTAAGATTTTTGGTACATGAAGGATTGCGTATTGATATTATATATAATATATGAAATATTTGACTTTTTATAAAAGTAGAGGGGGAAGGGATATAAAACCAAAAAATATATAGAAAACACATACAAACCAAATACTCAACTCAACTAAAGATGTTAAATATACATATAAAAACTGGTAAATCTAGGTATTTCTAGCATGTTTTAGATTTGCACTTATGTTTCCTATGTTTGCATTAAGTTTTCAATGTGATTTTTGTATTAGGCAACAAGCAATAATCTTAATAAGCTTAATAATCTTAAACATCTTAATAATTATGAAGGGCAGACTGAAACTGTCAGAAAGTCCAATGAAATCCCCTTATTATTTTAAATTTGTTGCCATGTTCTTTGAAGACACAATAACCATAGTCCATGATGATAGCATTGGAGTAGAGATCCCAGTGTGCTTTGACAACTTTTAAGTACCTTACAATCAATGCTTACATTTAGTTGTTTAATAAAGGTTATAAATATGGCAGGCATTATTTAAAATAGTCCCCAAACAGTAGACCTAAAAAACAGCTATATCAGCAATGCGTTGTGGATCCATCCTACATGGGGGATATCAACATGATGCTCTACACTCACAGGACAGTCCTGAATATTCAAAGAGGGTCATGCAGGTCTGTTCCTCTATCCTATAGATATCTGGAAAAGGAAATTATAGATTAGAAAGCAAAACATTTAGCTCACAGGTTTACAGGGAAAGCAGAAAAATAAAACCTGAGATTTATAAGAAGCATGCCAGATACCTAGAGATCCAGGGCCGTTTCTCCCATTATGGTGAATATGCATAGGGCCCTGGGGACACCACCAGAGACCCATGGCACCCTCTGAAGATGACAGTAGAAAGCTTGGCAAAAGAAGTCAGGCCAGTAGCAATATGTACAGTAGGGCCTCAGAAGGTCAAAGGGGAAAAAATACTTTTCACAGTTGGGCAGAAGCACTAAAGATGAATAAGTCTTTGTGCCAATTTGCATCAATCTACAAAAAAGACCAGAACAGACATGTTGGCTTCTGAGCCAAAGGCAAAATTAAAGAAACCCCTCAGCCAGAAGCAGCTTACCGTTTGCCTCATACTAGGAATTTCACCTAGAAGAATAGCCATCAGATATATCAGCACAAGAAAATTTACCATTCACCATGTCACAACAGCAAACGCAAGGATATTTTGGCCATTCTAGTGCGGCCACATCTGCTGAATTTCATTAGCATTCCTCATCTGTGGATCCTGAATCTAATCAAAACCACTTAAGGACTTTGCCTTTGGAGATTTGGAAATGGCCAGTTTTCCAAGGGTGGAAATGTCTTTTCAGAGCAATGTCCAAACTTTTGCCTGGCCCCTTTACCATTTTATTTTTCAAACGGAGAGAACAGCTATAGAATGAACTGGAATGGACAAGAAATAACAGATGCTATCTGCAAACATTGCAACTGCAGGCAAGCCATCATGCACTGTAAGAAAATATATCGGGAAAATCAGGAGGAATTTAAAAACACTAACAGAGCTGTAGTACAGGTGAGTTTTAAATATCTTAAATCCTTTTATTTGCTGTATTTTTTTATTTAACTGGTAAAGTTCTTCTTGTTAAATAGTGCGTTTATGAATGTCCAGTTTTTAGTTTTGGATAAAGTATGGATTAGATCCCACACCACACGTTCTATTCCTATTTAGCAATTTTTGGAAAAAATCATGAAAAAGAAAAATGGCTCCCAGATAGACTCATTCTGTCCTTTCATCATTGCCCCTCCTCTTATGTGAATATGTAAATAGCGTATCTTCAAGGTAAGAAGGGACAGTGCTGACAAGTTGTAGTGTGAGAATCTGGGCTCTCAACAGTGAAGGTTTGTTCTGCAAATAAGAACACCTGTTCTGGTTACAACAGTCGAAAAAGGGATACCACTGATGGTATAGAGATTTTTTCTTAGTTGCTGACAAAAAATAAAATTCTACTCTATCCAAATCCAAAATTTAAGCGACATTTAAGCAGTTAAGCAAATGGATAGATGTTGCTCTGATACATAACTTTTTTCTGGATAAAAATGTACTAGTTCTGATGTTTTCTTTTTTTTTTCAGAAACACAAGTGTTAGGAAGTCCAGGCTTAAGTCTTCAACCCCTACTTCTGAAAGATGCCATTGCTCAGCTCTTACCAGAAACTCCTGAGGAGGACTTTTTTAATTCAAATCAAATATAAATTTGAAACCAACCAAACCAGGATGACATTGTTATTGCCTTCCTTTGCTGTAAAGGCCTGTTTCCCCACACACTATAAGTGTGTAACTTCAGCCTGGTCAAAGATTTCCATTGGCCACAAGACGCCATTTCTAATGACTTGATCATGTACATACTCTGAGGCTTCATCAAACAAACACATGTTTATAGAAAAAATGCTTATATCCTGTGTGATGGGTTAACTATACCATTTTGAATTTTACAAGAATAGTTTTGCAGCTCACCTGTATGAATTGAATACTGATTCATACCAGATTAGTATGAATTTGATACTGATTCATACAAGATTAGTTCAGGAACAGTAGTTCAGACTCTGAGTCTGAAATTCCTTATATTTTTGTACACAATATAAATACACATTTATTTTGTATAAGCTGGAAAATATCAGTCTTTGTGTTACAAGAAAAATGGAAAGTTTAAAAAATAAACTGATATCTTCATTGTAAAATATGTTAATGTGTCAGCAGTAGAAACAATGTCAGCACTAGAAAATAATGGAATAGTATTTACTTTATAATTAGAGTTTGACATTCAACCCATCATGTTAATTACCCTTATTGTTACTTACACCTTTACAGTTTTTCCAACATAATACTAAGCACATGCATGTCAAAGCATTGCGTTTCCTAAAACAAAACGCAATCATTCAGTCATTAAGCAAAGACTTGAAGCTCTAAATCTTGAGAACATGGATAATCAGACTTGATTTGTAACCTTTTAGTGTGCAGTACCGGCATTGTGTTAATGTCCATGCTAAGCACATGCCTCTATGATGTCCAAAGTGTCTTAAAAAATCTCTTATCAGGTATACAAATACCAGATAAAAAAATTAACAATATGAATGTATTAAGGCTCGTTTACATAGGCAATTAGTAACCGCCCCATAAACATGCAGTAAGCGCAACTGACCAGCGGATGCAACACGAGGTATTTGCTGGTTGGTTTTTGAGCTTCCACCTATTAGAACTGTCATAGGGTCGTTATGCAAGCAAACGTTTGCAGGGGCTCAATACAGGTCCTTTTTTTTTTCATAAAGATTAAATTATGAGGATTTCTAAGGTGTAACTATCACTCTATCAGGGAGCACTACAACTGCATGTTTACAAAAGAAGAACAGAAGGAACTTCAGAGGAGGACAACCACTGGGAAGAGATAGATCTGAGGTTCCTGGTGGGCCCACTTGAGTTTTACTGATGGATGTTCAGTTAAATTGCATGTTTCTAAAGTGCTTTGTTTACTACTACAATTTCATATCATATATGGGTTCCATTGATTTCTATATCCTTGGGGAAACACACACACATGGGTGACTATGTCCCAGGAGTATAGATGTTCCGGGGAGAGGCAAGAAAAGGCGGGTTTTAAGGCACGAGTGGTAGATAGATGGCTATACTTAAAAAATATCATCTTATTTAAATTGTTTTAAAATGTCATTGATATCACAATATGGAGTCAGAGTTCAATAGCCTTTTTACACCCCATTTGAGGATGATCCCCAGGAAACTACAATACTTTTAAGCCACAAATTCCAAACAATACAGTATTCCGTCACCTAAGGTTATTGTGTCTTATTACGATGAGATATTGACTCCTACATTGTTTTTCGCGATGGCTTTCTCTCTATGGTTGTATGTTATATTGTTTATAAATCTCTAAATCTAAGCAATACAAACTCTTCATGACATGCTTTAGCACTGTAACAAGACAACATTCAAACCAAAACATAATAATCGAACTTTTGTTTATGTGGTAATTCATTTTTTAAGTGATCCTGTACACATGACTTATGTTTTTAAGCATGTCCCACGATCATATACAGAGTGTAGCATCATAAATATTCATAGTTTTTTCAAATATAGTCTTTTTAGTGTATATTTGAGTTCAGTATGATCACCACTGGTCTCACCTTAAAGGTTTAGTATTTTGTTTTTTTTATTTTAAACATTGGTAGTTCAGTCCTCATACCTCATAATACTCATATATCTAAATGCAATTATGTTAATTCTAATTGGTTTTTCAACATACCGTGTTGTCACTGGGGTATTAACCCAACATGTTGTTCATGTCAATGTTTATGGACCTGATAATTAATGCAAGGAAATGTATTTTACCTGTCAATGTTGGCAGGGCTAAGAGCAGCTCCACACAGCCGTCAGGATAGATGGTCCAATCAAGGGATGGCACTGGGGTGGGGCCCGACCCCGATGGACTCATCACCCAGGGTTGTACTGAGTGACCAGGGGTATTAGCCCGATGGAAGTAGGTGTTACATAAAAGAGGGTACTCTAGTGGAGGTACAGCGTCAAAAACAGGGGGGACACACGCAGCAGGTGACAAAAGGAGAGGGGAGGAGGGACCTCAAGGTTGCGTGGTTATGAAAAAGTAGAGGTACCTGGAGGTTGTAATCCGACCAGGTCCACAGAATTGGAAACCAAGTGACGTATCTGGTGTTAGAGATACAATGTTTGAAGTGTGACATACTGTTGAAACAAAGGAGCAGAAAGAAAGCAGGGGGGCTGGAGCTAAAAAGTTGTACGGTGTGGTTTAGATTCAGGGAGCCTCTCGAGTCAGCCACAGCCAGCATGGGTCACCCACTCCAATGATGACGCCCAACCTCCTATATACCCCTCCAATGTTCAAAAACAAACCCACCTGGAGTACAAAAGGTCGTCAAGGGTGCTGTGATCCAAAGGCCTAGTAGACGAACATAGAGTGGTATTGAGTGTTGGATGTAAGGAGTCGCGCGCAAGCGGGGCGGGATCATAAGATCCCACCACCCTCGCACGCACTCGTTTATTAAATCCAGGTTTGTCACCCCCCAGAGTGTGTACTGAACCCACAGGGGGTGGGCACCTCGCAAACGGCACAATTAGCAGTCCACTTACGGTGCCAACCGGGAAGTGGGGTATAGAATGGGAAAAGGGACAGACCGGATGTAAAGTTGACAAACTTGAGGGCCTTCCCATTAAACAACTGGAGATGACATAGATAAATCTCCCACCCTAACGCCACAGCGGCATACCGATGTGGGGATGACGGGCTGTCGCTACATTGACACCCACCGCGGAGCTAAGTGACGTCACACGGCGCTGGAAGCAGTGATGCCAACCACGCCAGTAGCCTAGATGTAAGCTACAAGTTTGTGCCCAGATTGGGTGATTGCACAACCGCGTGCAGTGGGTGTTGGGGTTATAGAAGAAAAGGGGAGGAAGATGAAGGTCGCAATAATCCCATTGAACACGGCTAAAGGGCCGTAAGTTTTTTTTGGTATATAGGAGCCAAAGTGCAAAGCCATCCCCTGCGCTGCCCCAATATAAGGTCTAAAACGACCTAACATGGTCCCCGAAGACCCAATGGGGCAGTCCGATCCGATGGAATGGGAGAAGGTTGCCCATATTAGGTCGAGGAAAAAACCAGGGAGAACATCTGATAGGCGCAACCCCCAGCCGTACCTCACCAGAAAAGAGAGGGCCAACCCTTAAAACCTGGGGGCGTGTAGAAAGCCAGACCACGAAGACCATTGATGGCATGCAGATAAATATATACAAGAAAAAACAGAAAAAATAGGAAATTACCCAAACAACCATAATATACCTGGATGCATTATACATTACATGTTTAATTCACACAAATATTAAAATTAGGCCTAACCATCAAGTTTAAAATCCAATATTTAAATTCGTCAATGGAAGAAGGAGGGAAGGGAGGGGGGGGGGGAAGGGGAACTGGGGAATGCTAACAAAAGTTAAGAGTCCGAAGGTCCACGATTGTTTTAATCTATGTCTGGCTATATGTCCAAACGGAAAGAAGGGGGTGTTATTAGAAGAAAAGGTTTAAAGCTCAGACTGTCGTTTTAAGCCGAGCCTCAGGGCCGGAGATTAAAAATCCATTTTGGTGCTCCTGTTGGAGAACCGTTTGCGGTCACCACCCGACATCCGAACCTAGAATGTAAATACGCAAGGAGTGAATCAACATTGTATGTGGTGAGCCTACATGTCTGCTATGGGACCGTAGGTCACCTTTCCTAATGGCGCGTACCATGACTCCGGATCTCTTGGTTCTTAATCCGAGCGCATTGTTGTATGTAAAAGCTACCACAGCGGCAGAGCATGATATAAACCACCGCTGTGGACTCGCAGTTCGCCCCTTTTCTTGGGCCTCTCCCAGGAACATCTATACTCCTGGGACATAGTCACCCATGTGTGTGTGTTTTCTATATAAGATATTGGGTGTGGCACTTGACCCTCTCTCCCTCCCTTACCATTTCCGATTTCTATATCCTTATTCAGACATTTATGGTTTTTAATATCACTTTCCCTTAACTCAACAGCCTTATTCTGGTTCTAACTGTGCACCAAAAGCCTCTTTCTTTACCGCAAGTTTGTGTTCTTGTTGTTTTTACAGTTGTGAGAAGGGTATCAGAACTAGATCCAACAAAGGCAACTTGGTTCATTGCCTTGGATATTAAATTTAGGGTGGCCTGTGCCTTTCAACTTGGATTTCAATGTCTTTGTTTAGAGACAGTTTATCAGTGCAGATAATGCAATCCAGCAAATTTCTTAGCACTTCCTTGTCATGTGTCCCTCCCTTATGTCACCCTATTTAAGGAAGTCTCAGGCAGCAGGGAGTTGCCTGAGCAAGAAGGCCTAATGTCTCTATTCCCAGGTTTCTGTGATTGTTATTGTTCTCTAATTTTCCTTGGCATATGACACCCAGCTCATTCCTTGGGCTCTCTCTGTTTGAAGCAGCCATTGATCTGGCCCATATCTACACGTGTGTTCCCTGCTTTTGTTTTAGGTTTTACCAGGTGGGTGTAGCGGTCTCCAGTGATTGAGCTTTTAGTTTTAAGATCCTTTAGCCCTTTATGCTAAAGATACTTTCCTATTTTTGTTGAGTCAGTGCTGATGCTCACCCATTAGTATTAGAATCCTGAATCAAAATAAACAGATTTTGTTTTTTAAAACTTAACTGAAATCACTTTTCGACAGCCCATTGCAAGAAACTGGTCCTATCTCTTTGTGCCTATGATTCTGATACTGATTGTTTCTAATGCTTTGCTGTTTGTGTTTAAAAAAACATTAGTCTAGAATTAGAAGAAATTTCTCAACGCAATAATGTCTTTGTAACATAGTTACTTAGCCTCTAGTAAGAGCTTGCTGCATTTACTGTCATATTGCATTTTGAACATACGGAGCTAATGTTAACCTATTTCATTTCTTTCGTCGGTCTTGGTTAATTACCTTCCTGCAAAAGATAATTAAATGCAAACTGCTAATTTTTGTTGAAACAATATTTTCTCAGCACCCTGTTCTACAATGGTTTAAGTGCACAATCCGGAACGCTTTTTCTTACATCAGAAGGCTTAGAGCTCAATGTTTCATGGAAGATAATAGAAAATTCACACTCTCTAAAATGTGCAAAGGCTCTTACAGCACAGCTTAACATCTTCAGTAAGACTCGAGTCAATCTAGTGCGGCAAAGTAGAGAAAGGTGTTAGATTGTAACAAGTTCACAGTGCAGTGTCAGTGGTTTTTACACCCCCTGCATTTTTTTTAGAACAATGTGAAATATATTTAAAATCTCATTCATCTTGGTTTGAATCCTTCCATGTTAGTATAACATTGCCAAAGGAAGTGTTAAGAAAAAATGACATTGTATTGGCCAAATAGAGTTGCTCTGATGGGCATGAGTAATGGTTATGAGAGCATGAATTTAATGTAGGACAAAACCAACAGACAGAAAATAAAATAGTTTATTGCTTTGCTAGTCACAAAATGGAATGGGAAGTTACAGATAGAAGTCCCCCTCCCTTTATTAACAGACTCAAAACTTTTTGTAGATCTTAACTCCTTTCTCCCTTCTTTTCTTTCAGCTGAGTGTGGAGCATCTGTAACAGGGACACAGGGTGTTTTGTTGTCTCCAAATTACCCAGCCAACTACAGCAACCA
This sequence comes from Ptychadena robeensis, assembly GCA_036250615.1. Lineage (NCBI taxonomy): Eukaryota > Metazoa > Chordata > Amphibia > Anura > Ptychadenidae > Ptychadena > Ptychadena robeensis. The sequence continues at coordinate 100,260,494 of CM070033.1, read as the reverse complement.
CCATGAATGCATCTACTCCATCCAAAGCCAGCCTGGCAAAGGTGTTCAGTTAAGGGCCCGGACATTTAACCTTGCACTTGGGGACCAACTAAAGGTCAATTTTATTTTAATTTGTTCAAAACAGAGACATTTTAATGTCTAAAGTCATATGTATGATAATTAGAATCTCAACTTTGACCTAAAGCTGTATTTCTTAGAATCTATTACAAATGTCACCATCGAAACATAGTGGAGTTTTTCACCAGAAAGAAGGTTTTTGTGGTTAACTTAACACACATTTAAGAATCACCTATTATTGGATTTGTTGCATCAAAATATATGTATGCATTTACACTTTTGCTGTATGGTAAAGTAAAGGTGGCTGCCTCTATATTTTAAAGTGCAGGAATGTACTTGTACTGTATATATAGGTATGTTTCATAATTCCTTATGAAAACTTTATCTTATTCTCAATATTAATGATGTTGGTAGCCTTTGGTATATCGGAATAGTAATATGCAACATTGGCCTGCAGGTTAAAGGATTGTCAGATTAGACCCAACCCATTTTCCTTCATGATTGGGGTATGCTTTGATGTATGTGTTATGGGTTTTCTATCCAGTAACTATTTATTTACATTTTGCATATGTTTTATATTCATCTTAAAGTGTTATACACTAGTTGTGAAATTAACAAGATCCTATAAAATATGTATTGCACATAACAAATCATCTCAACTGGGAATATACAGTAAATATGAATTTTTCAGTAAATTTGTGGTTGCAGTAAATCTGGGAAATGAAGGATTTCGTCTTTGATCTAGAGATTGTAAGTCTCAGTTTATTTCCTGCCCCCTAAACAGGTTTCTAGGGATGTGTAATAGATCCTAAATAGACTGTAATGCATACGCAGAAAGCAGAGAAGTGCTGGCTGAAAAACATTGCAGGAACGCCTTGTAAACTCCCAGTAGTAGCTGTCCGTGTCTTTAGAAGTGTTTTCAACTATAATATCATCCCAATCTGATGTATTAAGTGGAGAAGTATATTCTTGCAAAATATGCTCCTTGAAAAATATGTAACTTTGAAAGCCAACATGGTTTGTAATTCTTACTTTCTTTCACTTGGGACATGTTCCTTTAGATCCTGTTGGTCTGGCCCTTCTCCAGTCATCTTGGAGACAATTCCACCCTCATGGGTTTTACAAAAAAAGTCAATTAGCCAAATTAGCCACATTTTTTTTTTATTAGTAAATATACACCTTTCGCAACCTTATGCTACTGTAGAGCACCTCTTTTGATGATAGGAATAAAGAGATCAATATGTATTTAATAAATAGTCACAATATGGTTAATAAATTGTTTACAGAGTCAGTTTTAACAATAGTAGCAAAATGGTTTATTTGTGAGTTAATTGCAAAGCCCCAGAACAAGGTATCTTCCCCAAAATAGCTGAGAGGTTGTGGAGAGTTGTAATGTTCCAAAACATTAATTGTTTTAACACATGTAGGCATTAATTAAGTTAAAGTTACATTTTGAACCTAACACTATATGTGTGTGAGCAATACATTATTTTTTTTAACTGCTCCTTTCAGTACATCTCTAGCAATTTTCATGGTGATATCATGTTCAGGGTCTCTGCAATTGACTCCCAAACTCAGGTAATACATTTAACCATGTCTAATCAGCATAGGAGTAAAATGACATAAGGAATGAAATAATATGAGATTAGTTGATTACGTGTGTTAAAAGAATGTGCCTAACATAAACAGCTCATGAGATCTTATTTTTCCCTTTGTTCTCTAGGTGTATGATGGACACAATAATTCTGCCCGACTTCTTGGAACTTTTAGCCAATCAGAGATGTTGGGTAGAAGTCTGAACAGCACGTCCAGTGCTCTTTGGCTAGAATTCATCACAGATGCAGGAAACACTAGTAAAGGATTTGAGCTTTACTATTCCAGTAAGTCAAAGCGCTTCCTCTTGTTTTAGGAGTCTGCTCATTAAATTTGAATATGCCTCATTCGTTGTCTGTATAGCTGTTCTCTAAATTTGATCAACAATATTTAACATTTTGACTTCCTTATTTGACACTTGGCTCTTTGCAGTCTCCTAGATTTGAGGTTTGCTTTGTTTATGCTGTTTGTTTTTCTAAGTTTCAGAAAAACTCGAGCTTCATTTTCAATAAATAACTGCAAGAAACCAACATAGTTTTATGGCAACCTATCTGCATGGGATTTTGTGGGTTTTGGAACTGTTTTCCCTAAAAAATAATGTTCCTTTTTTTACTGTTTTCACAAGTATCGTCCATAGACATGGTCCATCTTAAAATAAACTTGATGAATACTAACTTAAATAATTAATTTATAATTTTCATGACATTTAAGTCTTTCATTAACTTTGCTTATTAATTGTCAGGGCTTCTTCTTGATTTTTGACAATTGTCTTATGGATGTAGCAAAGGGTGCAAAGCAAGCCTTTCTTTTGCAAAATTAGGGCAACCGATTGGTTAATTTATAGGCATATCATTTAGAAATCTAGCCTTTATTATGGGCAAGAAGATTATCTGCCTACTAAGCAATTAAGCATTTGCTTTTATGTGATACTTCTTCCCCCCTTATTGGTGAACTTACAATTTAAATAAAGTAATTTAATTTACTTTCTGTGTCTGAGAAAAACAAGTTTTGCAATGGTGGATATTCATAATATTATGGTTCAATATTGTTAACTGGCATAAATTGCGCATATTTGTGGGCATTGCGAATGGATACGCGCTATACGCACAGTGCTTGGCTAAGATCACAGAATGAAACAGAAAATCTGTAAAGCTGGTTTGCATAACAGTCAAATTTTACGAATTTCGAATGAATGAATCACGAACACATACATATATACCATATGCCGCTCATTACTTTTCATGACTAAAGGTATGATAGACAATCTGGTATATTCCCAGGCATCTGCTGTAAATGCAGTACATGCTTAACCTTCTGGGCGTTGCGCATGTGGCACGTTTTTTTTATAACCATGCCAGGGGTAATCGCGGCGGAGCACGACATGCTCCGCCGCGATTGCCTGCCCAGCCGGAGGTTCAGAACATAAATCCGGCGTCACTGGAGACGCCGGAGTTATGCTGCAAAAAGGCGATGCCCCTCCATTTACATACCTACCCCCGCCCCCTTCGCGTCACCGGTGTTTTAATCCTGCTCTGTGATTAACATAGCTGTCTGCTGCTGGCCTTACCTTGGCCTGTAACTTTACAATGAAAGGAGAAGCAGTAGACTGACAAGCTCATCTCTCTGTCATCCAGCTCTCCTGTTAGTATTTGCATTGCATTGCACAACTGACTTCTTCTACTGCTGGTTCCACCTTTAGTCTGGGATACGATAAAAAAGGGAATTGCAATAGTCTGTAAGTAAGTCAAATTAAAACAAAGAAAAAACACTGAATTATGTATTGAATAAAGAATGAATACATTATGTATTTTTAGATCTGCCTTGGGTTTGGCTCTTATTAAAAAAAAACACAAATATGAAAACAAAATATAAATCCTATAAATAAAAAAGAAACCTTGACTTTACCTAGGTATAAACCATTGATTACATTTTCCCACTATAACAGACAACCTGCACATTTTGCAGGTTGATATATGGGTACTTACACCTTTTAGAGAACCTCATTTTGATGGCCATATGGTTATTCTGTTGAGCAATATATCTAAAATGGTTGTCTTCTGATTATGCTAATTAATTGGATTATATACTGATTTATTTTGATCTAAATCTTTAGTATTTTCTATGACACAAAAAGAAACATTGAGATTAATGGCCTTTTTAAAAAGGCTTTGTTTGCATCAAATGTCTCTCCATACAAGTCAATAAGAATGCAAAAGCAGCTTGAACTAGCTGGATGCGGGCTATATGAAGTAGGTCCTATGAAAGATAAAGAAGTTATAGTGAATATTTAAAATAGTTTGATGTCAACCTATTTGCATGTGATCATGTGGTTCTGGAGTTTTCCCCCCTCAAAATAATGTTCTTTTTGTTCTTACGTATTTTGATATAACATTTAAAGTTGACGTAAACTCAAAATCTAATTCAACTCGGACATACCTCAGAGCTGGTACGATGTGTAGCGTAGTGCTCCGCAATTCTAACTGGATGGTACTTACCTGGAATCATTTGAGGAATTCTATGTTTATCTGCCAGACTTCTATGAATGTTCCCAATAAAGAACTTGTAGTGAATTTGTCATATAATATAAAATATACTGTATTTTTCGGACTTTAAGATGCACTTTTTCACCCCCAAATTCAGGGGGGAAAGTGCCTGCGTCTTATGGTCCGAATGTTCGACCGCAACTTGGCTCCCTGCCAGCTCCCCCGGCAGATGAAAGATCTGCACACAGACGAATCTCCAATCTGAACTGTATATTTGCAGAGCCCTGCAGATATAACCAATTTAGAGTGTGTATGGGGAAAACTGCACTCACCCTTGCAGTTTTCTCACACACACAGCCGCAGAGGGAGCAGGGAGACCAGAGTGCAGATTCCCCTGCCAGCCCCCCTCCCTTCCCGTATATGAGGAAGAGTAGATGCCGTTGGGTGTGCTCTCTAGTGACACAATTTTTGTGGCTGAAATTGGGTACTGCAGGGGATTTTTCCCCTAATTCATTTAAACACATGAAATATTTTTTTCTGATTTCCTGCTCTATGGTCTTATGTGCTCTTCTGGTCAGGTGCATCTTATAGTCCGAAAAATACGGTTATTGTAATATTCTATGTATACATTTTATTTAGTTATGGCAAAGTTACTTACTTAAAATGAGGTTAGCCCGTGCCTAAGTCCCATTATCACCCTAGAGTGAGTAGATATTAAACCATCAAAACCACTCAAGGCTCTTTCTTCTAACCATAACTGGAGGCCTGCACACCTTTCTCCCAGATGCTTTGGATAATTGCTGATATCCATGTGAGGAGCAAAGCAACAAAAAGGCATTTGAGGATTTATCTCATTACCAGACAGCCTTTCATGATCTTATAGGAAAGCAGAGGATTTATCCTTTGTACCGTAAGCTAATAAGCAGCCTTATTATAGAATTGTCTAATGTCAAAGCCTGTGAACCTGTCATATATTCCTTATATAATTTGTGACAGAGATTCCAATGCACAGCACAAATTATAATGCCATCCTGTTTAGTATATTAAATTAATCTGGCAGTATTGTCAGGAGAGTAGACTGCTTGGTGTTGATGAGCTTTAAAGATGGAAAGTTAACAAAAGTAAATATAGAGAGTCTAGAAGAATTTATTAGTTAGGTGTCACCTGTGACATATAAATATTGTGCATTGCTGTCTAAATTGAAAAATTAGGCTTAGTAAAATTGCATTAGATGTATTTGCTCGTATTCATGTAATGCCTGCGATATGTGTTAAAGGTGGCAATTTGTGTTGGGCACTGTAGATGTAACCATCAGCTTCTGGCCCTCTTCTGTACCCTAGTCGTCTCTTACTGTCCAAGCTCCTCATCCAAGTATCAAGACCAAGACAGCATGGTTACTTCTGTTTATGATTGATCAGTGCTGATGTCTTAAGCCCCCCATACACCTTAAGATCGATCCATAAAATCACCATTAGATCTACCAACAACTGTGTAGTATAGTGGCCTCCCTGATAGAATACGTAGTGATTGGAAGGATTAGAAAGGTCCTCATATTACGTGGTTTTGGTAGAACAAAATATGATTGTACAGAAATTGTATGGAAAGATTGTAAGGTGTATGGGGGCCTTTAGATGTAGTCTCAACTGGCAGTAAAAGACCTGGGGGTATGTCTGGGTTCCTGATGTCACTGAATAGTGTAAAATAAATCTTTTTAAGCTTGAGTGACTCAGCGAAATTGTTAAAACTTTGCCAGTTGAGGCACCTAAACTCAAGTTGCTGATATACATTTTGGTAAACTTTTAGCTTGAAAAAATACACTGTTTTTTTTCTTTACTATAAATAAATGAATAAAACAAGCTTAATATATAGAATAGTCTTCAAAAGCAAATATGCAGGAAGCAGTGGACTTTAAAGGCATCTAAAATATAACTGCAAGCAATTTACTTAACTAAATAACTATTGAACATTCTGAGTCTGAGTATAAAGTCCCATAAAACATTAAATCCACAATATAAGTACATGCAATGGCTTCTATTGCAATCATGTAATCCACACAATGAAAAAGATAGATGCCTATTAAATTGTAAACCCGATCGGCCAGGGTCCTTTGCTCCTCCTGTGTCACAACCTGTACCTTTTTGTATTATACTGTGTTGTAGCTCCACTATAAAGTATTGTACAATGCTGCATAATATATTGGCGCTATATAAATAAATAATAATATGCTTGGTCTCTCAACATGTTTTGCGACAGAATAAAAATTGTCATGATAAACAGCTGAAAATTATGTGTAATCTGTTAAAACTTGCTGTCAGCAAGAGGTGGAGGAGAGGTAATTTTCATACTGGGGAGATCATACAAGCAGCAGCATTAAACGTTATCCATAGCAGTGGATCTGACTGCATCTCCTAAGTAAGAATTAAATATTGGTCAGATTCATTCTTTTACATTATCTATTTTAGTAGTTCTGCTATTTTATATTGTAAGCTCCTCTGAGAGACAGTTAGTGGTACTTTCTCCTTAGACACAAAGAAAAAAAGTATCTTCAAAGTAAGGAAGGTCCCCTTTAAGACAATAAAACAGCCTCCATTAAAATAACTATACTTCATTTCATTTAATATTCATTTACCAAAAAATACGATTCCTCTCACTTTAACATAACCAATTTAAATATTTGATCCTTAACTTCTTTTTTTTCCATTCCTTCTTTTTTTTCATAACCCTATTATCCATAATTCATGCAGGAAGGAAAAATTACAGAAGTTATCTAACCACATATTGATCTGATTCAAAGTAATCAATCTTCTATTGTATGTTGTTTTGATACTATTGCTGCTGGTTTTTACTGTCATATATAATTAATATAGGTCCACTATTTAATAAAGACCTTTTTATGGATTTTCTTATTCCCTCTTGTGCCTTTAAACCTTACTTTGGTAGTTGGTCTTACAGGACCTTAATCTGGTGTTAGGGCCTAGTCAATAAGCTCTACAAATAGCCTCTTTGGGTCCCCATACACCTTTAGATTTCTCTGTCAGATTTCCTTTAGATCTACTTTTGTTTTACAAAAACCATGTAATATGAGGGACTTTCTAAACAATCAAATCTACCTGTGTTCAATAACAGAGGACCCTATACTACATAGTTATTGGTAGAGCTAAAGGATATCTGACTAAAGGCCCCCATACACCTTACAATATTTTCATACAATTTTTGTACAATCAAATTTTGTTTTACCAAAACCATGTAATATGAGGACCGTTCTATATCTTCCAATCACTATGTTCTATAAGGGAGGCCACTATACTACACAGTTGTTGGTAGATCTAATAGAGATTGTATGGATCGATCTTAAGGTGTATAGGGAGCTTAAGAGAGATCTTAAGGTGTATGGCCAGCTTAAGGATCTGAGAAGCAATGAATAACACTCTGGCATCCTTTCTATTTTTTGCACTGCTATGTCTAGACAGTGTTTTGTGGTGAGGTGAATTCAAAAATGGCCCGACCACACCTGCGGGTCGCACACACCTTTCTATGTGGTGATGTATTGTGCACACCTGAAGTTCAGTATCACAGAAAAGATGTGAATCAAGCCAACTGATGCTTTTTGCTAAAGTGTTTTATGTTTGAATGGTAGAGGGTGAGAGTTGCACAATTGTGTTATGATGTGTCATGCTGCAGTTCTAAATAATGCACAGAGGAGTTTTTCAATTTGCTTTTATAGGATTTATTAGTTATGTCTCTGACTATAGCATTACAGCTGCCACAATTCAGTGGTTAATTGGCTGTCAAATGAAATGCTGAAGGCTTTTGTCTCTATAGCTAGGAGAGCAAATGACCATCCTGTGAGACTTATTATGTAGAAGTATTATTGCTGTAATTTATTATTCATTTTGCCTGTTTTACATATCTGACTTATTATCATGTACTTTATCAGTGTTTTTAAATCCCATTGTTTTAGTAATCCATAATATGATGTTGTCCCCTTTAGCCATATCTAACGGCACAGTGACAAGACTGTCACGCTGCATCAACACTTCTAAGTGCCATGAAACCTGGCATTGATTGTAATTATCCTCCTGCTGACAAAGTGATGCTGCCAGGGGCAGGCAGAGCGGTCCTAAAGCATTATCATGTTTTCTCTTAATGACCTTGTCTTTACACTGCAGGTTTTGAGCTGATAAAGTGTGAGGACCCAGGGACACCTCTGTATGGCTACAAGGATAAAGATGAGGGGCATTTCGCAGGAAGCTCTGTGACTTTCAACTGTGATCCCGGTTATAGCTTAAGAGGCAGCCGTGTTTTAGTCTGTTTGAGCGGGGAACGCCGAGTGTGGGATCAGCCTCTCCCATTGTGCGTGGGTAGGTTAAAAACAACCACAATATAATAATTATTATAATGTTAAAAATGGTTTAAACTTTTATTGTGACACTGTGTGTGTTTCCTGTAGCGGAATGTGGTGGGGCAATCCATGGAGAGAAAGTTGGCCGCGTGTTATCTCCTGGCTATCCTGCACCCTATGATCACAATCTAAACTGTGTTTGGATTATTGAGGCGGATGCTGGCTGCACTATTGGGTAAGTTATCATTTTCTATGGGGTCATGAAAAATAAGCATGATTATGTACAAAACAATAAAAAGGATGAATTGGGCTTTAAAGACACTATCTAGAATCTTACCCACATAATTGCATTAAAAGGTCTTTATTTGATCTATAAGAACCAATAAGTTTTAAAAACAAATCCACATACAAATCATACAATGTTACATATAATTGGTTACATCAGCATATTGGTTGCTGTGTCCCCAAGAAACCAACATGGTTCGCCATTTCATGGCTTCTTCAGGGAAATTAAAGAAAACACCTCTGTGTATATAAAAGATTACCACAATCATATTTAGTTATCAAATAAACCATTCACGTTTTTTCACCAGTGAACTGAATGTCATTCATACCCAGACTCCTGATAACTATGTCCATAATTATCAGGCTGTGGCACAGACTTAGATATAATGAGGTGGTAGGTACCTGTTCTTTTTTTACAAACGTGATTATGTATTGACATAAACAGCACTGATGAGATGCAAATATTATGCTATGGCTGTAAATGGTTACAAATATTGCTTATAAATTATTTCTTACTGGTTGCCTAGGTGGTAATTGGATGTTACAAGTCAGTCTAAAGTCCCCCATACACGTTCCGATTTTTCGTACGAATTTTGCCCGACCGACCGATCGGGTCGGGAGATTAATCGATCGGGAGATTAATCGGATTCGGAATTATGTACCCGACCGATCCCGATTTCTCAAAATCGGCCGAAAAATCGATCGGGACCGCTTCGGACCTGTCTAGATCTGTTGTTAATAAATAGGGTCGGGATGATGGATCAGTGATAATTCGAATTCCGATTTTTTGTGCCAGCCGACCGACCGACCATAACATTTTAGGTGAAAATCGGGTGACAGGATCGGACGAAAAATCGGTCGGGAGAATAATCGGAACGTGTATGGGGGGCTTTACTTTTTGTAACAAACTTATAGGCTACATTAGACCAATTGAATTATTTTTTGCATTATATAGTCTATAATCATTTCCGTTTAGTCACCCTTTCATCATCTGTGTGTATTTAAAAAAATTTGAACTTAATTTATGCAAAAAGCTACAGCAGAATCTATCATTTTTAGAGGCTTTGCAAACAGCTCACAAAGTCAGCTAGTTGAAAAATTTGACCATCTTTACTTGACCTCTACCTGATTTAGGTATTTTTTTCCCAGCACAGGATCCATGTGCAAATTAAAAGTCCTTCCATGGGGCCCGGACATTTTTGCTGTACCGGGCCCCATGATTTCTGACGGCTGCCCTGCTTAAATCCATCATTTTCGATTTCAATCTGTCTCTCATCTGTCATCCTTTGGACAGAGAAGAGAAGCCGGTAGGCCCAAGTAAAATAAAGTAAATCCTAACTTCATGTAACACTTTTTTCACTAGTCACATCATTATTATTTTCATTTGGAGAACAAAAAAACTACCGTATTTTTCGGACTATAAGACGCACCTGACCATAAGACGCACCCAGTTTTTA
>CM070033.1:100225835-100250177 GCA_036250615.1 Ptychadena robeensis | reverse complement strand
TCCCCCCCAAATTTGGGGGTGAAAAAGTGCGTCTTATGGTCCGAAAAATACGGTATTTAACCAATGTTTTTTTAATTGTCCACCATGATATTAGGATTTGTAACAAACTATGGAGTTGTCACTATCAATGAGCAGCATGGTCTATTTATCACTATGTAATATAATCCATAATTACATTAAAAAAATCATATTAATTAGGTATACATTAACCCACTAAAATTATAAGAAAATTATTAATTGTATAGTTGTTCTGTAAACATGAAATGTAGTTAATTCTTTAGGGTTTGCGTGAACAAATCTATTTTATAACCCCAAATCCTTTACCTGGAAAGGTATTGCATTTTAAGCTTCTTTTGTTTTTCAGTAATCCCTACTGGCTGATGGATCATATTAGCAAAACCCCTAGGTGCAGCATAACATGGCCCCTTATTAAACTCTCCTGACTACCAAACTCATGTTGTCGACAAACTCAGCCATATTAGTTATAGCCATTGTGGCAATATGTACCTGTCATATGCTGTATTTAAACAACTTGTCAAAATGTCAAAACTTTACAATATATGCAGTGTGCACAGTACTGTGCCTGTGGAGCTGCTGCCTAAGTTGTCAGTGTTGTTTGATTTGTAGCTGTTACATTTCTTTATGTTTACAGCTGAAATATAGACAAGAAAACATTACAAATAAAAGAAAGGATGGCCATTCTTAAGCAAACAAGTTATCTGTTAAACCCCTCAAAATTAGTTAAAAACTACATTTACCCCCTAACTAAGACACACCAGTAAATACAACATTTACCTTAGAGTAATGAGTTGAATCGTTTCTTAAATACCCAACTTGCTTATTCTCCACACCTGATGTAATGTGCCTGGGCACACAATCACTACCAACACCAAATATCCGGGTAACAGGCTTTATTGGGTGTCCAGAAAACAACCCAAGGGTCGTAAACAAAGGTCAGTCCAAGAAAGTACAGTACAGATGGATAAGGGAGGAGACATGGTCAGGGCCAAGCCAAAGTCAGGACAGGCAGAGTTCAAGCAAAAAGACATGCCACGCCCGCTTTGTGGGCAGATCTTCTTGCAACTTGCGGGCAATTTAAAAACAGCGCCGCTTAGATAACACAGAGTGGACACTGTCCTATTCATCAGAATGGGAAATGTCCTCTCTACGTCTTTTTCCCCACAGTGGACACACGTCCAAAGAAACAGTGGGCACAAGCATTTTTAGCTGAATTCAAGGAGGAGTATTTACCTACTAAAGTAATTTTAGTTTTGTTTACTTTTGACTAAAATACAATAGTGGAGAAGTATCAGCTTTTTATAAATTAGATTCGCTCATAAGTTGGTACTATCCTTGTCAGCATTAGAGATGGTCGAAATGAATAAAATTCGATTCTACTTAAATTTCGAGTTTCCCAATCGAATTTCGATTCGACTGCGAAATTTCTAAAGTCTAAAATTCGCATAAAGCCTAAAATTCACATAAGATCAAAAATTCACATAAGGTGGAAAAATTGGATTTGCTGTATGAGCTATAATAGAAGAATCAGCGTACATAGTAGCAGAGCTTTACAATCAGAGCTGAGACTTAAACCCAATTTATACACAAAGTTGACATGTTAGAGCAAAACTTATTGTTTTCAAATGTTTCCCCAACCCTTCTCTACAACTCCAGCAATTTTTGTGAGGATACCATTTTCAGGGGCTTTGCAATAAGCTGACAAAGTTAGCTAGCACCATGCAAATTTTCGCCGATGCAAATTTTCCAATCACTGCCGCATGCAAAAATTTTAAATAAAATGGCGATACTCGCACGCGAAATAGCGGCACGATATTTTTTAAGTTGAAATATCAGGCTGATTTTCGTCTTCTTCGGCGAAAAGTCGAAATGACCCCATCAAAATTCGACTATGTGAAATTTCGGCGAAAAAGTCAAAATTTCTACTTAAAAATTCGCACTGCAAATTTTTTGTCCATCCCTAGTCAGCATTAGTGATGGGAATTCCGGCTCTTTTGGATCGGCTCCATTTAAAGCTCTCTTTTGGCTCCCAAACAGCTCCCGAACAGCACTTTGTTTAGGATCACTTAGATATTTATATTTTTTTCAATTATGAATGGTTTGTGGTTGGGTTAATGTTAGGGGAGAGGTGCTTGATAGTAGGGGTAAGTTTTCTGGATCGGGGGTTACGTTTAGGGGTTCTAAGGTTTAAAATCAATCTAACCTCCTAACCTCAACCTAACCTCATGCCCCCCCCCCCCCCAAACCCCTAACCTTGACACCTGCAATTTGAAAGATTAACCCTGAAAAGCCCCAAAAACTAGGGCTATCTGCACATGCACACTTGTAAGGGTATCAAGATATCTCAGAAGACGGGACACGGGAGGTCTCTTACTGCTGCTGACATGCCCCCCAGGTCCATGCAGCATGGAGTTCTTCCCTGTCCCCCGCCACCCTAGGAAGTCACACCCCTGTCCAACCCATCTATAAATTCATACACCCTCCACAGCAACCACGGGAGCTGACTTTTTTGTGGCACTTGCGCAGTGTCCCCATTAAAGTGCCTGACCAGCAGGAATCATTGAAGCATTGGCCCTGCTGGACAGGCATCGGCTCCTGGTGTTCGCGGCCAAGCTCTTAGAGCTCGCTCGTTCGAGAATGACCCATCATTAGTCAGGACATCAGAATATCAAGACATATGGTTTCTGTTGCTTCCTATTTCCCACATCCCCAATTCTTTCTAAATGCATAGGTTTTTTTTATTCACACCACAAAATCCCTTGTATGCAGGAATAATTTTTTGTAGTTGAGCATAAGAAGTCTCAAGAACATAAACATAATAATAAATTAGTTGAATTGGTCATTTGTACCATTGTACACTGCCAAAGGGCAATAACACAGAATGTCTTTTGTTCATTCTGCCTGCAATATTAATCCAACAGTATATAAAGCCTTCAGTGTTTCTGTTTGAAACTAGACAATATCTGAAGACATTTCTGGTGTTAAAATCTATAAATGTTCTATGAAGATACGGCTGATAGACTGATTATATTATCATTTCCTAATATGGTCCTCAATCTGCTGATGGAAGCCAGAGCTCTCAGGAATTCAGTAGTGGCGTAGGAATCCCTCTGCTGATCACACACACAAAGAAATTGAACAATTGAATTTCAGATCAGGCTCACTTATTACTTTTCACAAGGCATAAACTATGTGTGACGGACAGAGTAGGAAATGGAATAATTTGTTAGGAAATGTATTCTATGCCAAGCTAAGGCTCTGACGGCCTTTCCTTGGGAGCAGGAGGATTTATTTAACTGTTTTAACCCATGGCTAGCTGCAGATAAGAACATATTATCCCCTAAATTGTAACATGCACAGGGGTAAGTTAACTAAAGGACTAAAGGCTTGTACCTTGTTGAGAACATTTACTTTGCAGTTCAATGACCAGTCAATAAGGAAACTGGAAATTTTAAGATTTAAGTTTGCTGACCCCACAACTCACCCAGAGCTACACTTGGGAATACTCACCTATACCAAGCAAGTCCACAACAATGAAGAGTATCGGCAGAACCACTGATCTCCTCCGGGTCCGCCTCTTCGGCGGGGGGCGGCGTCATTGACCTCCATGTTTTTTCAGCACATGTGTAGGGGGTGAGGGCTTGTGTTAAATTACAAAATGCAAGAAGGTTCAATAAACCCCAGGGCACACAGTGACTAAGTGGCTAGCACGCTATCCCTGCAACTCCTCTATCAATAGAGTCCTAAATTCAAATCTCAGCCAGGTAACTACCTGCAAGGAGATTGTATGTTCCCCCTGTGTCTGCATGGGTTTCCTTCAGATATTTTAGTTTCCTCCCAGACTCCAAAGACAAGTAAAATGGCTTTCTCCAACAAAATTACCTTTGACTGTGTTAATATGACACAAAACAAGATCTAGTTTGTATTAGTGACAAATGACTTAGTGACATTAGATTGTGAGCTGCTCTGAAAGAGAGCCAGTTATATGAGTAAAATGTTGGCAGTATATCAATACGATTTAAAAATAATAATAAGTTTTCTGAACTTCAAAGAAGTGGTGTAAAGGTATTACTCAGAGGGGTGCTTGGTAATTTTTTCATTGTGAATGTTAGACAGTTTAATTAGGCAAATGATTGACTGCATACTAAGCACCGCCTTAAATTCTATCCAGTAGAGCATGATATCTTTGTGTTGAACCAATTTTTGCTGCACCTACCTTATGTAATTGATTTTGTTTGTAAATTAGGGCCAACATGACTTTTCTGTAATCATATCTGTTTATATTTAAAATTAATTACCTTTGGTTTGTGTGGTAACGTTTTTTGCTGTTGATGAATCCCCTTGTATGCACAAAAGGCTCTTAGATGATCAAAGCAATTTATCCATACACTGTCTTGAATTCATTAAGAATCTTTACTGGATAAAAAATTTTCTCTGTTTAGTATTCTGCTAGGTTAAATATGGGGAGGGGTAATTTGTGGTGGAATCTGGGATATGGAGTATGGAGGTTTAATAGGAGGGCCAAAGTGATGGTCAGTAATAGAGGATTAGTAAATTCATCTTCTTGTATACAGAATATATGCATATAAGGACACCTAAACACAGCTAACCACAATCACATATAACCTCTTGATTCTGCAACCTTTTTAGTAGACCATGCAAAAGAATATTGAAGCAAGTCATCTAACACTGAAAGGTGTTCTTGTAATGGTCAGATTACATTTGTATAGGTAAAAGTTTGCCATAGCATAACTTTATTAAATTATGCTATGGTCAGTGGAAAGCTATATTTCCTTATATATAGATAAAATATAGGGGGTTAGCCAGATTTAGGTATGATTTGTGTCACTTGACAAATTAGTACATAGAAAAAAAATATTTACATATTTTACATTACATATTTATGCACCAAAATCTAAGGACTGGTAAACTGCAGTATTGCATTTTTGTTCCTTTCAATGTCATCACACGTTGCAATCTGTCTATATGGCACTTTTAAATATATCAACAACTAGTGCAAGGAACTGCATGACTAAATACAAATTCAATGGATATTTTAAGTGGATAGGGAGGAACTGTTTAGATCAGTGGTGGGCAACTGAGTTGATAGGGAGGGCCACAAGTGCGGCCCTCTGCATCACTAAAGGACGGCACACTACATCGATCCAGACCCTCCCCCTGTCGACATATCTCAGCAGGCGGTGGACCAGATCTTGACAGGCAGTCAAAACCCGACAGCAGCCACCCCCCCCCCCCTCCTTGCCCTGGGTGCAGCGCTCATATGTAGACCTGGTTTCCACAATCAACATTGACAATTTTACTGATGTAGGACCACCAAAGTTGATTTGGAAAGCTGGGTCAGCATGTGACCACTTCACAGGTGAGTCGCTATGACCAATGCATTAACAGTTAGGTTTTGGGGGCCACATGTGGAGGACCAAGGGGGGCGCAGGTTGGGCACCTAGGGTTTAGATTGTAAAAGCTAGCAACATTTTAAAGCTGAGCTATCTTGTATTATTGGTCTATATGCCATGCAAACACTGAAGGAGAGAACCTTTACCCTTCCCCTCTCTATTTACCTCACCTTTTTTCCTAACTTGGGAGTCTATTTACTTAAGCCTTAAGAAAGCCATTTTCCCTGCCCCAGAGGAAAACCCCTTTGCTCTGCCTCTGAGTAGTTTAATATTAACATGATGATGTTGAACAGGGCTATTAATTATATAATATAAATAATTGCGCTCCCAAACAGACGTGCGCATAATCACAAAGCATAATTCTACTACCACCCACCACAACTTTCCTGCTAGCATAACTGCCCCCCCTCAGCAACTTTTGACAGGGGGCCCCAGGCAACAATTTTTCATAGGGGCCCCTAAATGCTAGAAACTTCCCTGATGCTAGAAGTGGTAACACTGAACAAATACAGTATGTAACACATTTTACATTGTGTTACTTGCTGTTTTGTATTTAAAAACTACATGGAGAAAAAAACATGTTCAATCAAATCCTCCACCAAGCAATGGAAACATCTAGTTTAGTGTCCCCTAAGATTTTTTACATAGAAAGGTGTGGATTAATTGTTCCAGTTGGCGTCCAGAAAGTAGATCTACTGCTGTTCATTTCACACAGTTTTATGGTCTAATGGAGATACGATCTGAATTCCTATCCTTCACACTTTATTTTCTGCCATTACTGGTTATCCATGACAGAAATGAGACTTCTTATTTGTTCATAGCTTGCATTGTATAAATAAAAGCTCCCCAATTGTTATAGAAAGGCATATATGCAGATGATCAATTGATTTCTCTTAATGTGTTAAGAAATATTGACACCAGGTTACATCTACAGTGTGTGACAAACTTAGGAACCATTGCTCCTATTAAATGGCCCTTAACTTACCCATTTTCCTTAGCTGCATAACTGTAGGTCAGTGTGTTTACATAGAGTGAAGGTGACACAGTATAGAGTCATACAGACCAGTCTGTAACCCTCATCCTAACTATTGGATTTCCCAGCATCCCCCTACTGCTCCATTATGTTGCTGGGTGACTCAAAAATTCAAAGTGTTTCCAGATGTAGGACAGTGTGTTACCTCCTGAAAAGATGCAGCTCTAGCAGCCAGTGTCAAGGTCTAAAGACTTTGCATGAAGAAAAGAACAGGTCTGACCAACTTGTTTAAAGAGACAGTCTTTTTATTAGGATTTTGTTTATGGCTATCTTCACTTTCACTACTTTGAGTCAATTGAATTAGCAAGAAGGAGCTAAGATTTTCTGAATTATAAACCATTTAAAAGAGGCTTAAATCTGACCTTAGGGCTTAGTAAAATACATATACTGTATGGAGAACAGTCACAAGCACACTATTTTGTAAGTTGTTTCATTTGAAGTATATAATTGTTACATATTAATTCATCTGCACTTTGTCAATATAACAGACCACAATCTCTGTTCTTCTTGTACACTATTACACTGGTTTGATCCATAGTGCTGCGAAATACAAGAGCAGTTCATGGAAAAGTAAGTGCACCCTTACCAAAATTGGTGAAAATGAAGGGATATATAACAGCCAGCTGCTGCTTACCAAAGCCAATTGGTTCATTTATGATCAGCAAGTGTGAACATCTCTATAAAAGAGAATGTTTTGTCATTTTTTCTGATGTTCTGTGGATAAATGCTCCTTATTTCACTCAATATTTTTTTAACCAGTAGAATGACGTATTTCCTGCGCAATGAATGTTGGGATTTTTACAATGTATGCTTTTGATTCATCTATGATGTTGTTTATATTTTATTTCCAAGTTGAACTTTCCGAACGAAACAATTGCATTGTGGACGAGCATAACAACGTGCTGTCTATAGCTGTGGTATAAGGTGTTTCAAAAATATATATATTTCACTATTAAATGTTCTTTGCTAATAGTGATATGTATGTATGAGTTTGAATACACAGTGAATATACAGGTGTGTGTGTGTACAGTATGCTGCAGTGAATATACAGGTGTGTGTGTGTACAGTATGCTGCAGTGAATATACAGGTGTGTATGTGTACAGTATGCTGCAGTGAATATACAGGAGTGTGTGTGTACAGTATGCTGCAGTATACATCACAGTAAACATCCACAGTATACATCCACAGAATACATCGCTTCCTAAAAAAAAATCTGAAAGATTTTTCATTCGTGGTTCCACCGATTTTTTTTTATTCGATATTTGCGTCGGTTGTACAAAAATCGAAAAAAAATCTAGTTACCTTCGATAAATGGACGAACGAAATCCAATAAAAAATCTAACAAAAAATCGAATCTGAAGTTGAACGAAACAAAAATCTTGACGTGTAAACCCACCTTAAAACACAACAACAAGGAACGTATGTTGCTGCTCATTAATCTGGATAGAGTTGTAAGGATTAACAAGATAGAAAATATTCGTTTTGAATGTCCACAAGCACAAACTGCAAAAAAATGTTTGGTCAGGTTACACCAAAGCAGAGATGTTTGGTAAATTCCAAACATAATATCAGCACAAATAGCGCACCATTACTGTGATGCATGGAGCTTGAGGGGTTAACAATTTTGGCTTGTTTGCTGCCACAGGATCTGAGTAACTATAGCAGTCATTGAGTCAAATAGTCAAGTCATTAAATTGAAAATGTGAGGTCATTTGTTTCACAGCTGATGCTTTGTAGAAATGGGGGTTGTGCAATAGGTGATGCCAAGCAGAACTGCAAATATACAACACAAACAAAGCAAAAGAATCAAGGTGTTGAAATAGCCCAGTCAAAGTCTTGAACTTTTGAGTTTGAAAAGTATTGCCAAGACCTTATTAGAGCTGTGCATACAAAATGCTGCAAACTTCAAATGTTTTAATTTGATTATACAAAAGATCATATGTTGTGTCTGTGACTTCCTTTACATATGTAATGTAATGTAAATGCAGATTTCTATTGCATTTTTAGTTTAGTTGCTGCCCAGCTTGATTTTTAGAGTACTGATCAGCACATTTAGGCCATGCTCACACCTCTCGTTTTTTTGCCTGTTGCCCATTGAATTTCCTTGACATGTGTTAATCTAGGATGCCCATGGGTTGAAATTTTTCTGTTGCAATAAAAATGTAGCTTTGTCTTCAAATCATCAATGAACACCACTAAAGACATGACATTCCTTTTCACTGAAATAGGCATGACATAGCAGTGCCCAGCAGTATTAGAGGCAGATAGATAATGTGCAGTTTGCAGCGTGGAGGCATCCTACCATATCAATGTCATTATATACAGAGCACAAGACACATGTTGAGTACAGGACCCTTTCTCACTCTGTCACCACGGAGGACAGAGTCGGTCAGATGCTCCCTTATGGCTAAGTGTCACTATCATCCTGAGTAGAAGGGATAGGCTGGGGGCATGTCGTTGGCAGGCTGTCTATTTGAATCTACGGGTCTCATTTCATTGCCTTTGCTAAAGCTGATCTCCGAAATCCCTCTTGCTCGTCTGAGATTGTTCAGCACAGTTGGATGCAATTTTGGATAAAAGTCCTATATAAATGCAAATGGTTGTCTGGGTACAATGTATGCTAATCAATGGCAAAGCTGGCAAACATTTGACAGAGTGTAATAACACACAAC
This sequence comes from Ptychadena robeensis, assembly GCA_036250615.1. Classification (NCBI taxonomy): domain Eukaryota; kingdom Metazoa; phylum Chordata; class Amphibia; order Anura; family Ptychadenidae; genus Ptychadena; species Ptychadena robeensis. Next base: position 100,241,039 of record CM070033.1, on the reverse strand, counting down.
CACAATGGCTTTTTTTAATTTCTCTTGTGATGTTAGGAAACCTTTCATCAAAAGAGCTACCTTGTGTCCATCCTAAATGAGAACCAGCATCTTAAATCTAATGTCGTTTACCAAAGGATTTCTGTCACACTTCACAATAATAATAATTGTCAGCCAAGGTTGACAACCCTATATTTTTAGCCATAATGGAATAAGGCAGTCAGCCATACCAGAAACTTCATTACATATTAGTTTGGATTATAGTGGAGAATTAAAGCTCCATGTCATAATAAAAAACCAAAACCTGGAGCCCTCTGATGAAACCTCTGTGAGTAGAGATGTGGTTGTCATAAGCACCTATTATATTTAATGTTTGTGACATTATAGGATCTGCTGACAATATACAGTTAAGTGATCATATAAGGATATAACGAAAAAAAGTGTTCTAGTCTTTAGTAGGTTCTAAATTTAAATGAACAAAACTGATTCCACAATACATTTAGTATTAACTTTTGGGGGGAACATTTTTATCAGCAACAACTTGAAGCAATAATTTGTTTGTATGACTTTAATCAGTCTCTGATGGATATGGAGCAATTGTGGGTTTCTCCTATTCACAACATTGCTTCAATTTATTGAGCGATCAGCCAGAGCTGTGTGGATGTGAGGACCAGAAATGACATTTTCTACATAGCATGCAGGTCAATGGCGCACCACCACCATCAATGACGCCAAAGAGCTGGAACAATCAGCAAGTCAGTATATGTAGAGAATCACCATGGGCTCGCCAGGGACAGGCAAGTGAACATCTATGTGTAGCCCACGGTTTATTATTATTGCACTGTTGCATTACCCAATTTCAACTAAGCTTTGGCTTTCACGCATTTGAATTCACATTTTACTCTTTAGCAAACATAACAATTCTTTAACTGCAATGTACCTAGGTAATGTACCTGCTAAACAAGTTGAAATCATTCCCCATCCACTACAATGATTGGCAGTGATGTCTTTCTGCTTGGATATTGTGTTTGGTTTTCACCAAATGTGGTGCAGTTATTGTGGTCAAACAGCTCCATTGTGGTGTGGTTTGTCCACTGGTCATTGTTTCCAAACTGCCTTATGACTCTTTCCATATGATGGGCAGCTACATTGTTGCAGATGTATTTCCTTCATGGCAGAATGTGCTCCAGACAAGCAAAATAATAAAATATCTGCTCTTATAGAGGTTCTTACAGCTGCTAATGAAAAACGAAGTGCAATCAAAGTATATTTCATACAACCATAGGGCTTGTTCCCACTTACACGATCATTGATTTTAATCACATGCGATGATCGTGGGTGATCGCTTTAGTTGAATGGGCTTCTCCCCACTTTAACTGTAACTCTAAAGGGTGCGATTGGTCACGGACACGGTGCGTCCCGTGATCAGAATTGCAGCTCCCCACACTTTTGATTGCGAGCCGCGGACGGATGTGTCAATACGATCAATAATCACATCCATTCATTCTCTATGGGCGTGATCATGGGGTGCGGTTTTTCCTTTGGGTTGGTCCTGTTACCCATAATAAAATTTTGTTTTTCAAACCGAATGGTCAATCGCTTCAGAAATTGTGCGCGATTGACCACACGCAATTAAAATCACGTCCGCGCTGTAGCTGATCTACTTAGTGGGAACAATCCCATTTTCATTACAAGCAAAAAAAAACACAATTTACACTGCACTGCTCTATGGAACTTGTGTATCTTGAGTTTACCCTGCAGCATGTGTGAATGAGCTCTAACCTTTTAATGCAGTTTAATTTTCATATGCAGTTAGGACTTATTTACATGGGTGTTAAACGACCCATAAATGTAACCGACCATTATTACCGATAGGACCTCCATGGAGTTCTTATATAGAGTGTGAGCACTATCTCACAGTCGTTCCTTGCAAAAGTAGCTCAGGAAACGGCCTTAGGCTACATTTACATAGGTGCTTTCTGGACTGTATGAATGGCGCTCATGTCTGCCACCATTTGCACACTTCAGCAAGTGTCTGGGGGGTGTTTAGATAATGCTCCCATGAGAGGTCTATCGGGCAAAGGCCACAAAAAATGCCTGTCAAATGCCTCCTGCTGTGTTTGTGGGAGGCATTCGCCAATTGGGTGTTTACCGGTAGAGATGGGCGAACATCGCCATTTACTGTCCGCGAACGGGCGGGTCGGACTTTTAAATAAGTCCGCCGTCCGCCCTGTTCGCGGACACATTCAAATTCCCCGCCTCTAGGCGGGGAATTTGAATCGGAAAAACCGGATGTGGCGTCAGTGATGTCACATCCGGTCCTTGGACCGCAACCTGGAACGCATAGTTCCTGGTTACGGGCGCAGGATGTGACGTCACTGACGTCACTTCCTGCTCCAAGCCGGATTTTTCACTACAAGACCGGCTGCATGCCCGGTCTTGTAGTGAAAAGATTCTTCCTCCGGCACGATCTCGCAGGTTCTGATGCTGCCGGAGGAAGAATTTAGATCTTCTTCTCGTCGGCGAACGGGGCGGGTCGAACACCTGTACTGTCCGCCGGCGAGAGGATGGGCGAAAATGCTCGTTCGCCGCCGAACTGTTCTCCGGCGAACAGTTCGGTCCATCCCTATTTACCGGGTAGATAAAACCTGCCTGTGTAAATGAGCCCTTACTAAGTCTACAGGGTATGGTAAGTAAACCAGGCACAGCTTAAGCCAGGCAACCTTTGAAGGACCCCATTATTTCCACAGAATAGTTCTTGTATAGTTACACAAAACAAAGGTTTAGACTAACAGAAAACCTCAGTATATACGGAAGATATAATTTTTGCATTTAAAGTCTTCATTTATAGCTATACAAAAATATATACATTTTAATAATAATAAAAACACGGTCTTTCCAAATAATTTGTGAATATCAAGGTAAGATTTTACACCAGCTTTAAATGCCATTATTAAATCAACATTAAATCCGTCTTTATGCAGAAACAAGTATTCTGGACATTGCTTTGTGGTTATTTTTTAGCCATCTTCTTTCTACAAAGACATGCCTAGATTCGTTTTTTGATTGACTTCTTGTCTGAAATGCGTTTTGTTTGTGTTTTTTATGGCTAAACTATCAACAGGAAAATAGAAATTATTAGAATTATCAGCCCAATAGGAGGTTTATCTTCATAGAAATAGGGATGGTCCAACTAAATATAGTGGAACATTGAGTCACCTAGCAGTTTCTAGATTTTATGTTGCATTGCTTGCTTTTGTTTGAACTCTCCTGTCCTGTTATGTGGGTACGAATAAGACCAGGGGCTTTGAAGGGAAAAGCTTACCATATGTAAGATCAGATCAAATCCACCACATTATACCAATGTTAGGAGGGCTGAAACTTTATGGTGCATTTATTTAGCTGAAGTGTAGACTTTCGGTTTCTGTAGTACAGAATTTAGCAAATGCATTATAACAAAATTTGGATCTTATGAGCAGATTAATTGTCATTTGATTTGCTTATAGGAGCTATTTTACTAAAGACTAGATTTTTTATTTTAGATTTTGTTAATTATAAATTTAAACCAATAAATTAAGCTTTGAAATAGCAAAAAAATCCTCTTTTAAACACACCACCCCTATATTTAAATTTGTATGCAAGCATTTTAGTTAATGTCTTTATGTTGCTTACAAAATGTCTTTAAGTGGCATATGTAAAACATTTAAGCAGACATTTCTAGAGTTAGGCTTTGTTTCCATTGCGTTGAGCCAATCTGCCGGTGTCAGGCTGAACGTAGTCGAGTACGTTCAGCCTTTACACCGGCGGATGTGTAAACAGACCATCCGCCGGCAGGCTGAGTCTGTGGGATACGTCGGGACCCCTGCTAAGCGTATACGCTTAGCGTAGGGGTCCCGACGTACAATGGAAACAAGCCCTAAATATGTGTAATAAAGAAAAAACAATTATGATGTAGCTAACTTGGAATGAGAACATAGTATAGTAAGGCACTTGTCTCTGAAGTGAAACACAGCCTGTGGTCATCCTTGGCAACTGAACAAACCTGTAATTAAAGCTAGCCATACATGGTTCAATTGACTGTTCAATCGATTTAATTTGATTGATTATTTTGGTCGTCGATTGAAAATTTAATCATGTCCACAATAAATGACAGTTTCAATTCGATTTAAATTTTCAATTTGCTCGATCGAAATTTGATCGGACCAGTTGAAATTTTTTTATTGATTGCTACCACATCTAGTGTAAATTTTATACTATTCCTTGTCCCAAGCAATTGTGAATAGATCCAATCAATTAGCATATTCTCTCTACTGGTAGGCAGAATAGGATGTTTGTATGTATGCTTTTTTTGACTGTAGTCAGATCACTATGATTACTATGCATAGGCTAGGTTATCTTGAGGCTGCTGTTGCAGTAATGGAGATGTTTACCCATTAAAAAAAAAGCTGTCATAATAGGAAGTGTGCTTGAATGTGATCGTAGTGAAATTATGATGCAGCGGAGACTGCATAGAGAGACTACATACTCCTGCCCAAGTAATAAACCCCGATCCGTTCAGTCGCCATTTTGACTGTAGTCAGACCACTATGGTTACACTGCATAGGTTATCTTGAGGCTGCTGTTGCAGTAATGGAAATGTTTAAGATAAAACACTCAATGTGGTGTGTCATTCAATTTAATTACGATTGAATTGTTGAATACTTTGATCAAATTGATGATCTATTTGTTGCAAATTAAACCATGATGAGGCTGACACCTGAAGGCCAAAATGCTTCGGGGGGATGGAAGAACAGACCTCTCCTCATGTGTTTATGACCAAAGCTTGATTGACTTTTTTTTATTCATTCATCTACTTATTCATAGTTTTAATATGTGGTATACCTAGGGCCGAGCCACTCCTGGTGCCCAGGTTGCCAATAACCACTCACCCTGAAAGGGGTCCAATAATTGGACCCTCTCCAGAACTATTAACTTTTGAAATATGTATGTATCAAAAAAACGTATCTATTGTTACTATACTAATGTTCCCACTCTGATTTCCAGCCCTAAAAGCAAGTATGCTACATCATTGTTGTTTTTCTTTGTTTCTGATATGGGGATTGGCTGGACATATATGTTGATCCCTCTTTATTTATTTCCATTGCCCGTCCAGTATTTAATTTGTAAAAATATGTGTAATAGGGAAGTTGCAGTTATATACCATATAAAGAGGATGCTAAGTATAATCTTAGTCTGAGTGCATGTGCATTCCTATGAGTTAAACATGCTTTAAATGTACTGTTTAAATAAATAACTTATAAATAAGATTTCTCTATCTTAGGAGATGTTTCTTCTATCATTCTTGTTGCAGCTATAGGGTTCAAGAAAAAAACTAATAAAAGTACATAAAAAACAAAAAAAAAACCTTCTAAAACCGGCCATAGAAGTCTCGATCTATGGTCGGCTTGTAGCAGACTCATTACAGCGAGGTGATGTCACCACGCTGTGAGGAGTCGGCTACAGAACTGACGGGAATCCTGTGTGCTGCACTTACACATGCATTAATCGTAGCCAATTAACTCGGAGAGGGAGGAGACTTTACCTCCAAGTTAACTGCCTACAACAGGATTGGCCACAAAAAGAACCAGCAGGACGGATAGCCGTTCCCGCAACTATGGCCAGGAATCTATACCTTAGAAACCTGTACATTTTTATTAAAATGTATGTGCACCAATGTGTAGAGGTTAAAAAGGTTAAAACATGCTGGATATAGTATTTTGTACAAAAGAAAAATTGTATAGTATTAAGTATTAAGTCACTCTAAATATTTAATTCTGCATATACATCTAATACTTTAACTATCTATCCTAGATTGCACTTCACCGTTTTCCACACAGAAGAAGTCCATGATATGTTGAAGATATGGGATGGTTCAATAGAGAGCGGTATTCTTATGAAAGAGCTCAGTGGTTCCACTTTACCCTCTGACATACACAGCACTTTCAATTCTGTGACTCTCCAATTCAACACAGATTTCTTTACCAGCAAACAAGGATTCTCCATTCACTACTCAGGTAAGATTTTGTTACACACATCCTTTATTACTAGTGTGGAGCTCGAATATTAGAATTTCAAATATATTCTGCGAATATCGGCTATTCGAGAATTCGCAAATTTCGCAAATATGGCGGCGGATATTTGCAATTTCAAATATTCGCATTGGGATGTTTATGGGCATGGATTGCAAAAATAAATACCACATGTGACCATTCATTTTAAAGGTAATTATGAGGTGATTATAATTGCGCATATAGAATTGACTATTAGTAGAACTATTCACGAAATATTGCAAATTTGAAAATTGCCTATGCCGCTCAACACTATTTATTACATGTTAGGCTAAAACCCCATCTTTGAATGTACTTGGGCAGGTGTTAGAAGCAAAGGATTTATTTAATGTGACCAGTCTAAAAGTTTGTTGAGAGTGACACATTTGTGTGTCCAAAAAAGTGACCCAAAGGACTATAGTTGTTTATAGGACTGATTGTATATACATATGTGTTGTACATATTTATTCCCTTGTGTATAATGTTTGTGATAACACATCCACCATGTGGTTATAATCCATATGAAATGCTCTTCACTCAAATTATATTCATGAACTTATTGCCATCAAGTGTCTCCTTCTCCCTGAAGACCATAAAAAATGCAGAGGCCTCTTGAAACAGCGAGCAAATAATGTTTCTCTAATATCAGATTAGATTAGAAAGCTAATCAGGCGTTTAGCCTCTGACAGGCTCCCCTCCCCGCTAAACCTGCACCTTGTAATGTAGAAATGATAGCAAGCAGAAAGTTGCTCGCTTTTCTCAATGACGACATTATGGTGCAAAATTGTCTCTCATAAATTGAATCTGTGCCCACATGAAAAGACACTGCAAATGGAGGTGAAATGCATTATCTGCCTGCTAAAAGTGCTCTGAGCTGCTGTACAGGGTCATTGATGTTGCTGTGCTGATCATGATAACTCGTCTTAGTGTGTCAGGTATATACGATATTCTGCTACACAAAGGAGCTGATTTATGGTATCAGGAGAATAGAAAGACCTTAGCTGCCCATCGTCATCAGAGAAATTACATTTGTTATTTTCCTGAAACACAAGAGGAGATTAAAGCAGGAATTTGATGTAAGCAATATACACAAACAACCATCCATTTTGTTTCACTGTTCCCTACAAAAAAAGGATTCCAGCCCGAATTTCAAATGAAACAAATCATTTTTCAATGAGGAGCCAAAATCACTGTACGTAATGGTGTAACCACTGGATCCAGTTAGACTTTTCCCAAAAAGATAAGGTTCAATGCATTTTCTAGGATTTGCTTATTTAAGCCCAAAGCCCTGAAACGTGTTTTATCATTTGTTTACTAACCACATAACTTATAGGGCTTTTAACCCAGGGATGTTTTGATGTCGAGCTGCAGCTTTGTCTGCTGAGCCACCTGCTACTCTGCCTTTACACCTTGTTGAATCCTATGGACAAAACTACATAGTTCTTGTTGAACCCTGAACTCCTGGCCCCTCCCCAGTACTTCCTTTACTTACTTTTGACCATGTCTCTCCACTTGCTCCTTGACAGAATATTGTGCTCATGCCAATTTCTTGCTCTTGCTGCTTTATACTTATTGTTCCTTCGCTATCATTATTCGTGTATTAACCCTTGGCTACTGATTACAGGACTGTGCTTTCTCTTGCTCCCTTTGTTATCTGACATTTTTCGACCTACAGTTGTGACTGGACTACGCTTCTGATTACAACTGTTGATCCTGCCAGGACCCATATTACTGCTTCAGCAACTGGACTCTGAGCCTAACCCAGGCTTTCTTTATTAAATCTTTAGTTATTAATAGTAGAGATTAATTATTTTGTGAAATTTTGACTAGCTGTCTTTGTTAGTTGATTGCAAAGCCCCTGAACATTGTATTATCACCAAAAGTAGAAAAGAGTTGTAGGAAAATTACAAAAGAAAGTATTAAGGTCCCCATACACAAATAGATTTTCTCTCAATAGATGCGGGACCGACTGCAGTATGCTGACCCTTTGTGTGCCGGACCCTTTGTGTGCCCGACTGTGGACGAGGACGCCAGTCCCCCATCCAAAGTAATAGGATCAGGCGGGAATTCACCTGCATGACGGATCACCATGTGATCCAACATACGGGAGGATCCTGGTTGATCTATCCAGGTGGGCGCACCAGGTTGACCACCGTGCAATCGGGAATGTGCACGGTACGGAATCGGGCAGGAATCTGCTCGTGTATGGCTACCTTAACTTTTGGTTGTGCATAAACCCTAAGGACGCATAGAATTATTTTCTACATCCCCAGCAATCTTGATGATAACTTATTCAGGGGCTTTGCAATTAACTTACAAATAAATAAATCAAAATATTGTGACCATTTCTTGTCCTCAGACAAGATACCGAATTAGGCCCTTCATTGTCAGAGAGTCAGATAAAAGAAACTCTGTATACCAGAAAAAGACTCCTGACTGAACTTTAGCTTAGGTTAAAATTGCGGATATGCTGATAAATAAATGTTTGTATCTGTTGGCAGGTCAGGGAGCTCAGGGACATGTATTATTTGCCACTCCCAGGTCATGTACTTATTTCCTACATTTCACACATAAAATCTGCTACATGAACATTACATTTCATAGACACGTTGTTAAGTATTCTCCTAGGTAAACAGAAATGGCTTAGGAGAATTGTCTATGTACTCACCAGGTACCAAGAAAGTAATAAAGGCGAACATAAATCGCCTTTCTTGCAAACTGAAAATGACTTAAATTTTGATTTAACTGAGCTTTGATGAGGTAACAGACAAGAGACATTGGCTTCTTTTTTGTTCATAGTATATATGTTATGGTTTATGCTTTAACAATGATAAGCAGAGGCTGTAAGATGCTTTGGACACAAATACTTTACACTTTTAGATAATGTTTAGATCAGCATTCTTTTTTTATTACATTTAATATGTATTCCCCTTGTTTTAATTTTAATTGTCTTATAATTGGGTTTCTGGTTTTGTCTTGCTCATTCCTATTTAAACTATTTACTGTACCAATGGACTATTCTGCAGCTCAGGGGTGCAAAACTCCGGCTTGGTGGCCAAATCTGCCCCACGGTGTAATTATGTATGGTCTACAAGATTGTTTTTTCAAAAATTACTGAAAAAATAATAGTATTACTATTTGCTTGTTCCAGATTCAATGTTTAAGCAAAGCGAATCCTTGTTTCAATATTAAAGGTTCATACCTGATGAGAAGGAAAATACATCCCAAATTTTTGATTTTTTTTCATTAAGTATCAAGGTTAGGCCATTATCTTTTGAATGTTTTTAAATGTAGACACCAATGAGAGTACCTTGGTTTTCACATAACAAGGCAATATATCCACATATAAATACCTTAAATTCAAGCACTTAAATTTAAAAATAATGGGGCACTAAAACCGACATAGGGCTGGAACAGGCATATCTAAGTATATAATAAAATCATGAAATGAGTAAGAGGCAAACATAAAATCAGAAAAAGAATATTGCCCAGAATCAATGATGGTACGAAGACATTATTTTGTGTGGCAGCAATATTTTCTTTGATGGTATGAAGGGGTATAGACTGTAAATGGTATTCTTGGCTTCTTCCCTAAGGGCAGACTTCAGCGTGTGCTTAAATGTACATTGTAAGAAGAAGAATGTTTCAGATATCACATTAGATTTTCACTGCCATTCTCTACTCATTTATGATATTTTAATAGGGCTATTTAGCATGGGCAGGGTAACTCAATGGCTAGCATTGGTAGCTTCCCCAAAACATTGCCCATAGTTACTTAAACTGTGTTAGTAGATTGTTATCTCCTCTGAGGGACAGTTTATGATATGACTATGTACCAGTGCAGTTTATAGCATTTGGGGGTCCCAATGCAAAATTGTTGCCTGGGGCCCCCTGCTAGCAAAAAAGTTGTTGAACAGGGGGTTGGATGCTAGCAGAAAAGTTGAAAGTTGTTGGGATAGGAGGTTGTTGCTAGCAGAAATGTTGAAAGTTGTTAAGAGGGGATGGGGGGTTCCAGAAAAGTTTTAAGTTGTGGAGCGGGGGGGGGGGGGGGGGGGGGGGGGGTTATGCCGGCTACTTTGTCTTCTGTTAAATGCTATTAAATACGTTATTAAAAAAAAGCTCATTCATTTACCTTAAAAACTCAAAATTAATGCATATAATATACTGTTTCAAACAGAATTTAGTGCTGACCCTTATGGGACACCTGTGCCTATACTGGACATTTCCATTCCTTATAGTAATGGTACATAAATATACATATTCTGTAGAATAATTGTGTTTTTATGTGATAATTAGTAATGATCGAACTGTCCGCAAGGCATGACATGTTCGCGGTTCTTCTCCCGGCAAACACCCCCACCCCGTTCGCCAGCGGGAAAAAGTTTGTTATTCTTCTGCTGGCTAGATCAGACGCAGAGGAAAAATCTGTCCACTAGAGAACACGGTCTCTACCCGGTAGTGAAAAATCGGTGTCAGTGACGTTGTGTCTGGTAATCGGAACAAGGTTTTTCTGCAAATAGGTGGGGAATTGGAATCTCAAGGGGGACGTCGGACTTTTTTAAAAGTCAGATCTACCTTTTCCGCGAACGGACCTGGCCGAACTTCAGCCATGACTAGTGATAATTAGGTTTTTCAACAGTTACATTTAATTTAAATACATGCTTTTTATTAAAGGAGCAGAAACAACATAGATACCAATGTTATTCATAAAAAAGTTTTCTATTATTTATATTTCTAATTTTATATTTATGTTATATCTTATTTACAGTTACTACAGCTACATCCTGCAATGACCCAGGAATACCTCAAAATGGCAGCCGAAGTGGAGATAGTCGTGATGCTGGTGACTCCATTGTATTCCAATGTGATCCAGGTTATCTCTTAGAGGGGGAACCGAAGATTAATTGTGTGCAGATTGCTGACAGGTTCTACTGGAACCCCAACCCCCCTATCTGTATTGGTAAGACAATGAGTTACCATTACAAAAACTGTAAAAACAATGTAAATCTCTGTATTTTTACAGATAACACTTGAATATTGAGCATAAGCAACCAATTAAAATTCTCAATAAAAGAAAAAAAGTTTGGGCTTTACATACACTTGAAGTGCTAGTATATTTCATTAACATGCTTCTTATTATAATCTACAAATTGTTGATTTACATGCAGATTGTTTTGTATAAAGTTAAAGATTATTCCTGACCTGGACATTTACCCAGCATATCTGTTCATGATGCTATGGTAGATCTCAGCCAGGCACATTCAGTTCATTGATACAGACACAGGCAATTTTTTGATAATTATTCTGAAAGCGTTTAATATTATTTTACATAAAAAAAGCTTTTGGCGGAATGTGCGGAAGCTGCAGTTAATTACTGACCTGAAGCAAATATTCTGGATTAGACTTCAAGCAGAACTCCAGGCAGATGTAAAAAAAAATAATGAGTTAAGTTATGTGTTTACGAAAAAAAGTAATTAAATATTATTTACTAGTGCAAATACCAGAATTTATTTCATCCTCTTGTAATCCTTTACATAGCAGTATTTAGACACAGAGGAAAATACAGCTTTACTGGCCAATCAGTGTTGTATGCATATGTGCTGCATTAGTGAAGAGGGTTATTAAAGAAAGGGAGAGGAGAGAGAAAGGACCTTATCAGTTTACTGCTGCTCATTCACTGTCCAGTCACAGGCTATGATGACCAGGCTTTATTGAAATAGAGAACATTCAGGTCACCATGCTAATAGGGTTCTATAAATATCTAAGTACTAGAAGGACAGAAAAATCATATGCAATTGTCTGTGTATTTATCAGTTTCCCTGACATTCCGTTCCATGTCAATATCTCATTAGACTATAAACCCCAAATTCAGATTCCTTTCTGTTGTTCTTATCTAAAACAGTTGAATAAAAACTAAATCCAAGGAAATCATTTTTAAACAGTTTCTACCAACTCATTTTCTAAACTTGACTATCATGTACCTGTGACATTGGAAATCAAAGGATTTGGGTTACCATTCAACTACTACAACTAAGTATAAGTATATAGCTTAGTATATATTACTATATTATACCTGTGTAGTTCAAAAAGAAGAGAATGGTGGGCAGATAGTTGTATACGAAAAGTAGCTTGAGTGATACCTTGAACTCAATTATAATAAGCAGCTAAGGGCATACTCTGAGCATCTCCTTCTACTGGCATCCAGTCCAAATGGAAAGACATATGGAATGTGTCTGGCAGAAGTCAAGGAAAATTCTTGCTGCCTATTGCCTACTGGACATTGGAGAATGGTTAGAGACTCCAATGCCATAGAACTAAACAGTGTCCCAGTAACGCGCCATAAGGGGGGGGGGGGCATCGTCACTCTATTAATAAGCCTCGAAATGCCAGAGTGCTATTTCCCATGTTTTCTCCCTACTGCTATAATTTATAAGCAGAACAAGCAATCCAATAGTTAAAGTGTTGGAGTCATGCATGGTGCTTTAAAGGATGAGGAAAATAGACGTTTGTGCTATGCTTTGCTTCTTTACTTACTTTAATTTTTTTAAGGTATATTGAAGTGAACATTCATGCCAAGTTAGTGTTATGTTTTCTCTGATTATAAAATCCATTATTAAGTCCCTAGAGTAACATGTACAGTATGTTGTTTTAACATGACTTTTATAAGACTGACATGTTTATTTTCTGTGACCAGCCTGAATGTATGTCGTAGATCAGAGTGACAGAGAAGCTCAACGATTGTCTTTAGCAGCCGCTGATAATGTGCGATTTTCTGAAAACTAGAATAAGTGAATTTGTGCATCCAAGCCATTAAAATGTTTCAATAAGTAGATGTGGTGTGAAGTAAAATGCATAACCTCATGTCTTCTTAAAGCTTAAGAGGTCTGAGATTGGAGCCGTGAATCTTGTCTGTTATTGGCTCAATGTTGCTTCTGTTATAAGATTGTAAGCAAATATTCTGAAATCAATAGCACGAATGTTCAACACGCTGATTGACTCTGGTAGATCAGACCCACCACATTGATTTTCCTGTCTGTTTGACATGAAATGCTTCTCTTGCTGCAATAAACACAGGCAAGTTCACTTGCTACTTAAGCTGATAAACTAATTGTAACAAAGGTTATTTTTGTTAGCCTGGGCTTGCTGCTGTGCTCATTTTCCTTTTCTTAATTTGGTTTTAATGCAATAGATGTTTTTGCTGGACAAGAATTATCATCTTATAGATAGAACACTGATAACAGAAATTCGAAATTAATAAAAAAAAATATATTTAATAAATGTAAAATATTTAGTACTACCCTAAATGCTTGTAATTGATATGACCATGCAAATCAGTAGCGGTCATTTCCCTTGACATAGGAGGCTAGACAAGGAGCTAAATGTGGTGCTAGATGTCACCAAATAAACTTTGAGTTCAACAGGGGTTCAACCTATTACTGACTGTGTGAAAGACAGGTAGATGTCATGGACTACAGACACCCTACAAGTGTAGTTGGAGATGGGGTCATGCTACAAGAGACCGTCACAGACTGGGGAGATGTTCTATACCTCACCTCTGTTAGTCTCTAACAGTTGTGGTGCCACTGTCACTGGCACTTTAGTGCTCCCTAAAGTGCCAGTGACAGTGGCACCACAACTGATATTTCACAAAGTTTCTGTGCTCCAAACAATAATATTAAGGACTCCCAATGCAAAGTAACTACACTATTTGTTCTTTAACATGTAAACATGTATACCTTTTAATGGAATTGAGCCCCTACCTGCTAGTTTAAAGGTGCAGTGACAAGGGTGTGCTATTCCTCAAAACTACTAGGAATGTTGAAGCTTAAAGATAAGATTTCAATATTTGTTGGGTCAAGCATGATGGCTTTCTTTCAATCTATCTAACAATTCAGATAGTTTCTACAAGTTCCTCTGTTTTCATCCTTGAAATTAATTTGTCTTTCTACAATACTGCTTTTTTAGCACATACTGTAAAATAAAACTATGTTGCCTTATGTTTTACAGCTCCATGTGGCGGAAACTTAAGTGGACCAACAGGAGTTATCCTATCTCCTCAATTCCCAGAGCCATATCCTCCCCTCAAAGAGTGTGATTGGAAACTGACAGTGTCTTCTGACTATGTGATTGCCCTTTCCTTCAACATGTAAATACCAATATCCTTCAAACATATGAACTATTCTGTAATGATGCTATTTGATTACAACTCAAATTATCAATTTGTTAAGGTTCTCTTTTATCCAGGTGCTAAAGCTAGGAGTAATAGTAAGTCCTATTCAAATAGACTTGCTGCCTAATGTTAAAAACATTTGGCAGCCCATCAAAGTTACTTTTTAAAGCTGACCTATTCTTTAAAAAAAAACATTAAGCACAACTCACAATATACCTGTATTCATGTATCTTCATCAATGTGTCTTCTTCCAACCCCACTGTGATGTCCCGTCACTAGAGATGGTCGAAATGAATAAAATTTGATTCTACTTCAATTTCGAGTTTCCCAATCGAATTTCAATTCGACTGCGAAATTTCAACTTTTTTCAAGTAAAAATAACGCCAAAAAGTCGCATAAAACACTCAAAAATGAGCATAAAGCCTAAAATTCGCATAAGGTCAAAAATTGACATAAGGTGGAAAATTTAGATTTGTTGTATGAGCTTGAGCTATAATCAGGGGTGCACATAACTTTTTTAATGAGTTCCTCAGATGAGTACCAGGAGAAAATGTTTGGTACTCACCCCATATGTAGCGTGGTCTACTCACTGTCCTCTGTGTCAGCCTCCTGCATGGTAGATTCTGGACCTCCCTGTTCCTCATTAATCCTCCGATTAACTGTCTCCATCCACAGGTGACCTGTGTTTGAATTAGACACCCCTAACTGCAACCTTTTATAGTTATTTAGGCTAAGTTTACACTGGCGGTTCTCGAGCTGCTTTCAGCTCAGAAACCCCCAGTGTGCTCCCGCAGCCGCGGGATAAACGACTCCCTGTGATCGGCTACAAAACAGTGCAGGCGATTACAGGATGTCTAATTAAGGACCCCATAGAGGTCCTATGGCACAGCCGCACAAAAACCGACCGGCGTCGGTCACGTTAAACGGTCCTTTACCTGGAGGTAAAAAACCGCCAGTGTAAACTTAGCC
>CM070033.1:100192253-100208682 GCA_036250615.1 Ptychadena robeensis | reverse complement strand
TCAGCAGTGCGCTAGGGAGGTTAAACAGTTTCACAAAGTATACAGCTAACTGTGGTACCCGGATCTGCATACTCATGGCTGATCAGAACACCAACCAGTATCTTTGAGAATCTAAACAGGAATGGCAATTTACATAATCTCTGATAGGACACTTTTAAAGTGAGAATCAGAACAATAACCAAGCTAACAGTATTGTTTTAGAACCAGAAAAAAAGGTTAGCTAGGGGATTCTCACAGTTAAAAAAGTCTTAAATAGAAGAATTGAATTTATATAGCTCATTAGCAGACAGCAGCAATAGTTCTCATCCAAACTTTTTTTGTAATTTAAGTGGAAAATTTTTATAAAACCGATGACATGGCTAGATCCTAAAGAAGGGGTGCAAGACATGCTTACCCAGGCTTCTTTTTGCACTTGCCATCACCATCCTCACTGCTGGAAAGGACTCTTCCAGGCCATTCTTTTTCGTAGAATGGGAATTCAGTAGCATGCCTTAGTTTCTAAGCCAGACGTTGAAGTCTTGAGAGACTTGTAAAGAGAAATATCACTTACTATATAATATTCCCTTCCCACATCTCTTCCCACATCCAAAGAGGAAAGATCAGCACAACATCAGCGAGGGTGTGGAGACAGATGCAAAAATTATAAATATAAAAAAATAGCTACATGCTTTTTGGAAGTGTAGATATGCTTTTCGTCTCCAGTGTGTTGTGCGCTCCTCATACACATTAACTGCCCAGCGGATCCTCTGTTTACATGGCGTTGAGACGATCCACCGATGCAGGGGTTAACGTAGTGCAGTAATTTAGGCAGGTAATGTGTATGTGCCAAGCACTGCGCTTAACGTAGGACGGAGCACACAACACAGTGGAGACATAGCCTTACTCTTATGAACGAAAAACGCTAAAAAAAATAATTAGGCTTTTCAGCATGTTATTATGCCAATTAGATATTGTTACCCAAGATACATTCTGGGAGATTCTAGTGTGGAACTTGAATATTCAAATTGCAAATATATTCGCGGAATATCAGCTATTTGAGAAATTGCAAATTTTGTGAATATGGCGGCGGATATTCTCAATTTCGAACATTGGAGATATTATGCACTGGCAAGTTTATGGTAATGCATTGCGATAATATAATATAGTATTGCAATGTATGGCCAAATGCACTAATTTTTATATTTGTGAATATCGAATAGAATATTAGTAGAATTATTCACAAAATATCATAAATTCAAATATTGCCTATGCCGCTCAACACTAGTAGATTCACTGGAGGCTGTCCACCTAGTGTCTGCTACTCAAAGACTCTACAATAAGTTTCTTATTCTAAAGAACATCTAAATAGCTGAACAAATATGAAGTGCTTGGTTCAGGAAAGAAAAATGTCCAGTTCAAAATTTTGAATAACTATCAAATGAAAGGCTGAATGTACCTATTGTGTTGGCAATGACATTAGGGTCCTAGATAAGTGGCTAGTACCACAAGATAAACACTTATAATGCCCAGGGATATTTATTAGTAAGAGTCTTACATTATATTTTTATTTCCTAGCTCCCTGTGGTGGACAGTACGTCAGTCAAGAAGGTGTGATCCTTTCCCCCCACTACCCCAGCAACTATACTTCTGGACAGAGCTGCTCCTACTTTATTGTTGTTCCAAAGGATTATGGTAAAACACTTTATCTAGAATATTTAATGTAAAATTATTTATTTTATATGTACTCCAGGCAAACATCTTATTTCAATAATACACACGTTTGAAACCTGGAGCTTTATATAATCAGACATTTCTCTACTGTAGTTGTGCAACACATATCCTTTCACCTAGGCTGAAATTTGGCAATGAAGAAGCAGGAACATGTTGATTAGGTAATTAGAGATGGTCAAATTTCTTTTTCAAAAATTCGACCATTTCGATGATTTTGAGTTAATTGCAAAGCCCCTGAACATGATATCAACAATAGACTTGCTGGAGATGTACAGAAGGAATGGGGGTATACTACAAATAGAAAGTATGTCTCTAACACAAACAGCTTTTGGACAAATGAAGTTCAAATTCAAGTTTTTTTACTTAATTTATGCAAAAACTACATGTGCTAGAGCATCACTTTTTTTTCAAATGTTCCTACACCCCTTTTCTACATCTCCAGAAATTTTGGTGATGATACATTTTTCAGGGGCTTTGCAATCAGCTAACAAAGTTAGCAAGTCGAAAAATTTGACCATCTCTATAGGTAATCTATTTGCTCTAGATCCCAGGTGCTCAACCTGCAGCCCTTTGGGTGGTCTTCTGCAGCCTCCTCGATCCTCCACTTGCAGCCCCTGAAACCTAACTGTTAATGCATAGGAACTCACCTCTCCACTGATCCCTCACTGACATGTCCTCTCAGTTTATTTGACTGGACTGCATAAAAAAACACACCCTTAAGAACAAATGATACAAAATATGCATCATCATACAGTATTCCCAAATGCTTGAAGTATATTTTTAAACAAGTTATGTTATTTAAAAATGAAAAATAATGGCTTCTAGCTATGCCTGATGTAATTATTTCATTAATGAAATTCATTCATTAATAAAATGCTTCAGTATGGTCAGTATAGATTGAAAATGTTATGCACAGCCCTTTAGTGATGTTGAGGGCCACACTTGTGTCCCTCAATATCAACTCAGTTGCCCGCCACTGCTCTAGATAGTCATCTTCTGAACACATGGGCATGCAGAACATCTGACTGGCCCCAAGTGCTGACACTCTTCTAATCTGCTTTATGTATATTTGGAATACTTCAATTTTTTAAGTGCCACTGCCACAGTGTGGTGGCATTTCTGTTTGATTAATTTATTTCACATTATTTTTAATAGTCAAATTTCTTCTGTTCTGCACGTGGGGGCCTTTCTTGCCTACAACTAACCTCTGTTTGAATTGAGACAGTATATGCAGGACAGGTCAAGCGTTGTTTTTTCATAGTTTCATAGCAAATTTTGTAAAAAAAATTTATACATTTTTGTAGTATGTATTTTTCAGTTAGGCTCAAATTGTAAAGGGAAGGCAGCCAGGAAAAAAAGCTATATATATATATATATATATACATATATGTGTGTGTGTGTTTTTTCCAGTTGCCAACCCAGATTTGAAAATCACATATACTTGCAAGGAGGTCCTGTCACATTCTTGTAAAAAATACTTTAGGACAGTTTTGACACCGCACTTGGAATACCCTGTCGACCTCTTCCTGGTCCTCCATCTTCTGTTTCAGAAATAGCATGTCCAAATGTGTGAATCTTGCCTCAGTTTGTGATACTCTATAACATTATGTGCAGAGTTATTTTAGAAACTGTTTTGTACATCCTCATATTCAGGTGATGTTCTCTGTTTGATTTCTGAAATGTTGAGAAAAATAAAAAAATTCTTCAAAGTTACTACTGATCAATACACGCATCTCCCAGTGCCCGCTCAATACAAGCCATGTATTGTAGCCCCTCAGTGCTCTAACCGCTTGCTAACACATTCATCACTACAGAAAGAAAAGGCAAATACTTTTCAAAGAATGGTTCTCAATATTTTAACCTGGAGTGCAGTTCTGTCTGGCTAATTTTATAAGGCACAATTACTGCGTCACACCTTGATCATTTTTATGGCTGTACATTTGTTTCTATTTCTTGTTATTTCTAGAGGAAAGTGTCTCTTTATACTCATAAGTGGTGTATGATTTTTCCCAGTGTTTGAGCAACTGAGTGATCATTTTAACATACTGAGATTATTTGAAAGCAAGCAGAAGCGTCCAGTAGAATAGCATACACTATTATTCCTTCCGGCCTGATGTGGTGTAAAATAAGCACATCGGGATTGTATAATATGTATGATGTGGATATAAAGTAGTGTAGCAATCAGTGTCCCGGGGGATCACAGCACACCATCTTCATGTTTACATTAAGTTGATTGAGGAACCTTATTCTCCAGCAGGTTTGCTAGTCCCTGACTGATTCATCTTCTTATAAACTAGAATAAATTTTGAAAAAGCATATTTATATGGACCGTAAGCATCCATCAAATAGCTATATGGTTTTTATGGAAGTCTTTACTGCTTTATTGATTATGTGCAGTGCTGTTAGGGAACCTTGTTTGCTCCAATGCTTGCCTTAATTTACCAAAGCAAAATGGCCCAAGGGGTATTTCAGATTTTACTTCCTTTCCAGCCCCTTCTTCTTTAGCTAAAAATACACATAATAATAGAGATATGAACACACGTCATCTCTACACTGTACACAGGAGGAGGAGGGGGGCCGGGCTGTCACTGCTCTCACCGTGCTGTGTCCGTGAGGAGTGATTGCTGTTCCTACGGACAAAAGAGAAAAGGTAGATGCAAGTTCATCTATACTTTTCTCTTAATTTCCTATGCCAGTTCAGGGCTGGCATAGGAAATTAGACAGTTAAGATGTGAGAGTCAGCATTAGCCGGCAACTCACATCTGACAGCTTCTTCAGCTCGCCCAGCTGATCTCCATGCGGGAGAGCTGGCGGGCAGCCACGGTGCGAACACCGGCGGCCGAGTGGTCGCAGGGGCGCGCATTCGGCGTATAAGACGCAGGCACTTTTTGCCCCCAATTTTGAGGGTGAAAAAGTGTATCTTATATGCCGAAAAATACGGTAATTCTTAGGTTTGCTTTGACTTTTTTATGTACATATTGTGAATTTGCTTAAATGTGCTGGAAGGTTGGGAAAGTCCCTTGCACAGTGACCGGAGGCCCGGAGACAGGGGGAGCTTCAGACTGTCATTTGATTGATAGGAGGAGCCCCAGGTATCATGTCTGTCATCTATCTGCTCTAAAGTGCACCAGGCCTCTGGAATGACGCTTCAAGGCAACCCCTTGGGAACAGGCCTCATCATACAGTCCTGAGGGTATACATGAGTTGACATGTGAGTGTATTACCTCGAAGGGCTAGGCTTGAGAAAAGAGGACACCCCCTTTAGCATAGCCTGGGTGGGCACTAGAGATTGTCTGCTCTCCTTGCTTAATCATCTGCACACTACCCCATCCCTGGACTGTATGTATTCCTGCTGGTGAAAGTAAACCCCCTCAATATATCAGCCTGTGTGGACAATCCATTTTTGTGTGTGTGTTATCATTACAGTCGTAAGAATGCCACATGCTACTTAAAGAATCTGCTTGATTTGGGGAGCACCCTGTATAAAGGGATGTAAAGCCTGCAGAAAGTTTGGGGTGACACATGCACCTGTCAGCAAACCCGTCTGGTGAATTTTTGGTGACCCCTGGTCAATGCTACATAGTCATTAGATAGATAGTACACCCCTCACATTGTAGTAATAGTTCATAATATTCATGCGACATCACTGAATATATGATACTTTGATGCAATGTAAAGTAGTCAGTGTATAGCTCGTAAATTTGCAGTAACCTCAAAGCAACTCAACACACACCCATTAACCCTTTACTCTTTCGGACATGGAGTTCACTAGAGGTTTACAAATTGATGTCATCTATGACCTTGTGCTCCTCCTTCTTCCGTTTGAGGATACCTCACATATGCTCAGTATGATTAAGGTGTGGAGACATGTTAGGCCAATACAGTATTTTTAACGTCAGTTTCTTTAGAAAGGCAGAGGTCGTTTTGGATGTGTGTTTGGGGTCAATATCATGGTAGTGAGGGGTATCATGCCCTACTTCAGTACATGTTAACATTCATGGTTTCCTCAATTAACTGTAGCTCTCCATGCATCTCCATTCAAGCACCCATACATCCCCAAGCCAATGCAACTCCCACCATACATGACTGTAAGCAAGACACACTTTGTACTTCTCACCTGATTTCCCCCACATGCTTGCCACTGTCTTAATCCAATACGTTTATCTTGGTGTCATCAGCCCACATAGTATGGTTCCAGTGATCCAAGTCCTTAGTCTGCTTGTGTTTAGCAAACTGTTTGTGGGCTCTCTTGCACATCATTTTTAGAAGAGGCTTCCACAGGTATTTAGAGAATGTAAAATATAGGGATTGAGAGATTTTGCCTTAGGATTCATAGTCAGTATGAGAAGGAGACACATTTATTTTATGAATGGCTTGCCTCAGATAAACTATTGTTCCTCACAGTACCTGGGATTTATTAAAAGTGAGCTGCTAATGTTCTGTTTAAAAAAAAAAAATAATTTATGGTAAGGATTCACAAGAACAGGAATGTAGTGTATACATTTATAAAGCTGACCATAGACGTCTCAATTTTTTCATATGGTTTCAGAAAGACCAACAAATCCATGCATGTTTAAAGCATGCAATCGACCGAAGTGACGAGAAATTACACAAAAAATCAATCCAGTCCAGTTGCAGCACTAGGCTGACCCAGAATGAGGGATTAATGCGAGGACACAGGCTGTTGGACCTACGACCCACCTGTACGCTCCGTTCTCCCTCCTCACAGGGCAGGGGTTCCTCACACCCCTCCACAGAGACCCTTCAACTCGTCTCCGGTAAAAGGCCCCTCACTTCCTGCTTCCTCTTCTTGTATCATCTCTGAACTGGAGCACCCCCTGGTTGATCCTTCTCGCATCACAGACCCTGCATAGACCTGGGGTACCCCCCCTACAGCCTCAACCCACTTCCATCATTTCCGATCAAATTTTTTTTTGTAGCCGATCTTTAGTTACGTCACTGATCGATCAGGCAATTTGGTGCACTTTTCAATCTATGTAAGACTTACGATCGAAGACTTAATTGCATGTCCCAATCGTATAACAAATCAATCGCAGGGAAGTCTAAGCATCTATGGCCAACTGTACACATATATGCATTTTTTTTCTTGGTCAGCATAGTTTTTTTTTGTGTTTGGACCATATTCCACAGCACTCAATTACATGTTTGCTCTATATACATTCAAGGTAAGAATAACATTTTCAAAACTAAGTTAGTTGGGGCAGCCTGCACATTTCTTTCATAAACGGTTTGCTTTAGATCATTTATAAGACCTGTAGTCAGTATTTTTTTTTCCTTTTTTTCTAGTGGTATTTGGACAATTTACCTTCTTCCAGACAGCGCTCAATGATGTGGTTGAAGTCCATGATGGACCCAATGAACAGACTCGTCTTCTTAGCTCCCTGTCTGGATCTCATACAGGTATGCGGCACAATTGAGCTCATCAAAATAATATTGTTTTTATTTAACTCAATAACAAGTATATATTCTTTGTTAAAACCCCAACTTTCACTAAGTTCACCTAGTGTAGGTTATCTATTCTCAAGCTTTCAAGTCATTCTCACCTTTTATTGTGGGTATTATCTGCAACCTCTTATTGCATAATTGCATACATGATTTTGGATTTGTTTATCATGTTCTACTAAATGTATGTGATACCTGTCATAGACTAGAAAAATATTAACATAGTCTATAGTAAGAGCTTTTTTTTGAAGTTCTTGTAAGTTATTAAAACTGTATACATAATATAGTTTGTTATGTAATGTTATGATTGCATTATTATGTGATTCAAGGTAATTTTTAAAGAAGCAAATAGAATTAATTGTGTGCATACATGTTTTGCTACATTATAGTTTATTTTATTTATTTTATACTAGTATCTCCAATCTGTATTCTCATTTTAATCAACCTCAGCAGCTGCACACACACAAGTTTGGTTATCTATTTAGTGTTCAAAGCACATCATTTGCTCCAAGCGAAATATTGCCTTCCCATGGCCAAAGTGTCAAGTGCTCTGTGCTGCCTGCAGTCTATCACACGCACTGTGATCAGATCAGTATCCTTACTTCACAAATGCCAGCAGCAGGTTTATCTACAGGAGGCAGGTCTCCCCGCTCTATAACACGTGCGTTTTGCCGTTACAGGTGAATCTCTACCTCTTGCAACTTCCAATCAGATTTTAATTAAGTTCAGTGCCAAGGGACAAGCAACAGCCAAAGGATTTCATTTTGTATACCAAGGTAGGTGGCTAAATGGTGTGTCATGTCCTGTGGCCATCCAAGCAGTCTATGAATCCAACAGGGACTCTCATACAGATATTAAAAACTGTCACATGGTTAGATTGGGGCAGTGGAAAGGGATGCAGAAAGAGAGGGATTTGGCAAATGCACAGCTACAGAGAACAGGCAGCTGTGACTCTGCAAATGTACCTTGCAGCAATCTTTGTCATGTGTGTCTCTGAGATCTGAATTTGGGCTCTATACCAAAGCTTGATGAGACGCACAGTCAATTTTGCTGTTTTTTTCAACACAAATATGTCTATAGCTGTCAAGCAACTTGGTACGAATACAACTTGATATTTATTGTGAGGCCATGAATTCAAATTTTTTTAGTCAGTGACATTCTAAATGATCAAATTTGCAAGAATTGTTATAACAAGGTGGTTGGTTGTATTTACTATTGCACTGCTGGAAATAATTGAAAGTAGAGCTTTCTTATGTAATCTATGCTGCAGGATCTGTATAAATTATAATGTAAGAATGGTATTGTTGTGGGAATGACAGTCTTTTGCTTTGGGCAGGGCCAACGAGTCAATATGGAATAGGTCAGGTAGTGGTTAGTTGGGTTTAAGGGGAGTTATCAGTAGCTGACTTGTGGACAGACATAGTGTGTGAAATGACTAAAAGAGTGGCCCCATAGAAATGTGTATATGTTGTGCGAATAATGCAAATTAGTGTTATGCAATGGCTTTGCTTTATATGCAACATGGGCTGCCTCCAGGGCACCCCTGAAAGACTTATAGTTCCCCAATGCAGCCATGCTGCCCTACCTATACATTCTTGTCTTGGTTGATCAAGGGCAGATGACTATAAGACCTTCGGTGAAGGCTGTGGGCAGGGCCAAGGTTTAATTTAAAGTAAATATAACTTTAAAAATGTACACTTTAAATACCTAGTCATGTGTGAAGGAAGTAAAAAACAAGGCTTTTGCATGATTTAAGTACATGCAGCTTCACTTTCTTGGCTACTCTATAATGAAGAGTGGCTTCTGCATTAGTACGCCTCGTCCAAGGGACCACAATCTTATGTGTGAGACAAATATGGTTGTACAAATATTATACAAAAATATTTTAGTCCGTTTTGGAAATATTATAAAACAGATAACTGGTCAGTGACATAAAGCGTTAACTGTATATATATGATAGCTAGCACAGAGGGATGTTGTTTATCTGGCATCTTGGATTTCAATTTGTGCCCTAAAGGTGTCTTCTTACATACATATTGTAATCATTAGATTAAAAGAAAATCAGTAAAAGAAATTGTTTCCCTATTAAATGTAAATCTTTATAAAATATAGATATAGTACTTAGTATTGATCATATGAAGGCAATCATATTAAACTAAAACTGACATTTTCTGTTAACTACCTTATATTAATGTATATTATTTTACTCAAACTTCCCTGAAGCCGTTCCTCGCACCAGCGCCACTCAGTGCAGTTCAGTACCAGAGCCCAAGTATGGCCGTCGCATTGGAAATGATTTTGCAGTTGGAGCTGTTGTGAGGTTTGAGTGTATTCCTGGCTACGCATTGCAGGGCTCCAAGAACATTGAATGTCAGGCTGTAATTGGAGCTCTTGCACAATGGAACACATCGGTGCCCACGTGTGTTGGTAGGTACCCAAGGTTTTTTTATGTATACTTCTTGATAGATTGAACAATGCCTAATTTTTTCTTTTTCCGACACTCTTTTTGAAAGGGCTATAACCAGATATCACAGCTTTGCTTTTTTCTTTAACTATTTATAGTTTTTTTTTTATCTGCCGTTTGATTCTCATGTTGGTATATAGAAAAGAACAGACTATGCCTCATTTTATAAAAAAATGTTTTAATGTTTTAGGAGATATAAGGCATTCAGTAATACAAAAATCTCAACTGTGTTTCAACTTTGATCGAAATTGGGTAAACACACTGTTCTGCTCTCTGACTGTTCCTATATATGCCTAATAACTACTATTGGATATTACTTTTTGAAAAAATTGAAGAACATGTCATGAGATAACTCATAATATGCCAACCGTTTTGTTTTGTAACAATGCTAAATGCCACAGTAGATAATAATCCAAAGCACTGTTCACCTAAAAAGGACCAGTCACATGACAGTAAATGTACTCACAAGTTTTTTATCAAGTTTGTAACTTTAACATAATTTTTGTATTATTCCTGTTAAATAGTGCCATGCGGTGGTAATCTTACTGAACGTAAAGGAACAATCCTATCTCCAGGATTTCCTGAGCCATACCTTAACAGCTTGAACTGTGTGTGGAAGATCACAGTACCTGAGGGAGCAGGAATCCAGGTAAATGTGCAGCAAATTTGGGCATTATCTTTAAAATTAAAATCCAAGAGCAAAAAAAAACCATTTACATTTATATTAGCCACAAAAAATGATTCACCAGGCGTGCGTGCGCCAAACTCTGTACACACTTTTGCAAATCCAAATATTACCTTAAAACTAGCTACTCATCTGATTTTCTCAATTCAAAATGATTCTGAAATGAGAAAATCTGGTTGAATGTAGAGATGGTCTAATTTTTTTTTAGAAATTTGATGATTTCGACGATTTCGAGTTAATTGCAAAGCCCCTGAACATGGTATCAACACCAAAAAGAAGGTATGTCTCTAACACAAATAGTTTTTGCACAAATGAAGTTCAAAGTCAAGTAAAAATTTCGAAAATCTAAATTTCGACTTTATCTTTTAACTTAATTTATGCAAAAACGACATATGCTAGAGCAAAACTTTTTTTTTCAAATGTTACACAACCCTTCTCTACATGGCCAGAAATTTTGGTGATGATACCTTGTTCAGGGGCTTTGCAATCCGCTCACAAAATAGTAAGTCGAAAAATTAGACCATCTCTAGTTGAATGACTAGAAAAACATCTTTAACAAAACACAACACGTCCAGTTGCCTTGACTTATTAACACAGCTACAGGGGGTCCGTTTGGCAGATTTAGGACTCATGATTGTATAACTAGTTGATGGAAATGGGCGATAGTTTTCCTATTTAACCGATATTTGCATAAGTTGAAATTTAGCTATAACTGAATAAGTGCATTGTTTCCCCCCTAGTAGAATATAGAACAAAATGCAGCAGGTTTCAGATTTTTAAGGAACAGATCCTTCAACATAGTTGTTGCAACTGGGATCAACTGATCAATGTTTTCACAGAGCATTGGCAGAATTTAATCCTGTGTGCAAAATATTTTACTTTAAATATTTTTTCTCCAAAAACAATGATCAACAGTTCTCATGATTGTAGCACAACAAATGAGAACATTTCAGATTATTGTGCCTTGCCCCAGTGGCTCTGGGGCAAGACACCTGTATAGAAACTCTATGTGTGTTGTATCTGCTTTATTTATCTATGATACTACTCAGTTTTCATCTTCAGGGCTACATTATAAAAAGTATTTAATATAAACAATAAACCTTATGACAATGAACACAACCAAATTCGTAAATTCGAGAATACGTGATCTCCGATCATTGTGCAAAAACTTGTGCATTTACATATTGCGAACACAATGTATGGTAGTTCCGGGTACTGACGTAAAAAAAAGTCTAGAATATTAGCGATTACGAACATATAGCACTATATTCAAGATCTTCACAAATTCTCAAAGTACTGATGAAGTGAAGTGATTTGTAAAAGTTTAGAAAGTTTGCTCAGCCATTATACAAGAGTTTAATTTGGAGCTGCTTGCATTAATTAGCATCAGGTGTGACAAGGTGCAAATGACTATTTTTCTAAACTAGTGCGGCAAGCTTTTACATGACAGCAAGCAAATTGCAGTACATATATTCTGCTCACAGTCAGCTGCGTTACAACTACCAATGTTTAGCACACAAGCATAATACCATGGTAAGACTGATAGATACATCTATAATGACATAGCCCTATAATCACAGTAAATGTGCCCGCTTTTAATGAGTAAGCCCTTGCAGCTTGTTCAGGAAGGTAAAAGCTATCATTCAGTGTCTTCTATACTTAAAGCTGAACTTCAGGAAGATAGAAAAACACAATTTAATCCAGTTATGTAGTCATTAAAAAATAATTAGGGCTGTTTTATATGGATCTTGTAGACGTTTTTGAATCTTGATTAGCCTGTGCTCAAATGGGAAAAGAGTGGGGGGGGGGGGGGGGGGGGGGGGGGGGGGGGGGGGGGTGGTATTCTGAGTTGTTTCAGCTCAGTTATACTTTGTACAACTAAAGAAGAATACTAAAGGCCCCCATACACCACATACAATTACCATGCAATTTCTGTACAACCAACTTTTCTTCTACCAAAACCATGTAATATGAGGACCTTTCTACACCTTCCAATCACTATGTATTCTATCAGGGAGGTCACTATACTACATAGTTGTTGGTAGGTCTCATGGAAATTGTATGGAGGAATCTCAAGGTGTATGGGGGGCTTAAGAAGAATACTATAAGAGTAGGATGGATTATATAGAACATACAACCACATTTCCATAGAACATGGGGAGTTACACATCATTTAAAAACTTTATTTAATTTAATTTAAAAACGTTGCATTTTGAAATGAGGAATACTACTTTATTCTTACTATTTGTGTGTTCAGAATGATATCTGTTAAATTTTTTAGAACTGTTGGCTCAGGGGTATGGTTTCCATAGTGGTTTTTTTTAGCTCTAAAGGCCCCCACCTTACAATGTTACCATACAATTTTTGTACAGACAACTTTTCTTCTACCAAAACCATGTAATATGAGGACCTTTTTTAACCTTCCAAACACTATGTATTCTATCAGGGAGGACCCGGAACTACATGGATCTAATGGAAATTGTATGGAGTGATCTAAAGGTGTAAGGGAGGCTTAAGGAGACCAAGAGTTGTGAGCTGCTTTCTTAAATTTGCCTGATCTAGGATTTCAGTTTCTTAACAGTTCTCTGTCCTCTTTGACATATATTGTATATCCTAAGCCAAGTGTTTTAAGCAGGCCCCTGGACTACAGATGTAGCTCACAGAATGATTTCCTATGGAGCCATTTTGTTCTAATACATACACAGTACAGCACTGTCATTCTGAAAAAGGTCTTGTTTGCAAAAAATTGGTGGCCTCACAAATGTGCTCATGCCATGTGCATGAATGGAATCACAAACCATGATCTACGCTAAGTTTTTAAGCCTGTGCTAGTGAACTTTGGGATAGTGATTTTCCCTTTTAGAGTGAAAGGCATGGTATTCCTTATTTCCAACATACATCTCCAGTTTTGATTGTCAGGCCCCATGCCTGTTTTGCACTATACTAGTCCATCATAAATGAGCTTAGGCTTAGAAAAGGCAGTTGTGTTTCTGGGTCGTATATATATATATATATATATATATATATATATATATATATACAATAGATGAACTGTATTCATATGCGTTTTTGGCCATGTCCCTTTTGTACAACTATATCTCTGCCCTCTGTAACTTTAATGATCATAATGTCATTATGTACAGTCTATGCTTAAATACCACATTATTTGTTAAGGTTAGATTCTTTAAGTGGTTCGCTTTTTCCTTTAACATACCCTAACATTAGTATACCCTCCCAAACTTTCTTCTATCTCAATCTCTCTGGGATGCTATTTTCATAACCAATCATGTTTGTTCCAGTTAAGCTAACACAGCTGTTCTACAAGGGCTACACAAGTGTCCCAGTCTTCTTGCCTGTTCCAACTTCTTTGAAATATCTTACTTTTTTGAACTTGTATATAATATAGCAATAAATTCAGGATGAGCATATATATTTCATAAAACAATTACATTTTTAATTAAAACTTCAGTTGCAATTCCACTTTGGGTTTTAATAATTTGCACATCATTACAGTCTGTTTTATTAACAATTTATACAATGACCCAACTTTGTTGTGAACTGATGGTTGTATTGTATATGTGCAGCATATTAAAGATCCTAGAATTACTTCTGGACTAAGTTCCACTTTAAGAGAAATAATATATAAGAACAAATAAATGCACAAATGCAACTGTATACTCTGTATTGAGTGGTATTCTGTCCTCCTGCACTTAAGAGTTTGATATTGAATGGAAGCAACTTGTATTATTATTCTCAGCTGGTTATTAATACCTTCACAGCCAGTTTGAAAACAAGATTTAGTTTATCATAGTCGCCTGTATCCACTACTTTCATGTTGGTTCTCTATCTGACATCTTTAATGCACATCTTTCATCCTGAACTCCTTTGATATATGGTTTGCATACTTTATATCTCTAAGATAGAATGTTGCATGCCTTGTGGCCAGCTTGTAAATTTCCATTGTTTTTGGAGTTTATAGAGTTTATACATTTGACAATAAATGGTCTCTTTATGATGCTTTCAAAGCTGTTTAGTGAATAGAATTGTTTGGCAGTGGATGGTATTGCATGGCTGTAAATGCTGCTATAGTTCTCAGTTTATTTATCCTTGTGTTGAGTGTTTATGTGCTGTGAATACGTCATTAAACTCAATGCACCGTTTACACAGTCCCCAATTTAACGTTGTGTCCCTTCTGTCTGTATGGTGGCCTAGACATTAAACAGAAAGCATTCGTCTAAGAGACTGCACTGTGCGATATTTATGGCTTGTTTCTTAATTGAACTTCAGTTTAATAGCTTTTCCAACTTGCTCCAGGGGACATTCTGAACGTCACAGACTCACAATGTCACCAAGTTTAATGTTTTGTAGTGCGGCTGCCATGTTCATTCTTGTTAGGGGTAAAATATCCTCTCTATATTGTCTAAATGTCTTTGACTCTTGGGGCAGAAATGTGGTCGGCTGCAGAATGTAGTACTTTTGTTAAGAAGTAGGGACTTTTCATATCACCAACATGGTAAAACATTGGGTTATACTGTAGATCATTAATAAGTAGTATACATATGCAGATAAACTTGGAGTGAGGCGTAGCTGCTTCGTTTCATGAAAATTGAATTTCACTGCATGCTTTGTATCGGAGTGAAGAAAACATGTTCTGACACCTTGATTTATCTTTGTATTTTCTATCAGACACTGTTAGCCAGATCTCCTGCTGATGTTTGACAGTATTATCGTGAAGAGCTGCCAGTGTATATTCTTTCACCATACATTGCTCAACAAGTCTTAATTATATCTCATGGTAAAAATGTCCCTTTTGCTTTGCCAAACCTCACTCTGCCTGATGGACAAACCATGCACAAATTTAAAGGGGACATAGGCAAATTACATTGTCAAAATAAACGTATTCACATTAATGTCTGTTGGAATTTCCCACAGCCCCTTCATAAGAATTGAAAGCAAAGACTACTCTTCTAGTTTCTAAGTCAGTTAGAATGAGCAAATGAGACATGAAAACTGTAGACAACATAAGCTGCTTTGAATCTTACTCTTGAGATGTT
The DNA here is from genome assembly GCA_036250615.1 of Ptychadena robeensis. Taxonomy (NCBI): domain Eukaryota; kingdom Metazoa; phylum Chordata; class Amphibia; order Anura; family Ptychadenidae; genus Ptychadena; species Ptychadena robeensis. The sequence goes on along the minus strand of CM070033.1, from coordinate 100,193,306 downwards.
ATTACTCTACATTTCCTGCAATTTTGGAGATGGTATGTTCAGGGGTGTTACAATTAAATTACAAAGGCAGCTAGTTGAATTTTAAATTTGATCACGTCTAATTGCAACATGGCAGCAGCATGCTGGTTAAAGTGGACCTATACTCCCCTCATGTACTCCATGTTCTTCACTATCAAATCTGCAATTATATGTATGGACAAAAAGAAAACCTTACCCCTATGATAATGAGCTTCATCAGCAGTGGCAGCTCCTATTCTGCTAGGCACAGGAAAACTTGGAAAGGGATGTCAATGCTATAATGATGCTCCCTTCACAAGCTCCTGAAGATACATTGAAAACTGCCGTCTAGTGACAATTCAAGATATTATAATTATAATACTAAATTTAAATCTGTTGTTAAATATTTTTTATTTAAATAAAAAAAATAATTTTTTTTGGGGACTGTGGAATGCTTCTCCACCATCATGGTGGCTCTAATGTCAGTAAATGATTCTTTTTTCATTACCAAGCTTATCAGTTACACTAACTACTATCAAAACACAAACAAGGGATGATACAGTAGTGTTGAGCGTGAATATTCAAACTGTGAATTTTTATTGCGAATATCGACACTTTGAGAATTCATGAAGATCTCGAATATAGTGCCATATCTTCGTAATCTTGAATATTCAAGATTGTGGGGAAAGTACCATGCATTGCGTTTGCAATATTCGCATGTACGAGTGGCGATTTTAGCAATTAATTACTTTTATGAGTGTTGTCTCATGTGGTGATTTCACTGTGGCTACTATTTCACATTCTGCCACTCGATGTCCCTGTGACAACACACATTGCGATTACAATAATCGCATGTACAAGTGCTGATTTCAGCAGTAAATAATGACAGGAGATCTTACTTTTACTTATAATATTTGGAGAACAATTTGTGAAATGTTGAATTTGAATATTGCCAATGCTGCTCATCACTGATACAGTAAGAATCCTCAGATGACTATAATAGCTCAGAAAATGGGCAGGAGGCCCTGGATTTCCATTGTAATTTCATGTGACAAA
>CM070033.1:100155569-100192243 GCA_036250615.1 Ptychadena robeensis | reverse complement strand
TCCTTCTCCAAAAGTGAGCATAAAACGTTAAATCAAATAAGATTTGCTTTGTACTAGAAAATATCAAGTAACATGAAAGCACATATCAGGTTCACTTTAGGGATTGAACTGGTTGCATATGATTGGTGTGCCACAAATTTTTGATGTCGTTTATGATAAATTAGATATTTTGCACTTTTTCCTTGCAAACATATGCAAATATGCAAAAAAGATGGTGTTGAGGTGCACTTTCAACTATAACTGGGCCATGTAGTAGGTTCCTACTAGCTTGAACGAGGAAAATAAACTAATTGGGCTAGCACAAAACGACCATTTATTTCTGGGGTATATTTCAGTTTTTGGATAGTAATTAAAATGTTTTGCCTGATATTGCATTTTTAGAAACTTAAAGGTATCTGTGTTATTTTTTATAGATCCAGGTGATTAGTTTTGTGACTGAGCAGAACTGGGACTCACTGGAAGTTTTTGATGGTGGAGATAACACGGCTACCATGTTGGGAAGCTTTTCAGGTACTTATCATCAAACTACTTTTTATGTGTATTCTAATTTGTACATTTCTATTGTACTGCACTTCTTTCCTGTCCGTTTGACATTTGTACAAAAATAGGCCAAGTTATTAGGGCATGAAGGCAAAGATACCTGCAGAATAAACCAGAAATCCAAGATGCAGCCTTAAGCATCACAACTGTTCAGCCCTACTGGTATTTATGAGGAACATTTACTGGTGTGCAAAGCCTTGAGGAGGAGAGTACTGCTGAGCACCCAAAATGTGTTGGATACACCTTAATCTTTTATTTCTGTATTGACCTCCCTAGTGGTTGAGACGAACCCAGTGCGTTCTGGGTGTTTGGGTTAGTCACAACCACTACTGGAACAGGGATAAAAAGAAAAACAGATATACCCCCGGAAAGCTGCAGCGATCCACAACCGTCCAACGCCGGCAAGGTGGATGGGGCGGGGGGAGGGGATGAAATTGACCTGTACCTGTGCCATTTTTTAGGGGCTGACCACTAGGGAGGTTCATAAAAACTTGAACTGTTTTTGAACTACAGATTTCAGGTTTTATTTCAGAATTTTATAAAAAATATTATGAAATTCCACTTTTACTGTGTGTTTTTGTACCCTAGCTGCTGCATATACAGCCTTAGGCTATGTCCCCACATAGCCTTCTAATAACAGGGCCATTATTGCTAGCGATTTCTATGGCAAGTAATCGTGAGCGATCTGGCTCTAGGGAGCCCGATCGCCCCTAATTGCATCCACAGAAGATTAATAAGGACACATTAAAAAATTTCTCCCATTCATGTCTATGGGCGCAATCGGGGGCAATCAGGCTTCCTAGCGCCAGATTGCTCCCGACCACTAGCGTTTTCTATGAGCCGTGTTTTAGATCGCGGTCAGAATTGTGGCCGATAGCAGCTGAAATGCATGGGCGCGATTGCCCACAATCGCCGCAACACGATTAAAATTGCATGTGATCGCAGACGATCGTCAAAGTGGGGACAAGCCCTAGGCTCATAGCCAAGTAATTCATTTTTTTTATAGAAAATTAGGTACCTTAAGGTATATTACGATCAGTTGATACTCTAATTTATACAGTAGACATGCGCTATTTTGATACATTTTAATATGTATTCTAATGATCCATTTTTCTTGTATTACATTATTGATAATATGACTTGTGATGTAGTAAGCAGCAAGTTTCTTTTATTTCAGGAACCACTGTACCTGCATTGCTGAACAGCACATCAAACCAGCTCTACCTACACTTCTTCTCAGATATAAGCGTATCTGCAGCTGGCTTTCATCTAGAGTATAAAAGTAAGCCACAGCACAGAAAAAACTAAAGATTGTGTCAGAGATTAACCTTTTTCTCCCCACATATCATCGAAGGCGGTCGGTTGGAAACATGTTTAGACTGCTAGGACCATGTTGTGTCATGTCGCCAGGGAGAGTTTTTGCAGATTACCTACAGAGATAATGGGGGGATGGAGTTGTGGTATCAGGGCAGCTGACCAGTGTCAGGTAACTTATATGGTGTAGTTGTCTAATAATACATAATTGTCTATCTCTTATCTAAATGTCAATAAATTGCTCCATGTATCCACAACACTATTTCCATTACATTAAGGTATTTTTATCTACAACAAGTTGTCTTGTTTTTTTTATTTAGCTGTTGGCCTTGCTAGTTGTCCAGAACCGGCTGTTCCCAGCAGTGGAGTGAAGAGTGGGGAAAGATATCTTGTGAATGACGTAGTCTCCTTTCAGTGTGAACCAGGATATACATTACAGGTACTAAGGATTTTTGGAGCCAGAAAATTCAAAACCACCATCACTTCTTTTTTTGCTTATGTATTACCTATTTTTTGCACGATAGAACGTGCTAGACTAGAATTTGCACCCAATAGGTGGCACAATTCCATTTGTGCATACCTATGAGCTGCTCATTAACTATGGAACGGAATTGCAAATGCAGTTTATATATTACCAACTGTTTTTACATTCACTGTGCATGCTGCAGCGTCCTTGTGTTTGTAAACAGATAATATTTTCACTGCACATGCAATTCCCAATGTGCATACTTAATTGAAGCCTTATTAATATGTGCATACAGAATTGAAAGTGCAGTGAATATAGTACCTGTTGTGATCCACAAGCACGTATGGTACACATCATGCTTGATCAGTGCAGAAGGATTTCTGACAGCCTGGAGACTCATAGACTCATTCTGGCCCTCAGCAGTGCCTTCTCACTGTTGTGACATGATTAGTGATGGCCGAACTGCCCGCAATGCGGGGAATTTGAATCTGTCTGCGAACAGGCGGACGGCGGACTTCTTTAAAAGTCCGATCCACCCGTTCGTGGACACACCTGGCCAATGTTCGGCCATCATTAGACATGATATATACCCATATTTACTCGGGAAGAGGGGGACTGTCTCTTTTGCTCAAACATGTATATTCACACTATAGATTCTTCCCCCTCCCAATATTGGGGGGAGAAAGTTTGTAGTAAAGCATTTTGCTTTAAGACCAAAAAATACTCTCTATTTAGGTGACGACTCAACTATGCCAATCAACTTTTATTTCTGTTAAACCAACTGTGGTATCTTATTACATTAAAGGATTAAGACTACCTATTGTCAACACTTGCATATAGGAAACATCATTCATAACAATACTGGGTTTTCTGATCTAAATGTTAACAGAACACAATAATGCACAGCCCTTTTATGAGACTTTATTTAGGACAAATATGTGGACACCACATATTTGGTTAAAGAAGTGCCTATGTTAATTAAGAACTAAGGCAAAAGGTGATATTAGTGGTATTAGAAAATCCACTCACCATTTCCTCCTCGCCAACTTGCTCAGTGGAGATTATTTTGAACATTTTATCTGTAGCCTTTTTGGCATGTGTTTTAAGTACTCCATTAAAGTAGTGCAAACCTCTCGGTGTACATAGTAGAGAATAGAGATGGTCGAATTTTTTTTCAAATATTCGACCATTTCGCCGGTTTCGACTTAATTGCAAAGCCCCTGAGCATGGTATCATCACCAAACTTGCTGGAGATGTAGAGAAGGGTTGGGGGTATACTACAAAAAAGAAAGTAAGTCTCTAACACAAATAGTTTTTTCACGAATTAAGTTCAAAGTCAAGTAAAAAATTCGAAAATCGGAATTTCGACTTTAACTTTGAACTTAATTTATGCAAAAACTACATGTGCTAGAGCAAAACCTTTTTTTTTTCAAATGTTCCTCCAACCCTTCTCTACATCTCCAGCAAGTTTGGTGATGATACCATTTTCAGGGGCTTTGCAATAAGCTCACAAAGTTTGCAAGTCGAAAAATTCGACCATCTCTAGTAGAGATCACCAGGAAAGCATATATAGAAAATAGTGTCTTCTGGTTAGCTAACCTTTACATAATAAACTAGAGCTATTGTTGTCTTGTGGGCAGAAGATTTTTACAAGGATTTTCCAAACTAAACTTGGATTGTGGTTTATATGGCATGACTCTCACCACCCTATCCCGCATATTGATGATGGTTGGCTCCTTGTCAGCAGTGTAATTGAGCCATGTAGCCTATATGGTATAAAATGTGTGTATTTGTCCTTTCATAATTCTATTGCCTTTTCTGCTTCCTGCCTCTCCTTATTTGTGGGTCCCTTAAAGTGGAACACAAAAAAGGGGTAAGGAACCACGTTCTGTGAGGTTATATATTAAGCAAAGAAAATACGTTTTGTGAATAATAAATAGAAGTTGTACTTTAAAAGTGTAAGAACAAAAATGTCAATCAGTAATCTATAATGCTTACAAAATAGAATAGGGTTCTCAAACAGTGTTTCATACATTGCGTTCACTTTTCAGGGTCACTCACATATTTCTTGTATGCCGGGTACAGTCAGGCGCTGGAATTATCCCCCACCTCTCTGTATTGGTATGTATAAACTATCACAAGAACAATACTGACTCTGCATGGCAAAAAATAAATTTTTCATTTTTATTTAGTGTTAAATATTTTTATTAGTGTTCTAAGACTGCACGTTTTTTCACAGGCATATGATAAATTTTATGTACAAATTGCATTGCAAGTTTCCTTTCATTTGGGGTTCACTCCTCTCTTTACAGCTTTTATTTTTATTTTGCAGTATAACATATTATATATTATGTGTTTGTATATGGTTATTTGTGTTCACTATGCTCTATGCATATGCTTTGGAAAAATGTATACTATAGCAATAAAGAAAATTATATATATACATATATATATTTTTTTTTTTTTACTTTGCCCATAATATCTGTAAACATAGACTAATTTTACCATACAACATATTTTTAATTAAGAACCCAATACTTTTTGAACCTTGCCAGCTGTGCATTAGGTACGTTTTCAGAACACTAAATACAGAATTTTATATGTGTGTTTTCTTCCATCTGGTGAATGCATAAATAGCAACAATGGAAAGCCAAGGAACTTGAGTGGTTATATTAGTAGAATGCAGTAACTAATTTATGCATAAAGTATCTAGTAAGGGAAAGGTTTACAGATGTTTAAACAATGATGATTTTGCATTCTTTGTGTCATCATTGTTTTAAATGGTTATGAGGTGTGTGGGGGTTCAACGGCAAACAGTGTTTCTAAAACGCACACACGATTGGTATCTTTTTTCGGGCTCCTGCCCATGTTTATTAGCACCACACAGTCCAAACATAAAAAGGGTTACCCTCACAGGGGTTATCAGCAGTCCACAAAACAGTCAACCAAAAAATGTGAAGCCTCCTGGCTTTCAAATATTCAAAATAAATATTTGTCCTTGGCTCAGCTTCTCGGCAGCAACAGGCCTGGCCCCACACTCCCTGTGAGCCCCCTGTTTACTTTGCTTCAGCAGCCACAGGCCTGGGCCCCACACTCCTTGTGTGCCCCCTGTCTCCACTCAGTCAGAAGCCCTGACACACTGGTCTTAGCATCTTATTTGGAGACACACCTAGCTACAGCAGGCAAGTGTTAACCATTTGGTGTTCCTGGGCAGAATTCGAAGGTCCACCCAGTTCCATCCTTCCCATTCGAAAGTCTGGGAACCCCCTAAGAAGAAACAAACACTCAGAAACCTAATGTTGCTGTGCAAAGAATTCCCAGGCTCCTTCCAGGGCACAACTAATTGTCTATTTACACAGTGACAGATAATCAGTCTGTCACAGGTGGTATAAAACCAATGTATTGTCTCCTCTCATCTACCCAAGTACCTAAGGCCTTTTTCCCTCTCTGACCAGAGGGGGGACCTCATAACCTACAATATATATATATATATATATTTGCACCCCTCCCTGGCCTGGTTGACCTTCTATGCTGTCAAGATGGTTGGGCACTATTTCTGATATGGTTACTAGTCTCACATAGGTATTAATCTAAAGTGGCAGTTTGTGAAGTAATATTTCATTGTCTTGGATAAGACTGGATAAGTCGAATGTATAGGCTGCTGAACATTATACATCAATCACCCTCTGCTGATCATGTTTCGTTTAGAACAAGCTTTCAGCTAGTACTTTCAAGCTTTCAGCTAGTAAGGTTGTGCGCAACTACCCATCATCTTTTTCAGCTAGTACTACCCAGGTGATTTTTAGTTGCTCAGTCAGAGTTCCTGCCCGATTTTTCAGCTGATCAACCATCGTGCACACTCCCCCCAATCGCCGGGCGGTAGCTCAGCCTCAGCAGAGATCAACAAGGAATCTCCTGCATGTTGGATCGCACGGTTGGTAGATTCCCGGCCAATCCATTACTTTGAATGGGGATGGCAGTCCCTATCAAAATTAATCTCTGGCACACAAAGGGGGCTGCGGTTCTCTGAGGGGCTGGCTGCAGTCTATACCTCATCTATCGAGGGAGAATCTCAATATGTATGCCTACCTTAAGAATATCAATCTCTTCTTCTTGTAAGCTTGTTGATCTACCACAATCAAACATTAATAAAATATAGTAGTATATCAAAAACAGTTAAATCTAACAGTTAAAACAAATATTAACATCATTAGACAATGGCAACATGACCAATTTAGGGTAAATTTACCCTTTTTATATTCTGGTTTGGTTACATATATCAGCTGGCAGCTCTGCTTTCTTGCCCTTTTTTAACTTTTTAACCAGGTAACATGAATTTATCCAAGTACGGTATGTATTTTTTATTCCCAGATTAATCTTCCTCTAATCCGATTAATCTGCCTCATTCATCATTGCTACAGATATTTCACTCTGGTCTTGCTTTCTATGTTGACTTTATGGCACTAGAATATCTTGTTTTCTCCATTCCCTCCCCCAGCTCAGTGTGGAGGAGTTACAGAAGACATGGAAGGTGTCATTTTGAGTCCTGGATTCCCAGGAAACTATCCTAGTAATTTGGACTGCACCTGGAAGATCTCTTTACCGGTGGGATTTGGTGAGTGACAGTACAGTCACATTTCATATACAGCACCTTAAGTCGGGCAACACCTGCCTAATCAACTGTGACAGCAAAGGCTATCAGATTTTATCTGATGGAGATAGATAGTGCTTATCATGGGGAGGTTTATGCTGCATGGAGGATGATAAATGTTTTGAAGGTGCAATTTACACACATCTTACATTTTCCCATATTTGCAGCTGTTCTGGTGACTAGTTTACAGAAAACTTGTACAATGCTGGCCAGTCACTTTATTATCATCACACTAAGCACTTACATAGCAGTACCTCAATTGCACAGCCGAATCACACAAGTTAATTATGTTCATTTGTATTGCCATTTCTTTTTATATACTTCCTAGTTAATACAGAATACCTCATAGGAAAAAGAACTGTATTTCACCCACAATAAGATGCACTGGACCATAAGACAGACTCCTGCTATGGGGGGGGGGGGGATTAGGAAAAAAAATATCTCTCAGAACTACTCATTCATTTAATAATGGTGAAGGGTTTGAACATGAAGGGTGAAGGGTTTGAACATGCTATATACCTGTATTCACTCAGAGTAGAGGCACTGCTGAGAGCACAGACCCACACCCCAAACTGTTAGCAAGTCTTCCTAGCAAGTCTGCACTTTGAGTCTCTTGTTGGCAGCCGCGCCTCTCCTTCCGTGTAAATACCAGTATACAGCATGTGACAGCAGGTAATGTATTTACTACACTTGCAATTCCGTATGTGCTTACTTATTGAGCAACTCATTAGTTTGTGCAAAAAGTGTGTAGCTTAAATACTTATACGGGAACTACATTAATTTTTCCTGAAAATCTATTCACTTTATATGAGTAGCTGGCTTCTGTAAAGCAGTTGCATTGCAACCTGCCTGACACCCACTGTCTCCTCCTTTCCCTGCACTTAAATTGTAGGCCTGTTGTACTACCTTTCTAGGTAATGATCACAAATGATTGTTAGTAAAATAAAATTCTGTGAAGATGTGTGGCCGTAATGCATAGCACTGTAAGGTGAACTAAAGACTACAAAGCACATATAACTCCAAGTGGTGGTAGGGGTTCATTTGGGCTTGTTTTTCAGCTACAGAATCTGTAACATGCAGACATTGAATAAGCAATTCACTATTTTGTATAGAAACATTTTAATGAAAGACCATCTGTGACAGCCCAAATAATGTCTTTCAATACAACTATGATCCCAAGCCACCAACAAATTTACAACATAATTATAAAAAAATAAAAGGATCAAGGTGTTGCAATAGCCTACTGAAATGTCATTTGGATTTGACATATCTTCATAGTTAAAACCTTTGAATTTGTGAAGAGTCTTTTCTATTATTGTTGAGTATAATTCTTTGGATGATTGATTTGCAACTTTAAACTTTATTGGTGAATCCCTCTTAGAAAGAAGAATTAGATCACTTTAAATATAAGAGCAGATGCCTAATCTTTCCACCTTCCCGTTGTCCATTTTTTTCTGAATCATGCAGTGGATTTAGGTTTCAATTTGCTTGGCACCTTGTTTAATGAAATAATATCTTTTGTTAATTGAAGATTGCTATCATACGCAGAAGCTCTGGAAAATTATCACACCTGGTTATAAAGCCATATGTATTTATTCCCATTTTATTCTAACAAGAGAAAGATAGAGCAAGGGAGAGTTAGCAGGGCAATGAGGTAATTAAATATTAATGTGGTCAATGTGTGGAATTAATTGTGTGCATGCCATCAAGCAAAAAATAGTTTTACCAGCTAATTAAAGATTGGGGCTTTATTTTAACTCCTTTACTCCTACTCAATTAGATTCTTGATATTTTTTATGATCTAAAGAACTTACAGAATTCTGAAAAGAAATTACATTTTGTATCTGTTCACCGGATGGTGAATTAGAAATTGAATTACAGATTAAAAAAATCTATGAGATTTATTAGATTACATAGTATACAGTAAATACATTTTATTTATGTTTAAAGTAAGTTACCCAAGAGGACCTTCAGCAGTTTAGATAATATTGAACAAGGTTAGGTGAATGCATTTTCCTGGTATTTGCACAACAATCATCAGGAACATTTTTACTTTGCATATGTACAAAAATGATGTTTAAATGACAATAACAGATTATTTTGCTGCATAGAACCAAAGAGTAAAGTGTTTACAGTAGGGGGAAAATACTTTGTTCATAACATAAAGTGGCCAATGCACCTAGCCTGCATCCTACTGGATCACACACAGCATAAGTTGTAACACATTATATTACATAAAAGACTATTATCTGATTTTCATACCATTGTCAAGTGTTGGCAACCCATCCATAATAAATGGAATGTTTTAGCAAAATGAATTGGTAAAGTTTTTGTTTTTTCCTTCTCTGATCTGCTTATAAAACATGTTATATTCTTGCAAAGATTTTTTATAATTAGAATTCTGATTTGTATTTCCAAAACAAAATATACATCACTTGTACATATCTGCTTTAAAAATACCTGTGACCACAGTAGGGAATAAATTTATATTTAACTTGTTTCTAAGTTCTCTGTAAACATAAATGAATATATGGATATTCAGTCTTCTCTTTTATTGGACAAAAAATGTGAAAATTTTAAAAGAAAGAAAGTCTTATATTTCTATGTTACAATTAATTTGCTAACTGGAATGTTGTATTTTTGTATGACAGGAGCCCACATTCAGTTTCTGAGTTTTTCAAGTGAAGCCAATCATGACTTTGTGGAGATTCGCAATGGTCCTCATGAAACCAGCAGTGTGATTGGCCGGTTTAGTGGATCAGAAACACCAGGCAACTTTCTTTCTACATCCCATGAAACTTCCATATATTTTCATAGTGACCATTCCCAGAACAAACCTGGGTTTAAACTTGAATATCAAGGTAAGAATTATAAAACAAATTATATTCTTACAGTATTGGCATGCTGTAATATTCAGCATAAACATATTAATTGATTTTATGTATAATTTATGTATGAAACACGGAGCTAGTAGAAAGCCGAAATTTTTTGGGCTATTGGACCCTCTGAAGTTTAGGGGGCGTCATATACATCGGAGCGTCTCATAAGCCACAAAATAAGATATGTATGATTATAGTGAATTTTAAATGTGAGTTTTATAGTGTTAAAAAAATTGTTGCCATAATGTGTGACAAAAACCCATGAATATCCAACTGAGAGTATGGAAAAATGCATAATCACAGATTACCTAAGGTAAAAACTAAAGAAAGGAATAAAGGTGGGCAGAGGAGTTTATAAGACCCTCTGGCAATGGACACAATTATTTTCCAGTGGCTGAAAACATTTGTTTATTTATACTCAAATATACAGTATATGGTATATACAGGCAGTACTATAGTGGAACCTCCAATGCATTATAGACTTTTGCTTTGGCCAAAAGGACATGGTAAAGCAGTTCATTCAAGCACCTGTAAAGATTTAGATAATTTTCTGGTGTTCATTTTGGAACTTACAGTAAAACATTACTGGTAACAGAACATAACAGAGAAACAGTTTGTGTTTTAGGAAAGAAAGTAGTATTTCAAAAATGTTTTAGGGATTCAAATCGTTACTGGAATTTTTTAAATGGTCCCTGGTAGCATTGACTCCACATCAAGAATGCCATTACATAGAAGTATTACCTTTACTCTGTGAAGCAGTAATACAAAGATGGTATTTTTGCAAGAGTTATTGTGCCTTATATTGGGTCTCTGAAGCCTAAACCACTTTAATTGGTAGATAGGGGTCATCACAAGCCTTTTTGTAAACAGAAACAGAATGACTGGATAACCTTTATGTGCAGAAGTGCTAGCTGCACTTTGGGATTTATTATAAACATGCTGCTAAGAGCAATGTATTGCAATATTCAATAGCCAGGTCTGTCCAGGCTATTGAAGATTTACTTGATATTTTTCTCTCTGTGACCCACACTATGATGCTAAAACAGCTTCCACTTTTGTGTAATGGCTTTTTCATAAGATTGTAGAGTGTCTTTGTGTGGTAATGTATCCAGCCAAAAGAACAAACTGGACTAAGTAGTTACCATTGTTATAGAAAGCACTTTTACCAAACAGTGTTCACAAAACAGGAATCACCTTTCATAGGAATATATTTTGATGTGGTGTCCACAAAGTTTGGGCCATACCCAGTAGTATCTATCCATCTGCAATTCATGGCTAATAGTTTTGTTAATACTTGACCATCATACTTTCCATATAAATACAAGTATAGGGCAGGGGGGGTCAATTTCAAATACACATTGGCCCAAATGTTAAAAAGTCAAATTTGATATTTATTTGAAAATATAATTACAAATGGGTGGACTACGCCCACACTATACATACAAATATGGGGAACACATGGCCTACAAATAAGCTCAACTGAATACAGTGTGTGTAGTCCATGTATGCCCCCATCCCTTTGCATTAAATGTGTGTCGTTTATGTGTGCCCCCATCTCTGTGTGTGCAGTTCATGTACTTTGTCTTCCCCAGACCCATCCAGGCACCCCTCTCACTAATTTGCTTTCCCTGTAGTACCCCTACCAGCTGCACTCACCATGCCTCTCTCCTCTAAATCTGACAGTAGAGAAATACGCATCCCAACATACTCCAGGCAACTCATGATGTCATTGAAAAGCACCAAGGAGCTGTCAGGACTCTACACCCAGTGTGGTATGAAGGAGGAGAGTGAGTGCAACTGAAAGGGGGGCTGCTGGTAAGGTCTAACAGATTTGCTGTGGGCCAAGAATATTTGCTCAGCAGGCAAAATTTAGCCCCCAGGCCAGCATTTGACACCTATGGTCGAGAACATCCCTCCATTTTTGAGTTAATGTTTTTCAGTTAAGGCTGGTGCAGCATTCAAGAATCCTTTTTACAAAGTGAGGTCCACAAGCACATACTTTAAAGGGGGTAACATTAGCGGGAGCTCAGATCACTCTTACAGACAAAAACTCTATGCAACACCCTAAATTTGAATGTATGAACTAGACAACTAGCTTAAATCTGCTTTAACATCAGCACCTAATCCCACAAATGATGTTGGGTCTAAATGAGCACAATTTCTTACACACCAAAATGTTGCTCAAAATTTTAGGACTTTGTTACTCTCACTTCTTTGCCAACTTCTACTCTAACCTATGTCTTATTTCTTTAAATCTGCCACAACCACATTGTTGTGACAATGCACTCTAGTAATGCTATTACTCTAAGATCTGGTAGAACTCCCTTTTTATCTTTGTAATATGGCATATATATCTATATATATATAATGCTCATATCACTTAAACTCCAAACTTTCTGTATTCATGGATGGCTAACAGGGTACAACACTTTTACTACTTACTACTCTTATTACAAAATACATTAATAAGTTCTGTAAATTTTATTTTTGTTCAGCATATGAGCTCCAAGAGTGCCCAGACCCTGAACCTTTCTCACATGGTGTTGTCCGAGGTGCTGGTTACAATGTAGGACAATCGATCTCCTTTGAATGTTCTCCTGGATATCAACTGATTGGTCATCCTGTTTTGACCTGCCAACATGGTACCAATAGAAACTGGGATCATCCATTTCCAAGATGTGAGGGTAAGTGTGTTAGAACAGCTACTTCCAAATGTGCAGTATTCTGTAGTATATTTGTAACCTCTATATGAATATGTGGCTGAAAATGTACTCTATGTATTTTAGCTATATAGCACACACCTTGTTTTTAAAAACCATGCAAATGAGGACTAGTGAAGTATAGAGCGTAGATCACTAAAGCCACAAAAAGCATTTTACCTCTTACAAGTTAGGGCTTTGAAGTGATAACAAGATACTGGAGCCTGGTCTTTGCTGGCTGCATGCTGAAATTAATTTTTCCTCATGTTGGATCACTTTAACATCACAACAGGCTCTGGTTGCATTCATTTTGCTTCAATTTGATTAAATCTGCAATCCGTGTTGAACTTAGCAAAGCTGAACCGACCATATAGACTGCCCAATTGCTTAGAGTGCAAAGCATTCGGGTGCAGTTGATAAAATGTGTTGGGAGTCAGCAAATTCACATGGGTGGTTTGAGGATGGTTCACATTGACAGTGGTTGACAGTGGTGTGCGGGTGCTTGAGGTGGTTGTGATATATTGACAATGACTCCCATGTTATCCTAATAGGCAACTGCTGGCAAAACCTATTGGGAAGTGTCTAATGTCCCTTTGCCCCGGCAACAGTTTTCTAGGGGCGGGCGGTAGAAATGTGTTGTTCCCATCTGCACATGTGACTTCAGCCTAAGAGCTTAGTTAAATTTCTTACATCTATTAAACTTCTTACATCTTCTGGAAGTTCACATTTGAGTGCTGCAGCCTTTTCAAATTAGTTTCTTTTATTTTAAAAAAAGCTTAGATTTCAATGCCTTTGTAGTGAATTTTGAAAATGTATTTTACCATGTTTAAAGATAAAGAAGAGGCAAAGGCTTGTTAAAAGTGCCTTTATGGATTGTTCAGAATATGTAAAAACTTTAATGTATGATATAGATACAAATTCCCATTAACAACTAAGAAGATGATCTGAGATATAGCTTGTTGAGTTACTGCAATTTTGTTGTTTTCTAATATAAACCAAATGTATATAAAATTAATGTAATTACATATTATAACCTCAGAATAAGATGATCTTCTAAACCTTTGTAAAATCTAAAATAAATGACTACATGTTTGTTTTTCTGTATGCTTCTGTTAAAATGACACATTGAGTAATATCCTAATTTAGCTGTTTCCCCTAATACAATATATATGTAATTATTTGCAAGCTATGGAACTGATCCAGCTTAATGATGTTTTGCCAAAAGTAGGGACATCTGGGAAATGCAATACTTAGCCATAACTAGGTATTATTAGAGTGTGTATGAAAATTATAGGTTTAATAATAGAAATAATGAAAAGCTCTGCAATTTCATTTAGCAATTCCCAATCAACTTAGAATTTTGACAAACTTTATTAACATATTTTTCAGTTTGGGATAGACTAGCAAAGGTTAGATGCTTTGTTGGGTATTAAGCATTTGTATTATTTAGGGTCCTCATATCAATTTTTTCCCATCAGAGCTTTGATGTCAATTATTTTTCTTGATTTTCCTCTTTTGGGTGCATACATTTGATAGAGAATGGAAAATTCTCACTAGAGAGGGGAATAAGTGAGTTCAGTTTCCAGAAGGTCCATGTGGAAAAAGACAATTGAAATTATTATAATAAATTATTGCATAGTATAATACATTGTTTCTAGTGAAACCCCATTATATTTTACATTCTTTACTTTTCTAATGTTCATATACGGATATTTTTTGCATTAAAATCTAATCAATATGCCTAAACCTGGATTCTTTTCTGCTTTTATTGCATGTGATGTTTAGTACCGTGTGGAGGAAACGTTACCGCATTCAATGGTTCCATCTATTCCCCTGGATTTCCTAACCAGTACCCAAACTCCCAGGACTGTTCCTGGATCATTACTGTCCCAATTGGATTTGGAATACACATAAATTTCACAATATTGGAAACGGAACCTCAGAATGATCACATTACTATCTGGTAAGCTCCTTCTTGCAGAAACTTAAAAAGCATTACTATTATTATAGATTTTACATCTTATAAATGTTCTCTGTGTGTAGGATATGTTTCCACAGTGTCAAAACCTCTCTGTTTGGTACATTCCATTACATTCAATGATCCTGTTCCCACATGCGTTGATGTGATGCATTGTGTTAATATCAACATAAAGCCCTGCGTCGACATTAATGCAACGGAGCCCAATGCAAGTATGGGTGAGCTGACTCACCCATAGACAATGCATTGATTGTGTTACCAGCTGATGGGTATCTGCTGGTAATGGACTGTTTTCCCTTAAAAAAAAATACTTGCCCACTATCATATCACAGTCTTTCACTGTCATCACTTCCAGTCTCTCCATCAACATTACTTCTGGAACCACAAGCGACCTCACTTCCTGGCACCATTTTCAAATGAGGGTAAGGGTAAGAAACTTCCTCGGTCAGTATGCATGCCTTAAAGGATGCCTACAGATGTCCTTACGCATCATAGTGTTGAACAGAGGGACTAAAAAACTCAGTGGAAACATAGCCTTTTTCAGTTTTAGAATACAAGTGCTTGTACAGGTACCAGGTATAGGTACCAGACAATATAAGTTTTTAGACAAAATATTTTCTTGTTAAACAGCTTGAATTAAACATTCACACAATGGCAATAGATTAATGGTGATTTGATCATTAACCAAGATCAGATACATTTATTTCAGCTACAACCGCCATTACTGTTCTTTTAGTGATCTAGATGTTAAGTGGAAATGTGAGACAAAACAATGGCCTTTTCTGTTGAGTTGTCCATATGTATGATGGAATTTTGTCAGGTGGCGTGTCTGTTCAGGTTTACAAATGAAATAGTTTTTATTTTTGTTAGTTATGTCCTTAAAGATTAGCATTAAACACTTGTGTACATTGATGCACATCAAGCTGTAACCCTGTAACTCCAAATTCGTCATACCTAATAATAATATCATACTTATTAAAATACACAAACTATGGGTATTAATCACCAGACATGAATTACCTACCAATATGTTTTTGGGCAGTGAGAGGAAAATGAAATCACCCCCCAAAAACATGGAGCTTGCAAACCCTAATGCACAGTATTTCCTGGTATAGGTCATTGTTCAGGGTATGATTGATTTAAATGAGCATTAATGATGCCAGCATAACTAGGTGTCCTAGATCCCACAGTGCCAGGGCAAGATTCAGAACATAGAAAATGATCTCCCAGCTACTTTCAGTTCTTTTCAGCTCCCTCCAAGCCCTCTCCAGTGTAGGATGGCCCACAGGAAAAAGAAATATATCCAGATCCAATTAATAGAGATAGTATCGCTCAGAGCCTCTATAGGGGAAATATGTTCTCTTGAGTAGTGATGGGCGAATTTCGTCTAGGTCCATCCGCAAACGGGCGGATGGGACTTTTAAAGAAGTCCGACGTCTGCCTGTTCACGGGCAGATTTAAATTACCCACCCTTATGGTCACTGAAGTCACATTCGGTACCTGGAATGCATAGTTCCTGGTTCCGATTGCCTGATATGAGGTCTTTAACATCACTTCCAGTTTTCTGAGCTGGCTTTTAGAAGAAAGAAGCCGGATAGGGAAGCCAGTCTTCTAGTGAAAAGATTCTTCCTCTGGCACAATCTTCCTGCTCCTGATCCTGCAGGAGGGAGAATAGTAATCTCCTTCTCGCAGGTGAACGGGGCGGGTCGAACACCTGTACTGCTCACCGGCTAGAAGGAGTGTGAACATCCATGTTTGCGGCTGAACTGTCTGCCTTGCGGACAGTTTGGCCATCACTACTCTTGAGTTCTGGCATCTGTACGTCTGTGGGTGGGTGGGTAAAGTACTAATGAGTATATGCATGTGTTAGCATGTAATGCAAAAAGAAAACCCTGTAACATTGGGGCAAAATGTTGCTTGAGGATAAAACCAGAAACCGTAGTTGTGGCAGGGAAAGATGTAGCCAAATTCTGACATATTCTGATCCACTCTAATTTAGCGCGTTATTGTTCATCTATACCTACATACATTTTGAGTAGGGTAACCCTTTTGGTTGCAGAATATGGCATTAACTACTATCCTTGCATTTCTTGTAGAGGACTAGGGAATGTTGGTTTTATTCTGAAACCAGGCACTCCGAGTGTTAAAACTGTCAAGAGTTTACATTGGGTTTTATGAAGCAGTATGTTTGATGTGTCTTGAACACCTCAAGCTGAGCAGCAGGTGGGCTGTGAGATCCTATGGAGGTCTGTGGGATCCCACTCTGCGCTCTTCTAAGTTCATAACTGGAATCTTTCAACTCATTTTTAAAATGTGTACGCACACAGAATTCCTGCAGAGTCCCTATGCCTGGAATATCAAAGTAACTGCTTCTCTGGAGAAGAATTCTTTGTGAAAAAAATGGACTGGAAAGGGTGCTTAACCTTTGAACTTGCCAATAGGGTCTGTACTTGACTTGAAACTTCAAATCGAATTAGTCATTTACATTCATTGAATTATTACTACAAGATCTCTACAGTCTGCACAGCAAGCATTTTATGAAATTCATTCAAAAACATTTTCCTATTTTAAATTCCATAAGGGATTTAAAATGAGACTGTTAGGATTACAGTTACCCTTGTTTGTAATACAAAAATGCCCCTTATAGTTTGGTGGTTCAATAGGTTTAAAAATTCCTCATTACAATCTGTTGAAATACTGTATCTATGCTATTTTATTATACATCTTGTTAATATAAGTATAAAAGGAATTTAAATATTGCTGTAGTTCTCATAAGAAATAAACCATTGATATGCTAATCTACAAAATGATTGACTTCTTCATATGTGTTCTATTTTTATAATTTTATATTTATAATTGATGTTACAAACAACATAACCTATCTATATCTTTGTTTGCCTACCTTTCTATTGTTAACCGAATTCTCATTGCGCCGGATAAATACTTATGGAGGTTTTTTTCCCTAGTGAAGGTCGGGCCTTAAGGTTGCTGATGGACAATGGCAGGACAGCTCGTTAACACTAATTTAAAAAGCAAGTGAAATTAATTGGAAAGGATGGGGACACTGTCAAAGTGTCCCTAACGCTAGCACTGGAGGCCTGCATAGTGAGGATAGGACAGGAGGAGGCCGGGAGGGGGGACTCGCTTGACACTGACAAATTGCTCAGTTTTCAGAAACTGTCAGTGCTTCTGACCTGAGGAATATTGTACTGCTCAGATTCTCATTTCTGCCATACAACTTCTCTCTCTAATGTACACTTGTATTATCTCACATTGTAAACAATGTACAGTGTGTGCTTGTATGTTTCTCTTTGGTTCCTTTATTATATTCCTTTGTCTAAATAATTCTAAAGCCAGCTACAAAAAAAGTGTGAACACAGTAAATGACGATGAACTATGTTGCCTTTTAAAAGCATTTTAAATAATTAAAATATTTAATATAATTAATATAGAATAGTGAAAACCAGGAATTGTATGAATGGTTGGACTTGTGGCAATACCAACAAAGATAAAATAACTGTCAATTATAAAATTTTTAAAGGGTGTTGACTTAACAGCACTAAATCGGTGAAACCTGATTGGCTGCTTTTCATAGCATCCTCAATTGTGTTTCAAGTATTTTTCTTCTGTTCAGGTTAGTTGTCAGATTAATAGTAATGTGTCTTTTGCTGGGATTTCCATAGTACAATTAGTAGCCGCTGTTTGAAATGTGGGATCACCGCCACACTGTCGCACTAACCTTTCAAGTATGGCTTATAGTTCATTTATATTTTGTATTGTTTTATGTCTTCATCATTTTTTTTCATATGTTTCAGGGATGGTCCACAGCAAACAGATTCTCAGCTAGGTGTTTTCACTAGCAGTTCCTCTAAAAGATCAACCATGAGCTCATCCAACCAAGTCCTTATCACCTTTCACAGCAATGCAGCCAGTGGAGGAATCTTCGCTCTCTACTTCTATGGTCAGTTGAAACAATATCATTTGAATTCTTAAAAATACGTTATTTCTGTCTGGTTTAGGGCTATTTTCTCAAATTCCTATGTCTGTGTCGCCTTTCTGTGTTTCAGTTTCTGTCTTTAAGTATTTATGTGAAGATTAACACAGTCAATATATAGACTTTGTATTCTTATTAATTGTAATTAAACTATCAGTATTAAATCAGCACTTAAGCATTTCTTTGGCTTTGCTTTAAAACCAATGTTTCCCTTGACAGGCTATCGACTGAGGAAATGCAAACCTCCTATTACAGTGCCAAATGGTGAGGTTCTGTCTGGCAGTGAGGAATTCCTAATGGGTATGTGTTTCCCAATACAAAATTTTGTATGTAGAACTTTTTTTTGGTTGGATTTTTGGTTACCCTTGCTTACGACATAATATACCTAATGACCAGATTGCTTTTTTAATAATTCGGGATATGAATAGCAAAGTGGTTGCCCATTTTAATAAATATTATTCCAGCTGTAACTTTTACAACTGTTTATATGGGACACATACAAATAAAATTGTTATATGATAAAAAAATGAATGAACATTTATATACTCACATACTTGCATTAAGATGCCATTTACCACCAATTACATAAGCTGTATTATATTCATATTATATATTCTCACATAGCTTTGTAAAAGCTCCCATATCTTGTGTGGCCATCTTCTCCACCCCACTGCTGTAAATACTTCAGTGTTAATGTCATAAATGTTGCAAAAAAAGCCACAAAACTTTCCCACCAATTACATTTTCTCCCATAAGCATTAGCAGTTGCCATGGCATAGTAAAAGACTAACACTGTCCATACATGTCTCGATTCCCATGTGAACGATAAACGATCAATCACAATATGGCCAAACAATTGTTCCCTGTTCTTTCACCAAAACGATGCGCACCACCTTGGGCAGTCGATACCAGGAATGTCTGATCCCTGTTCGATCAACATTTCTTTGGAGCAGGTTTGATCGTTCCAGATGATTAATTTGATTCACAAATTATTTTTCATGGTGCTTCGAGAATCAAACAAAAAATTTACCAATGTATGGTTACCTTTAGAGTGCCTAGATGCTGCAAGGAAACTTCATGTTTCTGATGTGAGGCTAGGTTCACTTTAATGTAAATGCATTATTTTATTACTTTGTTTTAATGTTTAGAAAATATGTTGCTCTATATAATGTGTATTAATGCATGCTAATGTAATGTTAATTTATAATGTATATGGGGAAGCCATGTTTTTTCTCCTTGCAATGCATGCATCCTGTTTTGCAATGTCTTGACTGCATGCATCTTCCTTTAACCTTCCTAGCGCTTCTGACGGCACATGAATGTCCCACGGCCCCCCTGCGCCCCCCGGGCCGCGGGACATTCATGTGCAAATTCATATGCAAATTGGGATATCTTCAAAGAGCACACCTGGAATATCACCCCCATTGTCATTCCAGATGTGATCTTTGAAGTTAACCCTTTCAGAGAATGCCATTGTATTGGATACAGTGATAACTGTATCCAATACAATTCAAAACAAAAACAAAATAAAAATGTAATTATAAACAAACATAAATACTGTTTTGAAATCAATAAATACTGTTTTGAAATCTTTCATACCAAATAAGTATTCAAGAGATTTAAGCATTCAAATGATACATTTCATAATTTTTTGATGTACTTTTTTTTATAATAATTGTGTGTTTCAAACATTATTATAGTCCGGATGTCTATTAGACCCTTGTACGGACAGATTTTTGTTACAGTTACAAGCCTACAACACAAAAAAAATTCCATTAAAGTCTATGGTGCACTTTTGGTACAGAAATCTGGACCTCAGCAGTGCGCTAGGGAGGTTAATGTATTTTTTTGTTAAGTGATTAATTAAAACAACGCATTAACTCTATAGCTGATTGATTACAGTAAGCCACCATCACACTCCCTCTTGATTAAAACCACTGTTTACTACATAAAAGCTAAAAGACAAGAAAAATAAACACTTTTATCCTATGTTGCTGGTCCTGATTGCAGTCAGTGACTGTGGTGGTTGGATGGACAACAATTAGGATGATTGACCCATTTGATGCCAAGCAGCAAGCAAACTCTTGCTTGGTATTTGATGACCCTTAGGATGCACCACTAATTCCTGTAAACAATGTGTATATATATCATTTCAGACTAGTACTGTAAATAGCATAGATTCCTAAACTATGTCATCTGGGACAGGATATATATTGTTATCAAGTATTGAATAACAGGGACGTGTCTGTAAATTGTTGTCTAGGATGGTATGCATTGAGCCACACAAAATAGAGAGTTAAGACACAAAATGACGTTTCCCTATAGCCCACCTGTCCTGCATTACTTTCCATATGTTTGGGGAACAAAGTATCCAGCACTGGACAACTGTATGGTGGATTACTAACACTGCGGGGGATACAGTCATACCCTGAAAAACACACACACAAAATCAAATGCTGCCTCAAATATAATGGGTGTGCAACATTACAGCACAAAATATAGTACTTTATGACAGGATGCTCATACAAACATATTTTTGAATGTAATATTGGACATTTTGATTTGCCATTGCATATGGTCTCTTGGTAGTGAGTCCCGTTCAGGTATTTGATCTCAGAACTGAATGTGAAGAACCTAGAACCCATTTCATTTCCAACTCAAATGAACATATGTTATCAATGTGTTTGTTATTTCTATAATTCCATTACATTATTATACCACAAACACACAGCATATCACACATTATTCAGTTTGTGGTTTATTAAAAAACGTAAAAAGTTTAATACATTGCAAATTGTTTACTTTTCTTTATACTCATAAGGTGACATTGTGCGCTACAAATGCCTCCCTGGATTCACACTGATAGGGCCAGAAATCTTGATTTGTCGCTTGGGGACACGTTTGCACTTTGAGGACCCACCCCCTACTTGTGAAGGTGAGATTCTGTTACTTGTTGGATGTAACTGTTATTCTAGGAACCTAGATGTATCACTCTTATACTGAAATCTTTTAGGGCATATATCAAAACATACGTTATACATATGTCAAGGGGAATTTCGAAGCAGCTCATAGCAGGTTAATACTACTTAGTAGGAAGTCAAATGCAGATCAAAAAAGGTCAACTACAGGTCAAATGTCAATGAATCGTGAAAGGACTGATCTGAAAAAGAAAGTAGTTGATGCATCAGGACAAGTCCATAGGCAAATTTCCTAATGCTTCCTTATACCTGTTTCTTCTGCTGTTATTGGTTTCTTGTGGCAGGAGCCATTCCATTACTTTCCATTATCTAATCATTTCCATTTTTCTTTTACAGTATTGTGCCCATCCAATGAGATTCTAACTGACTCTACTGGAGTCATTTTAAGCCAAAGTTACCCTGGAACTTACCCCCAGTTTCAGACCTGTTCCTGGCTTATAAAAGTTGAAGCTGGATACAATGTAACACTCACTGTGGAGTACTTCCTTAGTGAGAAGCAGTATGATGAGTTTGACATCTTTGATGGTAAGTCAATTTTGGTCACAAACAATCTGTGTGTGAAAGAAAATTCAAATCAAAATCACTAAAAGTAAAAAAGACATTTTGTATTTCAGTATTTACAAGTCAAAGTGAAGTGGTTCAGTAGGTGGAAATAGGGTGGTGCTCTGTCATATAGGCACAAAGATAGAAAATATACAGACTGTCCTTATGAATATATATATCTCTTTTTTGTCAAATTTGTGACATTGTGTTTTGGATATACATGCTGAATACATCACCAACTAAA
Organism: Ptychadena robeensis; assembly: GCA_036250615.1. Taxonomy (NCBI): domain Eukaryota; kingdom Metazoa; phylum Chordata; class Amphibia; order Anura; family Ptychadenidae; genus Ptychadena; species Ptychadena robeensis. The sequence continues at coordinate 100,169,957 of CM070033.1, read as the reverse complement.
CAGCTTTGCAATGTACAATGATTGCTTAGTAAAGATAGTGTAAGAGGAAAATAGCATAGAACTTAATTTTTTTAAAGAGAAAATAGGTCATGGTTTTATACTAGTCTGCCAATGAGTTTAGTGATAAGGGTAGTGCTCAGATGAGTCACACATTAGATCACTCAGTGGGGTCAAGTGAGAATTCCTAAGTCTAGGGATAATTAGACTATGCTATAGGGAGGAGTGTAATATGCCTTTGGAAAGTGAGATTAATTGGATGCTTCAAAGCATTTATTAGTTACGAGAAGAAAAAGTTGAGAAGTTCTAAGAGAACAGGGTCGAAAGAACAGTTAATTACATGCCATCGGAAAATAAGTGTGGCAAAGAAGATATAAGAATGAGGTAAGGTGGAAAATTGGAGAGCAAGAAAATATAATTTGCATATTTTCTATCTTGTGTAGTATTTATTGTTATTATTATTATTCAATTATGTGCCTTTCTATAACATATAAGGTAACAATTTTTGCCATTATGCTTATTTCCTGCGGGGTTTCTCTGGAGTCACAACTGGCGAACAGTTCTTCCTAAGTTTAACAGACTCTATGTGCACTGCTCACTCCCCTTGGGCAAATGGCTGTTGTACCGCTCTATCTCAGAATGATTCAGCCCTAATTAAGTATTCCTTTTACCATACTGCCTATGACAGTGGTGGGCAACTGAGTTGATAATGGAGGGCCAAAATCAATCTATACTTATATAAGCATTTTGTGATGAAAAAATGACAGCAGACATAGCTTGACATTATAAAGCCAGTGATGATATCTATGGCACATACCCTTTGATTCAAAGTTTATGTGCCACAATATACATTTTACAATTATCTTTTTGTTGTTGGTTTGTGTTTGTTGGTAAAATAGTGGGTGCACAGGCACTCACATGTCTGCCGACAGGCTTATTAACATATGTGAAGGCCAATCAGTGACCCAGACTGGGACTGAGCAAGTCCCTCTCCTTCTCCTCCCACTCTAAGAAGATTCCGAACAAAGACTCGTCAGTGGGGGGTCAGAGGACATGTGAGTTCCTATGCATTAACAGTTAGGTGTGGGGGGCTGCTAGTGGAGGACCAAGGGGGGGGGCACTGTTGAACATCCAAAGGGCTGGGGGTTGGGCACCTGGGGCCTATGGTCACCCACCGCTCACTCAGGATGAAAATAACAGGCTTTCTCTGCATCCTGAGTCCAGAGGCAGGTTTAGTAAATTAAGACGACAGTTACAAGGAAATAACAGATTGTTTAACCCTGTGTCTGTATTGCTTGCTCACTCTCCTTTATAGGGCTCACTAGTTACCCTTCACCCTAGATTGTGGAAGGGGTCTATCTTACTTACATGCTGCTGTGAGTGCCACCAGTCCTGCAGACAAGCCTGTAGCTCCCATAGGACCATAGGACAGAAAGCTCCATTATGAAGCTCCATGATGAAGAACAAGGGGAATATCCTCATTATGCTATTGATAGATTCTGGATGGCAAGCAACACCACACCTTAGACTGGAGCACAGCATATACAGTTAACACTTTACTGTACAGTAAGAATTACAGTAATACACAACCATGTACAAAATTATAATATATATGTGTGTGTATATATATATATATATATATATATACACACACATATATATTATAATTGTGGTTTGGTTGTGTATTACTGAAATTCTTATACATTCTAAACTTGAGAGCTCTATTTTTTCAGGGTAAGGCCAAGTTTGGGTTAGTTTGAAAAAAATATTACTTGAGACTTATATTTTTGTTTTATATTTTTTTGACTAGGAAAAAGTTGGGTGTAGCTTTAAAAGTCAGAGGGTATGACATTAGATTTGTCATTGGAGAGATAGATCATGGAGTTGGAGAGTCCTGCAAATAAACATACCATTAGTTTACTAAGCAGTGTTATTGGTTATTGCAAAAATGGCCGGTTAGTGTGGAAGAACTTTTTGGTTGGGTGCAAGAGAGGAATTGTGTAAACTGATTGTGTTTTGGAGGCAATATCTACTGGTTAACCTGTGGCAAACCAGACGTTGGTCTTGAGGGATTTGTGTAATATATTTCAAATTTATGAGTAAACCCACAACTTATTTATAGATTTGGATATAGTGTAAGGTATTAGATTGACAAGTTGTTCTGATCACCATAAAAATTCATATTTTTAAGAACAGAATGGCCACCGCAGTTGCAAGTCCAAATTATCCTTTATTTCCAAATCAACATGGACAACAAATAAGACAGATCACAACCTCAAGAGGCTGCTTCTCCCCCCTGCATTTCACCCCCAAATGGTGGATGACTTTATATGCAAGTGCAGTGGACATTTTGTTTTAAAAAATAGAGTTTTTTATGGAAAAGGACTGATGCGCTATAGGCGTGTCCAGCACCCATAGAGTTATGTTTAATGTAGTGGGGGTCTGTGCTTTGGAGAAATGGTGGTGAGTGCGGACACACTTTTGGAAAAACCCTGTATTTTGAGTATTGTTCTCATGACCTGTTCTGTGGAAATGAGAGAGTCAACAACAGAAAATGAGAGCAAGAAAACACTTAAATGCTGTTTAATGTAGGAACATCATTTTATCATGTCTAGGGTTTGAACATATTTATAGGTGTTCATTATGTGTTCTTAGTATTTATCTAGTCTATGTATTGTTTCTGTGATTATATTAATACTATGATATTATTATATTATTATGATTATTCAAGTCTTTGAAAAAGCCTAAAATGATTAAATTGGTGATTTTAATTGATCTATATGTATGTGTATATAGATAGATTCTGTCCTTCCAACCACCATAGCTAGGCTAGAAACAACAATGCAATTCCACATTTTAAAACATATTCTGAATATAATAATGTAGCAATAAAGCCTTTATGGTTTCATAGTGCTGTCTCTTACCACTGTTAACATTGTAGTCATATTCAAAAGCCATTTAAAGATACTCTAATAAATACCTTACATTTAAAGTGTGCTATTATATCTGTTGGAGCTCAGCTTTACACTAAACCTCAAAGTAAACATTACCGTATTATTGAACATTCGTAGCATAGTAATGTGTTTTTAACTACATTAGTTTGTAATTTGAAACTATATTTCGTTTTTTTTAGTATGGCACTCTGATAGTCAAATTATATGTAAAGGACCATTATAAACTAGTAGAATGCATTTTGTAATCTGAATATAAGATGAAGACCTTCTTTGGCCATGAAACTGTGTGGACATTTAGTCATTGAATATGTAATATTTGTAGTATTGTCATTCAGTGCATATTTATTGCCTTGCTAGCCATTGTATGTGAAATAGTATTGTTTTCTGTTTCTAGGTCCATATGGTCAAAGCACACTACTGACATCATTAAGTGGAAACTATTCAGCTCCCATGACTTTTACCAGCTCTGGAAACAAAGTTCTGCTTCGCTGGATGTCTGACCATGCTTACAGTCGAAAAGGTTTCAAAATACGCTATTCGGGTATAATAAATATTTTTTACCTTTATATAGCAACATATTATGTAACACAGTACTTTGAGATGCAACAAAAGATAATATACAGGTTATGACATAGGAGAATTTACGGGCCCTGTCCAATTGGGCTTTCCATCTAAGATTTGGGGATTGTCATGGTGGAGATGTTAGGAATGAGAAGATGAGTAGGCGAGACTGAAAAGGGGGGATTTCAGGGTTTTTAAAAGTTAAAAGTAGGATCATGACTAATGGGACAAGGGATATAGTGCGGGAAGCCATAGAGAAGTCTTGAAACATATGTGTAGTGATGTCATAAGTAGGTCAATGGAGGAGTGATCCACCTTAGAGATGTTTAGTAAAGCTACAGTCCCTGACATCAAGTCAAGTAATTATAATGGGACAGTAAGCAGAGTATGGTTGACTTGTTTCAATACCAAACCAACTACACATCAAAATAGTCTCTATTCATATTCTTAACCCTAAACCTACATTTTAAATTGAGTTGGCATAAGATATGTACCCAGTAGTTTGTGTATGTGTAACACATTGTGTATGTGATTGTCAGGAGGAACATATTGCAGAAAAATAGTTTTCTTTACAGTTGGACAGAGCCTTATTTTTGTGTACTGTTTAACAAGATGTCTCCTTAATATGAATAAATTGCACGCCATGGCCTTAGTTGTTGACTCCCAGCAAAGAACTGAAAAATACATGCAAATGTGTGCTTCCTGGTCTGGAAGAAAACATGGAACACATCCCAGAGAACCACAAGAGAATGCTCTGCATATGGAGAAGTAGTAACACAAAAGCAGTAATAACACAAATATGGGAATTTGATCTGCACCAACTAAACCAAATAAAGCATTCTACACTTGCCATTAATTATTTGACAAAATATCTATACACGTTGTTCATTGAATTTTATTGAAAATGATGCCAACCTGGTAAAATTACTGTGTTAAATGTTTGTTTATTGTCAAATATATATCTGTTTTCTATCACAGTTCTTTCATATTTCAAGTAGACTGTCACAAATGTATTGGTTTTTATAGTTTTTTCTATTTGTGGCTTCATGTGTATTTTTTGCCATTTAAGAGATTTTAGTCTTCAGATTATGTTTATTGGTTTTTCCTTTCCTTCAAAAAGGCCAGAACAATATTCTTCAGAATTTAGGATCATCATATATATCATAGGTGTCAAACTATTGCCTGAGGGCCAAGTAAGCGTTGCCAAGCAAATATTCATGACCCATGGAAGATCTTCTCGGCAGCACTCACCACCACTCTGTCCTCCCACTTTGGAAGTAGATTAATATGAGTCCTGCTCAGCAGTTCATTTCAGTGACGTCAATGAGTGCCCACTGCCCAGAGTATGCTGGAATCTATAATTCTCTACTCCCAGAGTTGGAGGACAGAGGTGTGGTGAGTACCGCTGGTAGGGATGCTACAGGCAAAGCAGAGCTGGAGAGAGGGTTACCAGGATGGGTCTAGGACAGTGGTTCTCAACCTGTGGGTCGGGACCTTCTTGAGTGTAGAACAACCATTTTACAGGGGTTGCCTAGTATACTGAAAGTGCCAGAGCTGATGCCCAGAAGGAGAGTGGGAAGTTAGGAGGGACAGTAACTTCCCACCATGTGCATCATTTGCACAAGTGGGGTGATAAAATATAAGGGAAGGGACATTACACTTACCTAAAAGATGTCATGGAGTGTCACTTTAAGTGTAATTTTCCTCAAAAATTCGAAAAAATATTAGGATGGCTAGTATTTAGGGAGGATATATGAGTCAGCATGCTTTTATAATTGAATTGGAGGTATGAGTGTAGATAGATTGCATGCATATACAAAAGGGAAGCTCTAATATTTGGACAAATGACTGTACAAATGGTAACCATCTAACCATCTAAGATGTGTACTTTTTCTGTTTTTAATAAATGATTGGCAAACTTTGACTTTGTATGTTTCTAGCTGCATACTGCAGTCTTCCTCGTCCTCCACTTCATGGCTCTGTACTGGGTCCCGTCATCAATCCACCTGGAGGAGTTATACGCTTCACTTGCAATCCTGGCTATCGGCTCATTGGAATCAACTCTGCAATGTGTTTACGCCGTCCTCAGGGTTATTATGACTGGAACTCAGAAGTGCCATTATGTCAGGGTAAGTTTGCAGAAACATCCACTCAAATCAATACACAATGAAATGTGGCATAAACATTTCTAGTTAAAATTAGTATTTGCTTAACCACTGTGACAGCTCTAGCATGTGCATTTTACAACACGTTTGCTCTTTTCCATACTTTTCTTCTTCCTTACGTTGCAGGTACTATTAAGGCTCAGTACATGGCAAAGTGTTTCACATTTCCTTTGAATGAATAGGGCGAACAGCACCTAATTACAGCATAGCCACCAGTGCAGTACTCTCTCTCTCCCTATGGGATCTTAGCAAGATAGTCAGGTGTGTCTCCAGTAAAGGAACTGAGACCACTAACTCAGAGCTCCTGATTAGATGGGAGACACTGCGCTGCTGGAGCAGTGTATACCAGGAGGCACACAAGGGGCCCTCTACTCTCCTCTACTATTAAAAGTCAGGGCATACAGGCCTGGAGGATTTTCAATTATTATGGTTTAAATGTATTTTCTGCTATAAACCCCTGCAAGGGTAATACTGTTGTACTATGGTTGGCCTTAAAAAATAAAGGCAGAAGCCCTAAAGATTGGATTGACTTAATGAAGACTGAACCCCCAATATATATATATTCAATCTCAATGGGCACCACTACTGTAGGCCTCTATGTATCTGTATGTCATATGATTTCCGGTTTAAAGAAGTTTACATAGATGATAAATTTTATGAGGTTTTATTGATTCATTGGAATGGGGTGCCCTAAAATGTCAAGCAGTTCCAAGGTGCGCTATGAAAAGCGTTTTGTAGGTCCAGAGAAAGAATGCACCACCATCCTGAAACAGGTGTAAACTATTTTTTCATTTATAATCAGAAACTAATTATATAAAATATAATGTATATGTTTTTTGGTTGGTTGTTATTATTTTGTAGCGTCATTACAGGAACGTGTCTCTCTAAGATTTATCAAGGTGTCTGCTCTATAGTTCTTGTCTTGTCACTTTTGTACCTTCCTGCATTCAAATTCTACACACTCTGCAGTCTAGACTCTGAGATCTCCCTCAGCTTTTCTCCTAGCCAGCCTGACACTGTCATAATTATCATTTCAACTGGAGGCATGAGGTGTCCCCTTATCCTGTCCAGCCACTAAATTAACTGCCAATGAGAGCTGCCTGCCTTCTTGTTACCAGGCCTGGCCTTAAGAAGCTGCCACGCTTTGAAAGAATAATTGAGCATTGGCCTCTTTTAGTTGTATGTGCACTTAATTCACCTTTTGTTACATAGTTAATTTACTGAGAAATCAGACAGGCATTTCAATTGAAACTTTAATGTACGGTAAGTGGCTGCATTGTGTTTATAACTAAGTGAAAGATTGCCAGTTGTTTTAATGAGTCTCAATAAGTGTAAGGCTGGCTAGTCATTTTGTTGATCCACATTGCTCTTTCCCTTTTCGCTTTGTATTTGACATTGGCTCTTTTTTAGGTTTTCTTTTTACTTAAAATTCTATATATTTATCAATCACTGCCCCATTTTGCCATAATAATCCATCTAAATCGACTTCTGGATTAATTTGCATTTTACTTGCACATTGGCCTATTTTCTTCTTATCTAATCCACATAGGTTCTTTGGGTCTCTTATTACTGTTTGCTCTCCAGCTCTATTTTAGCTGGTGGGTTTATGGTCATTGGTATACCATAGTACCAGGTGAGAGAAAATATTTGCCCAGAAGGCAGTCCCAAACCTCTATGTGTTATATATCATGTTCAGTAAATGAGAAGATAGTGTCCACCTGAAGATGGAATAGAGTCAGTCCTAGTTAGTACTCTTTTTTTTTTTGCGTACCCGCTGGTTAATGCACAGTAATAGTCACACAGTCTTTACATGGCTAAAACAGAATCAAGTAATCATTGTTTCAGCAGGGTCAGTACTGCTTTGTGAAGAGGTTTACATTTTTTACTAGCTGAAATGCAACTGGAAGGTATGATGAATCCCTATTTGTGTTTGCAGAACTGCTGCCTCTTTCTACTGCTGCACTGTTCATTTTGAACCTGTTAGTGTGTCAAAGGAATCAGTTATGGCAGCTCAAAGTTACAATATATATATATATACATATATTTATATATATATATATATTGTATTGTTTTATGGAATACGTACTTTTTTTTTCTTTAATGGAGAAAAGTTGCTACTATATGACCAAACTTCATGAAAATAGAAGAAATTCACAGCCAGATATGGACTTCCAGTGTATGGTCTACGACATTTACCTTGAAGACACACAAACGTACCAGTGCTGGCCTTTCCAGTTTTTGCTTAAAACCTGTGGTTGAATAAATGACTGGGCTTTCAAATGTATGGAGGGATTTTGTATCTGACTTTGTATTTCTAAGAGACAGAATGCTATACACCTGTTTACATTAAATGTCTCTGTTGGCTAATATTTTTGTTAAACTTTTCTTTGCCAATAATATTGGAGTGTTATGTATCTAGTCAAGTTTGTTGATTTCTATTCTTTTCGGTTTAGCGATGTTCTGTGGGGTTCCTGCCGCTCCTAAGAATGGTATAGTGTTTGGAAAAGAGTACACCGTGGGTACTAAAGCTGTTTATGAGTGCAATGCAGGGCACCATCTCCTAAATCCTGATGATACCACTGCAGAGTGTCTGCCCTCCGGACACTGGAGCAATGGCAACAATCCACCACAGTGTGTAGGTAAGTAAGGCAATCAATAAAATGTATCTGCTAGACCATAAATGTTTGAACTTCCATCTAATAAGTTTCTGTTCTATGTTCCAGCTGTCACATGTCCAGAAATCAACAATTTCAACACAGAACATGGTCGATGGCGTCTCATCCATAAAACACAGTACCATTATGGAGCTGAACTTATGCTTATTTGTGACCCAGGATATTACTACATGGGAACCCGCATAATTCGCTGTCAAGCCAATGGAACTTGGAGTGTGGGAGAAGCCTTACCAACCTGTAACAGTAAGTTCCAGTTATATCTCATGTAATGGTTCTGTGTATACCTATGGTAAAACTTTAGATTAAACTTTTTTTTCATTGCACAAGGATGTGAAAACTCATTTAAGGAAACCTACTGCCTATGTTTATCTACTCTCAGATTTTTCTTTTTGGCTTCTGTATATATTCTGCACTATACTACTTTAAAAGTTGCCAAATTAAACAGTTAAGGGTTCATCTAATCAAGGCACAAATTTTTATACCTAATCACACAAAGTTAACAAGGATCATCTTAATTTTCATTTTGCTCCAATCCTTATGAATATAGATCGAATGAGCCACTTAGTTACTTCTTACCCCCTTGTTTAAAAATTTTAGGAGCTATGTATCAAAGTAAACTATATTTAACATCTTGTTATAAAATTTTATTAAATATAGTTTTCCTTGATATATGGCTTCTAAAATCCAAAAACAAGGGGGTAAGAAGTAACCAAGTGGTTCATTCGATCTAATCTAGGTACAATCTCTACCATGCAGGAAAAACATCCACTAGATTTCAGCAGAGCAATGAAAGTACATAGTGGGAGCTTTTATACATGGCTGCTATTTTCTGTACTAAATAATGGCCATTACGGTTATGCAATTTGCATGGTACACTATGAAATACTAATGTTATGGTTTACTGCTGAAATATTATTAATAATGTTCATGAAAAAAGTAATTGAGTTATGCTGAGCTTGTAAGCTTTTATGATAAATCTGAGCTAATAAACTAGTGACTAATTCTCATTGTTATGTATCATAATAGTTTATATGTGATTGGAATACATTTTATAGAACTTATCAGTTTCCTTATTATGAGCATAGACATTTGTTCTGAATTTTATTATTATATAATACAAGACATTTGTTTCAGTGGGAAATATTGAAGTGTTTACATTTAAAAAAAAGGTAAAACAACTACAGTTGTATATGTAGCATTTGGTAGGGTGTATGCTGTTCTAAATGTATGCATAAACATTTTCTTAAATTGGCCATAAGTTGTTCTAAAGTATGCAATCATGACATTAAGCAAAACCTTTCTAGTATGAGAATCTACCCAAACAATTTGACTTTAATCAAGTTATCTAGGCTGCTTTTGCATTATTCCCACCAAAGTGATCAAAATTAAAATTGAAAGTGTGATGTAGATACTTGATACTTGAATAAATAAACATTTTAAAACATTTAGTCCTTAGATTCTCCAGTGAAAGTACCATTTTTTTAATGATCCCATTATAGATGGGCAGATACCAGCCTGAGTTGTGTTTTCATTGACACCTGATTACCTTTAGACACTTGTTCTCATTGTATTTCAGTTATATCCTGTGGGGATCTACCAACTCCAGCTAATGGAAATAAAATTGGCATGTTGACTCAGTATGGAGCAACTGCCATATTTGCTTGTAACAGTGGCTATACTCTTGTTGGGTCTCGTGTGCGCGAATGTATGGCAAATGGACTGTGGAGCGGGCAGGAAGTCAAGTGTTTGGGTAAGTCTTTTCTGAACAGTATTAAAAAGTTATGTTGCGTTTACAAAAAAACATGTAAGCATATGAGGCAGGCACTGGCAAAGGCTAAAAACTGAGAAAACTGTTTCTACAGTCAAGGGTAATGATTATTTTTGAGAGATTAGAGATTAGCTTTTACCTATTGGATGCCTTAGAAAATCTCGATCTCGAAAATCTAGATGGAAGAAATGGGAAAACAATTGGTGTTGTTATATGTTATGTTGGGATGTGGCACCATCATACTCTGAGTTGATCAACTACTTTACACTAATATTACATGCAGGTACCATACATGATAAATACTTTCTCAGGATGCATCCAATAGTAAACAAAATCAATCTACCAATCAACCAATTGGGTTAGCTAAAATATTCTAATATACTTACCGGTAACTGCTAAAGCCTACTTGGTTATTTATTGTAGTGAAACAGTACACACTGCAATCTGATATTAAAGCATGTATTGGATTTATTGAGTATGGTAGAATCAGATAGAGCTCAGATTACTGGAAGAGCTGTCAGCCTTTTTTGTTTTCGGTCAACCAGACTATGCCAATGTTGCTTCAGATGTTGTCAACAGTTGTGACACTTTTATAAAATAAGCTGAGCGTATACATTACCTTGGTTTCCATGGCACAAAACTGAAAATTTAGCCATTATATTTGACATTTGAACTATTACAGAATTATGAAAGTATCAGTATGTTTCTAAGCTGACTTTGTACGGTGCTTTGTATAGGTGGATGGTATTACTGTTTAGCCCTAACAAGTATTTTTCTCTTATAGCTGGTCATTGTGGGAGCCCGGAACCGATAGTTAACGGTTTGATTAACGGGCAGAACTATAATTACAGAGACAGCGTGGTATACCAATGTAATGCAGGATTCAGGCTAATTGGAAAGTCTGTAAGAATATGTCAGCAGGACCATCGCTGGTCAGAGAGGTCCCCCATCTGTGTGCGTAAGTATAACATAGGCAAAAACTGTGAAAAAGGGGACTTACACATTAGGAACAGACCACTGCACACTTACACCTGGAGAAGTATCATAAAGCACATAATAGACTCCCAGCTGCAAGTAATAAATGCTGTAAATGTCACTGGGAAATAAATGATAGTAGTCTGTGTGATAAGTTGAAAGGATGTGGTTTTAAATTAGCAGTGCGGTGTGTATTTTATAGTAATTGTATATTTGATTTGTGTTCTCCAAAATATTGCTTTATTAGAACCTAATATGAAGTGAAGTACCTTATCAGCGATATTACATTTTTTACATGGTGTGGTGCCGGCACAGCTGCAAAAGCAAGAATACAAGTTGCAAAATATTTGTTGTTGACTTGTTGATAATGGATACTTTTTTTTATTCTACAGCTATTACCTGTGGGCATCCTGGCAATCCTGGGAATGGCGTAACACAGGGCTCTCAGTTTAACTTAAATGACATTGTAAAGTTTACATGCAATTCAGGCTATGTTTTGGAAGGTACATCACAAGCTCAGTGCCAGGCAAATGGTCAATGGAACCTTCCACTGCCAACTTGCAGAAGTGAGTATGATATAAAAGTCAATAGTCAAAAAGTTTGACATATCATAGGAAATTGCTCTAGAATTACTCTGGAATATGTATGTTGCTTATTTGTAAACCTTGTAAACACATTTAATTGACTGACATTGATATGAAAGATGTTCACAAAGTGCAAGATTAAGGTTCTTCCTTTCTTTCTTCCACTCTCACCACTTGCCGTATTAACTTGACATGTTCTGACCTTCTCTAGGTATAAGATGTTCCAACCTTATTCCTGTGCTGTCCTAACTTTGAAACTTCAACCCCTACACATCTTCCTTTAGAACATGCTTTAGTTCTCGCCATACCACAGGACACATCACTTGACCCTTCTCTACTTTCTAGCTGCCATCCCATATCTCTTCTTCAATTTGCTGCCAAACTGCTTGCTTGCCTTCTCAACAATAGGCTCGCAGATTATGTTAACATGACTGCCTTTTCAAATTTGTCTTTTGACCCTCTCAATCAACAGAAACATGGTAATGTTTCCATGCTCCTGCTCCCAGATCCATCATCTGCCTTTGGCACTGTTTACTAGACTTCAGACTCTATTGGCATTTGGGGCGTCCATTCTTCACTGGCATCTCTTCTCTCCTCTCCCACTTCCCTTCTTGCCTAAAAGTGTATAAGGGCTCTATAAATCAAGCTGAGCTTTCTGCAAAGCACACTTTGTGCAATATGTATTAGGCATTCCATAGGTAACCTGTTTTGCCATTTACACCAAAGTGCTTTAAAGCTATAAAAAAAAGCTGCAGTGTGCATTTTGACTACATTTGGAATTTCGGTTCCAATTAATTATATTGGAAAAGCAAGCACAGCCAAAATGCATACTGTACAATAAAATATGCAGAGCTCCCCACAACACAGTGCATGCATTGCCATGTGATTTGACAGTGTTAAAGAGCCCTTATGGTAACAGCAAAAATACAGTGGTTCCACAATCAAACCTAAATCTTGTATACACTCTGGGGGTTTTTTAATGCAGATACTACCTCTTCTCATTGCCTTTCAAACTTTGCTTTGCTCTTTCTTTTTCCTTTAGTATTGAACTGTACAGATCCTGGACATGTTGAGAATGGACTAAGGCGGGTGCTACAAAGAGGACCAGACAGATTCAGTTTTGGAACATCAGTATCCTATGAATGCAGCCATGGTTACTATTTAATGGGGACACATGTTCTTACATGCCAAGGGGATGGTACATGGGATCGAGCTCTCCCAAGTTGCCTATGTAAGTAAAATCATCTTCCCATTGCAGACTTGAATCCATTATATCTTTTTTTTTTTTTTTTTTTTTTTTTAAGTATGTTTTTCTTTACACAATCATCTCTTTTGTGTCTAGTAACATCTTGTGGAGCCCCTGGAGTTCCCCCTAATGCACAGGTTTCAGGAAGACGATACACAGTGGGGTCAGCAGTACAATACAGTTGCCTCGGCAAGCGAACCCTTATTGGAAATACCACTCGTACTTGCCAGGTTGATGGCCGATGGAGTGGCTTTCTGCCACACTGTACAGGTAAGTGTTAAGTTATTTGGCTCAATTGTAATGATGTACACCATCTACCACCTGACCAAAGAATACAGTGAGTTTTCTTGTCTATATGGGCTGGATAATTCCTCATATTTCTTTTTGGATTTGGATGCATGGACAGTTTGGATTTGGATGCATGTAATAAGGCATAGACTTAAAAATACTTAGGGCATAGGGTCATCACCACAAAAAAAGGCCAGACATGGCAGCAAACACATTTCATTTAGTTTTTGATTTGGTCAGCTGGTGGAATAGATGTTTATAAATACACACATAAATCACAAATAGGACATCTTTAAAATCACAAGTAAATAATTGAATTAAGAATCCAATAAGACACATTATCCCAAATTTCTTGGCACAGCAAGGTGTTGTTAGATGTTTTTTGCATAACGGAAAAACAAGTGCATGTCCAGCCAAAAGACTTAATCATTTTGCAGAGACTGAAGGAACAAGAGCACCTGTTGGATGTCTGGTTAATTTAAGAGGTTTCCCCTTAAATGTTCTATTGAAGTGGACCTAAACTCAGTAATTTGACATTTCTACTTAAAAATGTGTGTTTATAGTAAGTAAAATTACACAGGTTATTGCATATAAAAATGGAAAGGAATGAGTATTGATGTCTAACAGACTTGTTTACCATTCTGCCATTCAACAGACCTAACTGCACAGTGGTAACAATATACCCCACTGTACATTCTGGGTAGATGTTTAGAAGAACTTGCGCTCAGCCCTGACGGGTACCTGCCTGTACATATCATAATGCCCTTAAGGAGTCTATTAGCCATGCACAGTAGAGTGTAGCATGGAAACTACGACTGAAAAGTCAAATTTTTTTCAAGAGACCCTTCCTCACTTTGTTCAAAGCTAGTCAAAAAATTTTGGCTTAATGCACTGTACTTTAACCTTTTGCTCGTACTACTAATACTTATCTGTTGAATGTCTAAGTTGACATATGGCACTCCTTTTTTTATTTACTATGCATTTAAAATGTGTTTGTAGGTATGCCTTCTATTTATTTAAAACTTAAGGGAGAATGCCCTTTCCTTGTTAACAACATTTCCTCATGCCCTAAAGTTCCCTATAGCATTACATTTTTAATAACATTAGAAGTAGGGTTTACACCAGGGGTCTCAAACTCGCGGCCCGCGGGCCATTTGCGGCCCTCGGGATCTTGT
>CM070033.1:100112624-100131529 GCA_036250615.1 Ptychadena robeensis | reverse complement strand
ATAAAATTATTCCTCAAAAATACCACTTGCCTAATAATTCTGCACTCCCTGTATTTAAACACAGGTTAAGAATGAGGGCCGCTGGAATAACTTTGCGCCCCCCAGTTTGGGAACCACTGGCCTAATGTAACAATCATTTTTCCATGTTGCTTTCAGTGACTAATTTAATGTTTGTTTCTGCAGAAGACCGAAGGTCCCATTTAATGGCTTTGCCGGGCATGAAAATACAAATGGCCGGGCAACATTTGAGAACCCAATGTATGAACGGAATGTACAACCTACAGAAATTGTGGCAAATGAGACTGAGTTCACTGTAAGCACAGTGTGCACTGCTGTATAGCACCTGCCCTTCATCAGGTAAGATTGTGCATAATTGTTAAATATATTTACTGATTTGGTTTGTGCTAGCATGTATGTATTCTATTATTCCCAAACTCTGATTAATAATGAGGGCCCGCGCCCCCTTGGAATACCCCAGTTTGGGAACCATTGAGCTAGCCTAAGTTGAAAGAATTGTAACTGTTTTACTTTGATATATTAGACTTCTCTAATCTCATTTTATTGAAGGTCAGGGTATGTTACAAAAAATACATATTCTTAATGAGCATGACTGTTTTCAATTCTGTGATGTGATTTTGTGATTTAGTACAAATCAAAAACACTTAATGGAAAGAAAGGGTACTGGAGGATGGGGCTTTAACGGCACATCATAAATCTACACTCTTCAAATACAATTAAATTAGGGTCTTTATTGGTAATGACCAAACAATAAATATATTAAAAACGAGTTTGCTTATGTCATACAGTTCCAAAGGTTATACATTATAGTGACAGTTTTGTTACACGTTATTTAAGGCCACCAGTACTGCACCTTCACCAAAGGTAGGCAGGATCGGTGACCTGACGAATCCTGGTTAGTCCGTTAAGTCTATATAATGACGAGTCCTGAATATCTTGACACGTTTCTCCCCTTTTAGAACGGGGCTTCCTCAGGAGATTCAATTATCAGAACTTTAGCTCTGTGAAAGAGACCACATCCATTAAAATCCATATCATCAACATACATAGGGTACAAGACAAATCACCTCCTCATACCACATAATACATTGTGTTCTACCCCATCTCATTACACACATTTTCCAACGAAGTATTCCAACGGTGTTTTGGAGCCGAGCCCCCTCCATATGTAGCTTATCCTGGGATACCTGTTGTAGTACTCAAACATACACTTTGTACTCACCACATAATCAGGTGGGCTGCAAGTTTGTACCTTTAGGGACCTTGCTTTTATAAATTTGTGCGAGGCAGTTAGGTGGGATCTATGGTATACAGGGGAAAACCAGGGATCAGCTGTTCAAGGGGCATTCAAAGAGAAGCAGTGGTGAGTCACAAGACACATACAAACATATATATAAAAACTAATCCATGTCAGAAACGTATATGGTAACATACGAGAATAAAGGGAGAAAGCCACAGAGAAAGGGTACAAAGTCAAATTTTTTTGAAAATGTCTAGCCAAAAAATAAATCCTGGCAAACACAGCTGAAATCAATATGTTTATTGTCTTACTTGCCTAAGGATTTGTAATCCATAGGTAGTAACTAGTGATGGCCAAACATGAGCCAGGTCTGTCCGCAAACGGGCGGATCGGACTTTTAAACGCCGTCCGCCTATTCCCGGACAGATTCAAATTCCCCGCCTCTAGGTCAGTGACGTCACATCCGGTCCCTGGAATGCAAAGTTCCTGGTTAAGGGAGCCGGATGGGACGTCACTGACGTCGCTTCCTATCCCCGAGCCGGTTTTTCACTAGGCTTCATGCAGGTCTTCTAGTGAAAAGATTCTTCCTCCGGCACGATCTAGAAGGTTCTGATCCTGCCTGGGGAAGGATAGAGATCTTCTTCTCGCCGGCGAATGGGGCGGGTCGAACACCTGCACTGCTCGCGGGCAAGGAGGAGGACGAACATCCTTGCGGGCAGTTCGGCCATCACTAGTAGTAACAGTAAAATGTTTGCTACACTGCTTATTTACTATAAGTCATTATCGGTTATGCAACATAGACATTTGATGAGTTTTCTCCAATTCATTAAATGTCATCTTCTTGAAATGACATCTCACATTTAGAGAACATTGTATTGTCACTACTGCTTACTGCTGGAAAAAAAACAACAGCATTAGAGGTATCTGCGTGAGCCTCTTTTTTTACTGCTGTGTATCATAAGCTTAAAAAATTCAGGTGATCTGAGCCCCATGTTTATGTCTAAAGTGGCAGAAATAAATCTTCAGGCAGCTGTATCATGCCTGCATATCTACTTGTTCCTCTGATGTCCACAGCCAGCTGTAGTTTCAGCATTTCTGTTATATGGTAATGATATAGTAGCAACAATGTTGATATGCTAGCTGTCAGAGTCTTTTCATCAGATTACAGAGACATTCATGCAATAAACAAATGAATAATGTTATCAAAGGATTATAAAACCTAATAAAGACTGCTATTGTGTGCCTAACACCATTAACTGTAAACATATCACAGAAAATATAGGAAAACTTCACTGTTTATAGCTCAAAATGATTTGCAACAGGTAAACAGAGAAGTGAATTTGTCTTTTAATGCTTGGTGTAAAAAAAGACCAAAGCTGGGTAAAGACGTTTAGATTTGCAGATGATTCTGAGACAGATCAACCGCTTGTGATAACGTCATCACGCATGGCCAGCCGTCCCAAGAATCGGCCTTGTACCCTTTGTGTGCCGCCATATACTTTGGATGGGGATGCTGGTCCCCAGCGCGCACGTTTCTTGTGCTTGTTTATTGTTTTGAAGACAAATTGATATTTTGTGGCACAGGGCTAATCACATTCAGATGCCCTACATTAAATCCATACACACGTGAACATGAATTATTTCTACTTTTTTATGATAGGCTTCTGTTCATGGGACACAATGATAAGTTGCCTTATGGCCCAAGCCCATATTTCAGTTTCTAGAGGGTATATGAATCTGCCTTTGGAGTGAAAAATAGATTAATTAGGACACAGAGATATTTTAACACAAAGCACTAAGCATTGGAGATTTTTTGAAAATGCAACTAGCTGCCTTTAGTGATAATACCATGTTCAAGGGATTTGCAATAAACTCACAATGTTCCATTGCTTCATTGCTGGAGAAAGGTTGGGGAACTTGCACTTGCTTATAAACTATTTCTCTAGCACATGTCGTTTTTGAATAAATACATTTTCTGTATTTTCCAGACTATAAGACGCACCAGATCATAAGACACACCCAGTTTTTAGAGTAGAAAAAAACAGAAAAAAATATTTCAAGTGTTGAAATCAATTAGGGGAAAAAACCCTGCGGTACCAAATTTCAGCCACAACTTAAAATAGTGTCACTGGAGAGCACATTTCATGGAAAATCTCATCTTCCTCACACACGGGGAAGAGGAGGGGAGCGGGGGAACTGCTGAAGATGTCTCCCATCTATGGCTGTTTGTGTGTGAGGAAGCTGCCAGCGTGAGTGCAGCTTTCCCACATACCTCTCTGCACTGTTTATATCAGCAGGGCTCTGCTTATATAAGCAATAAAGTTCAGATGGGAGATCCGGCTGTGGCAGATCTCTCATCTGCTGGGAGAGGGAGGATGCTGGCAGGGAGTCAAGGTGCGACCACCCGCGGCCGAGTGGCAGTTGCACCATAAGATGCAGGCAGGTCTCCTCGATTTTGGGGGAAAAAATATGTGTTATAGTCCGAAAAATGCGGAAAGTCATGTGCTAGAGCAATGCTTATTATATTACTAATAATTATCTCATAAAAGTCAGCTAGTTGAAAACATTTTTCCATCACTACTAAGCATTAATCACTCATGGTGCTTTTTGCAAAGTATTGCTTTAGAAAACTGTTCTACCTTCTCATGTGAAAAAGGTTCTACCTTCTCATGCAAGAAAGGTTCTTGTCAAAAATATATTCAATATTAATACTCTACTTGAGTCTGCATCCGTGATAAGAATGTTATATCATTCTGTAAAATAATTATTTATGATTTATCTTTTAAAACAAATGTTCAATTTTATTGATAAACTTCTCTTATGTACTTCTTTCTACAGTGAACTGGGTTTACTTGGAGTCTTCGTCCTGTCTTTCTCCGCCCTGCAACATCATCAGTGGGCAACTGATATCACCAGTGGCACTTGTAGCCACTCCATTTTTTATGACATCCTAGGCTGGTGAATTCAGGAAAAAAACAGGAGAAGACCCTGTGTTCAAAGATGAAGCAATGTCGGCAGTGGACTGGCAACCCCCCTGCACCATCTGCCAGGGCCTCATGCAGCCTTGACAATTGGGTGTCTAAACGCAAGTGGCAGGCCTCAAGAGGTCATTCTCCTCCAGGGACACCGTGCAAGTGCTTTTATAATGAACTTGTATACATGCAACGTTGGTCAGAAGTGGATATAAACAATCCTATATATATATAAATATACATATTTTTATTCAGCAAAGAACAAGTTCCAAAAAGTGCTTTTCCTCCATTCTTCTCCGCCTGATCCCTGCAGCACATAACAGACTGTATGGCGTTGGCGGGAAGAGGGAGCGCAGCCTTACAACCCAAGCCCCAGGTTGGTGTGGGAGTCTTCAACCAGCCAACACTTGAAGGAGAGCTGTCCAGATGTTCTGTTCTGAAGCCCCCATCTCATTGGTCTGTGAGCACATACAAAAGGTGTACTGGTACTCTTTCTCCAGCTATAGATGGATACATTTGACCAATAAAACATCATTCAGGAAAAGTTTGGCCACATTACCTCGAAAGTCACGTTGAGTCAGTTGTGAGATTGTCATAAGCAATGCATTGCAGGTTATTTTTATTTAACATTTCATGTTATGAATAATAGCAGATTATTATCACCGTATACAGACTCTATGGCACAAGCCCCAAACCCGGGGATGTTGGAAGGGACACTAAAGTTTTTGGTCAGCTTGAGTGGTTTGGCATCTTGAATGTTCTTTTATTAGCCACTAGGAACCTAGGTTTATCTAATAGTGCAATGTGACAGCCTGTGGTACTTTACCTCTTCCAATGACAATGAATGAAATTCCTCATTCCTATGAATGTTTTACCAGGCGGTAAGATCACAGTGTTTTACTCTTAGATTTATTTTTGTATTGTACCAAAAAATTACCCAGATTTCAACCTATAATGCAAATTAAGTTAATAAAGTAACTTCCTTCTAAAAAAAATACTTCTAATTATAGATTTTATAAAAAATAGATTTAAAATAAATAGAACATTCACTTTTGCTGTTTTACTAGATTAATGTTACAATATTATTACTCATGACTAAAGCATCAACTACCTCTTCCGTTAAAATGTATTGGATTGTTTATATACTTTAAATTTGCTCACTATTTATACTCCATTCCTATTTCTTTTTGGTTCATTTGATGTGGATTGTTTTCTGTGCAGACATTAGACAATAGGGTCTCATAACTTAAAGTATCTGAAAAAAGTACAGCATGTTGAGAGCATACCCAACTTGATTCTCATTAAAATTTTCTAATTTTACATAGAAATGTAACAGGAAGAAGCTGGCTGGTTGGTAAATGCAATCAGCCCTTCCTCTGATCTTTGTAATGCCCTAGGCAAAGCAAAACGTATGTCTGCCAAACTTTGAGCAACTTGATACAAGCTGTTGTGGCCTTTTAACTTGGCTGCAAGGTGGATGGATCTGTATTTCATTCATTTTCATTGTTATTATTTTATTGTTATATGACCAGTTAAAACGAGTCTTTATTCATCAAAATTTTGGGCATTGTAAACCTAACAAGTGTTGACTGCTTTTAACATATGGCATGTGTATGGACACACTTAGCTTCTGGTTTTCTTTTCCACATCTACAAAAGTGTCCGAAAGATAGGTTGGTCTGCTGTCCTCAGCAACCAATGACTAAATCTGAATCTTTGAATGCTCAAAAGAGTTGCTATGGTCTATATATACAATTGTTCCTTCACGGCTCCTTTATAAATAAAGCCTAATGTTGATAAATCTTACCAAAAGAGCAGCATTCTCTTCTTTTGGGTATATATAAAGTTCTAAATTCCTAAGAAAACTATGGTAACTTGTGTGATCCACAGCCCCTGTGCTCCCTGCAATGCATTGCTATCTACACTATACAGAGTCATCTGTTGGTTAACTGTATATACAATAGTGTCACAGGGAATTGCTGTACAGGTCATATGTAGCATCTTTTATTGCACTTGTTAAGAAAAAAAACTTGTTAAGAAACAAAAAATCAACCAAGTTTGAATGTAGCCCATTTTACTTGTTTTTCATATCATGTATTTTTATTTCATTATTTATGACATTGCAAGTATATGTGACAATGTAAACATTTGAAAACAATTATGTTACTGTTACATTTCCTCTTTTAGATTTAGTGGTGTTTCTGCCTGTTTTAGGGAAAAATGCCTCAATATAGTTATTTTACACAATGAGCCCAAAGCTAATTCCAGCATCTGCTCCCTTGGTGGAGCAACTTGTCAGGGTTCTCAACCTCCCAGTTCCAAATTTGCTTATTACTATACTACTTCAGGTTGGAACCCATTTTTTAACCCCCTTGCATATTAAATTGTTGAATCAAGTCTAGTTTTAGGCCATTCATTCCACGATTGCTCCATTGTATAGCCCTTGTATGTTTAAACATTAAGGCATACACAGCTCTAGTGTTTTTGTAAATTCGGCCTTAGTACAATCTTAGGCTGGTATTTATGTTTGGTACAGAGACAGAAGAAAGGGTTTCATCAGATATTTAACAGTTATTTACCACTCCTAAAAATGATAAATGGCATGGCCACTCATTGGGAGTTTTTTATGCTGCCATGTTTGTTGTGCTTCACAAACCTTTAGAAAAAAGGAAAAAAATATATATAGCTGTAATATATATATACATATATAACCATAAACAGGCAAAAATGCATCATTGAATAACAATAACTATGTTGATCAACATGTTATATTGGTGCTTTAACTCTTTTGCACAACACAGTAAACACAGATTGGATACGTGGACGGTAAACTGACCCACCTCTGGTTTCGCCCCGGCCGCTCCCAACTCCTACAGTCTGAAATGCAAACATTATCAGGACTAGTTCTAGTTCATTGCTTAGCCACTGGCCTCCCCCTTTGCAACCCACAAACTATCAGTGGAAAGGACAAAACTGAATAAATAGACTATTTTGTACAGAGATATATTTTTATGAAGAGAATTTGTACAGTAAAAAAACAGAAATAAAAGAAACCTAAATCAAATTGAATTCTTTATGTCCTATTTGGATTATTGTATCCTATGGTAGTGATGAGCTTTTTTGTAAATGTAAAAATGTACAAATGCCTTGTTTACAGAAGATGACTGTATATATGTAATCTATACACACTCTGGCTTGTCTGCAATATAAACTGTTTAATTTATGTGTCTCTGTATATGAGGCTTCTTTTTTTTTGTTCAATTTGCCTTTTCATTTTCATGATTTTGAAAAGCTATTTTAAATTTTTGGGATTCAAATTAAATCTAAATTTTTGCATTGTCTTGTCTACTGTGACTTATTCTCAGGGAAAAGCAGATTAAATACAGTCATCTTAGTCATCATGGGGAATATAATAATTATTGTCAGTAAAAATGAATTTTGTAGTGTTGTAGATATTTTTTTTTAAATGTTATCAGCTCTCTACAACCAAGGACAAGTGCTTGATTGTCAATGAAGGATGGTTCATTGTTGGATGAATATGCATCTTTTTTATGGTCTGTATTGTGGATGGGAAATGGATTTTGGAGATAAACAATTACACCATAATACTATGGAGAATAGTTTTGCTGCATCCATAAACAAGAAATCAGGGTTATGTTTTAAATGCTGCATATACCGTATTTTTCGGACCATAAGATGCACTTTTTAAGCCCCAAAATTGGGGGCAAAAAGTGCCTGCACCTTATGGTCCCCTACGCGACCCCTACGGCCACTCGGCCACTGGTGGTCACACCTTGGCTTCCCGCCAGCTCTCAGCATGGAGATTAGCCGGGGAGCTGAAAGAGCTGTCAGTTGAGAGATGCCGGCTGGTGTCTGGCTCTCCCATCTGAACTGTGTATTTGCCTATGCTAGCAGAGCCCAAAGTTCTGCTGCCATGATCATCTATACCTCTCTCTCCTGTCTGTGGGAACTGCAATCATTCTGCTGCTATCACGGACACAGTAACTGCAACATCGGCAGAGACTGAGAGGAGAGGAGAGAAGAGAAACAGCCCCCCCCCTTCCTGCAGATTATTGTGAAGTATGACGTGTTCTGCTGAGAGTGTACTGCTGCGAGTGACACCTACTGGCTGAATTGAATATTGCATTCACTGAACTCATTGAATTAACCCAATTGATGTGAAAACGTATTAAATCTTTTTTTCTGGTTTTCCTGCCCTAAAAACTGGGTGCGTCTTATGGTCAGGTGCATCTTATAGTCTGAAAAATACGGTAAATGGCTCAATATCATTGTTTTGAAACACTTCATAAAGGTAATCTGTGCTGAAAACAAATGAAAGTTGTAATTGCTTTACTATTCTGAGTCTAGTTGAGAGTATTGAGATGGAGTATGTTGAAAGTGAAAGTGTGACAACAATTCTACATTACTCCTACATTCCTAAAAGGGTTGTCCCAATACTTTAGTTTGTACCATAGCAGGATAAATATTGTTACAGAAGGTGTAACAAGGTGTGGTTTGTCAAGAATCATCATTTCTGTAACTTACCTTTTTTATTGCAGCTCTCCACATTGCCTAGGTGGGGAATTAAATAAAGGTGGGTCATAAAAAGTCAAAATCTAAATATAAGACATGTTTATCACACAGTAAAAGTATTTGTTAGTTGGTTGGACTGTCTACTTCAGCTCTCACATTTTTTTTATATCTTTATTGAGAAGATGAGGGTCAATTGAGAACATACATATCATAGTTGCTGTTGTACTATCATAGAAGCTGTTGTACAACTTCTCCTGCATTTTTCAAAAAGTTTTACAGATGCAACAAAGATACTCCATACTACATATGTAACAAGAGGAAAACAGAAAGAAAAACAATATATAACAGTACAGAAAAGAGAAAAAAATAAGTTAAAGCTGTAGATAAAAGAGAAGAGACCGATGAAAACTCAATCCTTCCATGCCACTAAGTGGAAGGGGTCCCTTTCAGCCCCTTCCATACAAGCCACATGCTAGAAACTAGGTGGTAGTTTGGCACTTCCCGTGGTACACTATATATTCTTCACTACACAGTAGTGAAGAATATATAGTGTATAACCTTGGGCCTGTGATGTGTATGTTAGTTTATGGAAGTGTTGATCTCCAGTGGTCCCAGAGAACCCCAACCCGTTCCCAGAGGTACCACTCAGTGTTACGGAATGCCTCCATGAAGGCTTGGACGTCCTGCTGACTACAACACAAATTTGTTTATGCTTTTCAGGCGTACTACTGTGGCAAAAAGCATTAACTTCCTGGGTATTGCGCACGTGGCGCTTTTTTTTTTTTAAACCTGCCTGCCTGGAGGTCCTGTCCATAACTCCGGTGTCACTGGAGATGCCGGAGTTATGCTTTAAAAAGGCGACGCATCTCCATTTACATGGAGGTCTATGGCGCTGCCTACCCCTGCTCCCTTCGCATCACCGGTGATGCGATCGGGGGGCAGACCCAGAAGCTCGGGGAATCCGGCGGACAGGTGAGTTTATCACTAGTTAACTCGGGCTGAGTTTCATGATGGATGAAACTCAGCCCGAGTTAACTCAGGAGGATATTGACGCTTTAAAACATAGATTTCTGTATAGCCAGTACAGACGCTATTGCCTGGGGGTTGCACCCAAGGACCCAAGAAACTTGCCTCTGAGCTCAGATATATGAGCACACACAGGAATGTAATAAGAGGGCAATTACAATTGAGCAGAAAAAAAAGAGATGTCAACTTGAGTGAGTACATTCTTAAATTGTTGTTTTTGGTAGGCTAGGAACATGTTATAACTTTATTTGCTATAAAAGTAGGAATATTATTGGAATTTTTTGTATGTTTACATTTTACATCTTTTTAAATTATTATAAAATGGTTAGAAAATTGTTAGTAAACGTGGGAGGTTGTTTTAACTTAAAACCAACTTGACTTACAACCAACCCTTCAGAACAAATTAAGCTCGTAAGTCAAGGGTCCACTGTATTCAAAAGATATTAGAAATGAATCTTTTGTCTGCTGTCAGTTTTGCTGGAAGAATAGTAGGAACTTACAATGAGGAAGGTAGAAATGAGGACACACAGAAATCTTTTGTAATAAAAAATAGTAACCACAGGATTACAGGGTGCCACTCAAGCATTAACTAAATAGAGGCATACAAGTACACACACATGCAATTGAATTACCTACATGACTACTGTATTTTGCAAAGTATCTTAAAAGTTCAAGAAAGGGAATTACTGTCAATTGTGTCAATCTTTTTGGTAAACTCTACAATATTAAGGCACATTTGTTTGTTGAACACCAGGTGTGGGCAAACTAAAGCCCCGGGGTCATATCTGGCCATTTAGTATTTTATTCCGGCCCTTTGTCACCTTGATGGCTCCCCCCTGCTCATTTCCTGCAATATGTGGAGATAATGCCTAGAGGATGATTACAAAGGTCTCCTGTAGTTGGTTAGATTTACTATCCAAAGCCTTATTATAATTGTTTTATGTAATTAACCTCCCTGGTAACCAGTATGATTATTACTTACTTTTTTTTATCAATGTTTACATTTTCCACCCACGTTGGGAGGATTTGGGATCGGGCGGCCCTTACTCTTTCATTGTTCGGCCCCTCTGTCAAATTTAAAAACCCATTACGGCCCACAAGTTAAAAGGTTTGCCCACCCCTGAACTAGACTGTGGACTGCAAGATTCCGAATTTTGACATTAACATTCATGGACATGCATGTTGTTTGAATGTTAATGTCGAAATTCAGCATCTCATTAAGCATCTCTATCTGCAGGCAATCTTTTGGTAACAATTTGCTTTGTGCAAATATTATCATAGCACTTTAAATTAAGAACAATGCAATGGAATTAATTTAACATTCTCATTATGGTTTAAGATTTAATTTGCCTACATAGTGAAAAGATCTAAAAAAAAACCTTTGCCTGAATTGAAATGAAAATGTAATCACAGTTGAAAAAAAATATAAACTAATTAAAATGTGTATACATTCATTGGACAATAACTTGTTTACTATTTCCCCTTTGCGGTAACATTAATAGTCTATGTGCACATAACAGACTAACCCTCTCACCGAGAAGTCGGCTCCCCGCAGCTATACTCTTTCTGGGTTGGCTTCCTACAAAGAACTTTGTGCCAGTTTGTTCTGGCAGGCCTGCATATTCTTAGACTGAGATTCTTTTTGCCTCCCAGGGAAAGGTTAAGATAGCTGACCCAGAAAAAAATGCTCAAATGTAACTTAATTGTAAGAAAAAATTATAAAAGAAAAATAAAACTAATAAGTATCTTTCATTGAGCCTTTTAAAATGGTTTAGATCCATTAAGACAATCTTTTGTGGTCTTGATCAAAGAATTGTGGTCCACATTAATTCTCATGTAAGTGCAGTAAAAGGAATGACTGATCAACAATTGGTACTCTACAAACCCTCAACACTGACATCAGCTTCTATGTGGGAATGATGGAAGGTAACAAATCTATAACAGTTCTGAAAGATTCACATCCACCTGCAGTGCTCTCCTAGCTGGAGGGACAAACATAGCCATAAGCAATAGAGTAAAGCAAAGGCATGCATTTGTGTATTTTATGAACATTGTTATTGAATTAATGTTTTGGTTTTGCATTAGGACAATTGCCATCTTTTAGCACAAAAAGAAGAATCAATTATAAATAAACCCTAAAGGCCAATAAAAGGGCAACTGCGCAAGACATCCTTTGCCCTATATGGGCTCCAGACGAAACCATGTGCTATGTTTATGTAGAGTGGTTTCTGTAGTTTTGTAAAAGTTGGAAAGCGGCAGCGGTAAAGCCAGTGACTTCCACAGCAGAGTTGCGGTATCTATAACTAAATAATCTAGTATAAAGAGGTAGGTTCATCACTTCCTGTCAAACTGATTATTTCTTGAGACAGGAAGTATGAAGAAAACATCATCATGGGTACATACAGAGCAAAAACTTCTCCTTTTACGTTTCCTTATTGCACCATCTAACAATGTATTTTTATTTTCATATAGATTTCTAATATATAGTGATGTGAAAATGTACTGGTATTGCCCATGAAGAGAGGCGTGTTTATTCCTCCAGGGGAAACAAAAGGTCCTGATTAAAGCGGACCTACCACCTCACTAGGCACTTTATATTATTTGCAGCAGCACTGCCCATAGTAAGGGCAATCACTGCTCAAAAGTAAAAAAAAAGAAATTCTGAAAAAAGGGTAAATTTTCAGGATTTCCCCTTCCACTGTGTGACATACCAGCCACAGGGTGTTTTGTAAATACTGCTTGCAAGTACACCTGGGATGAAGGGCCGCAGTCCCATGGGATTTTGATGGCACATCTGCGGGATCTAATGTAATTCAATCAAAACTCCATCTATTGGTCGTTTTTTTTATTTACAGCGCTACGTCAAAATGACGTATTCACAAAGTGTGGCTGGATACAGCTTCTCTTTGCCAGAACTAAACATGCTGCCTCCAGGAATGAGGAAGTGAGGAAGGTGTATGTGTCTGTGTTTTTTTATTTTGTAGCAGTGTTCCCAGATGTAAACTGCTGACAGATGAGTATTATGTCAATGTAATGTATGTGTTTTTTTTTTACATTTTTAGTATAGGACCGCTTTAAGGGGGACCAGTGAGTTGTGTCTGGGGAAGGATAGCTGTTTGAGACAGGCTGCGAGAAGCTGTCTCTGGAAGCACAAGCACCAGCCAGCAATATGTTCATGTTGAAGTTCCTCTACCCAGGCTAAGTGTATGGTAAGAGACACCTTCACAGGGAGATGGCCATGAGGACTGGATTCAAACTATCTCTGGGCAGTAGCGCAGCTTCTCTCATGGGGAATAGGAGGAATAGACTGTGTTGTAACCGAATCCTGGTGTAAATATTGACTGCTGAGTAGAGGTTTCCCTGCTGACCCCGATGTGGACATTCAAATTACTCTCATGGAGGCCTGGGTGTCTTCTTAGGAAAGCTTACAATTTGTATACCAATGAATGATCTGTGTGAAAATAAGTGGGGAAAATTTTAGGATCACAGTTAAGTTTTCTCCAGCTGTAGCCACCTATGAAATATGAAAATATATATAGACAGGCCACATGACAGTGATATGTTACTAAATTAGTATTACAAACTATAATGAACAGTTGGAACATAGTCTACCACTTGGACAAAATATGTAATTCTGTTCTATAGCACCTCTGAGCAGCTTCTCTTTAGTATTACTTTAAACATCACTTGGTATTGACACAGATCTGATGCCCTTTTTTTACTTTGTGATATTTGTTTCTGAACTTGAATTCTTCTGGAATAATGTTTTTTTTCTAATATGTTTTTTGACAATGGTAAAAATTAACCAAGATACTGGAGCACGGTTTGAAAGTGGTCCTTGACTAGATGTGTCCATGAGACGTCAGCCTTAAGGGTGCCTTCTGGGCTGACCTAGAAAAGAGTGCAACAAGAGGAAATGGACCAAATATAGTTCAGGGCACAACCTGGGGTCTCTTTACCTCTCCCCTGCCAAGTTATTCATGCCAATAATATGGAGTCTAGGCATGTGCCATCATGCGCCTGAGGTGTACGTTCTGATAAAATCTGAAAAAAGAAGAGGATAAATGTTAACCAAGTTCCCCATACATGTGTAGATAGCTGCATAATCAATGGCCACTTCGAGCGGTAATGTCACACCATGTCCATAAATCCCGGTGGATCGTGGATGGGGACCACACAGCCCCATCACAACCAGCGCTGCCTGACACACAGCTCAGAGCGGGACACAGGAAAGAGGGCAGAGCTGAGTGCAGGCTGCTGTGCACAGTGTGTGAGGAGCCCCCTCCTTGCAGCCATCCTGTGTCCCACTCTCAGTTCTGCCCTCCCAGCTGGTGTTGTAAGATATTTTCATACCCTGTGATATTTTCCTTATATCACAGAGAGGAAAATATCTTATAACACCAGGTGAACTCAGGACCAGTGTCCCCATCAAAATGGAATCAGTGTGCAAAGTGGTGCACATCGATGCGGTGTTTGATCGACCTGTAATCGAGTGCAGCATGGTCACCATGCAATTGATAGCGGGTCAACTCTCCTAGGTTTTGCCAAACTCAGAGGTATGCTGCTCCTTTATTATCCAATAACAGGCTGGCCATTCTAGGACAGCAATTTCATATTAACTTTATGAATATATTTAATAAATAATAACTATATATATATATGATTTTAAAAGATAAGAAGGATATATGTGATAACACAACTCTCTGCCCAAGATAACTCTAATGGAAAAAGGAAAAGCTGATAAAAAACATTTTTATTTCCTGTCTATTGATAGTGATAGACGAACATCGGCCATGGCCATTAGCAAACCGGTGGACCGAACTTCCGCAAATACCCGCCATTTACATGTTCAGATGAACTGCTATTGATTTCAATGGAGGGTGAATTATTCAAAACTTCAGGTTATAATTGGAGCCCCAATACCAATAAAAAATTGTCAAAAGGGTGCAATCACCTGGACAGTGGCATGTCAGAGATCAATAGTTAAGCATAAAAAAAAGATAAAGTTAAAAAAAATGGCATTTAAAGTATAAATTTCAGCAACGTAAGGGTTAAAAAGTGGGCCACCCCAGAGTATACCAGACCCCCTTTAAGCAGATATTTGGTCCCCTTTTTCCAGGGCATACCAGAAATGCTTTTTTTTGTCTTTATTTTATGAAAATGTAATTGTACTTTTGTTTGGTTTCTACTAGTTGGGTGGTTGCCAGGGTGAAAATACATATTTGACTAAACTGTCCCATCTGACTTTTGGGGGAGGGGTCAAAGTTTGCCTCCATTATAATGTATGGGAGGCAAACCAGAAATCCTGGACAATTCAGCCATAACTACTAATTGATATAAAACGTGCTTTAGATAAATATAGAAACCCACTGTAATTTACTGCAATTGCTATTAAAATGCCAATATATATAGGATTCCCATAAAATCGAATATACAAACATGATATTGTTAAAAAATCCTGTATTTCATATTCTTGTTGTAACATCTGATTTCATTTGTGGAAACATGCATATGACTGGATGTTCTGAAACTAATTTTTTTTGGTATGATCATTTTTTTCCCTTTTTCTCATATGTTACTTGGTAATTACTTACTGCTTATTACTTGCAGAGAAATATATGATCAATTAAAAAATTTGATAAAAATACAAACCTGATTTCTTCAAGTCTTCAATTGAGTGCTGTTGCAGGACATGGTATAGTCAATGTATACAGTATGTAATTAATCTTTTGAGGGGTTTTTTAGATTTGGATACAGCGGTGAGTAGTTATAACTACAATTTTTACTGACTAGTTTGCCGTTTAACTCTCCCAAACTGTCCTGATCACCAAATGATGACCAAAAAGGAAGGGCAAAATGTTTGTACTACCGTAAGTATGTGATTTGTCTTCTTTATCACTTTTTTTATTGCACTGAATAATGTGTTGCTTCTTTATCTTCTGAGAGACATATGTTAGCTGCCATAGCTTACCTGGTTCTAAAAAATATATGTTTATTATTCTGGTCCTCAGCCTATGATACTTACTGAATCATTGACCCAACCTGTGCACAAATTATTAAATATAAAATGTAATAAGATAAGATAATGAGATAAACTATTGAAGACAAAAAAAACTTACATCTTTAACTCCCCTAGCGCTTCTGATCTCCATCTCGTCCAGCACTTTCTTGTCTTGTATTGCAGTTGACGAGATGGAACCGTCCAGCTCAGATCTGAAGCTTGCTTTTTCCCTGAAGCAAGCCGGCGATGTTACTTCTCTCCCAGCCCAATTTGCATATGAATGTCCCTCGGCCTCCGGGGGGGGGCAAATTGGGCTATCTTCAAAGGGCACACCTGGAATATCACCCCCATTGTCATTTCCAGATATGCTTTTTGAAGTTAACCCTTTCAGAGGGTGCCAAATGCCATTGTATTGGATACAGTGATAACAGGCAACACACACTTGGTAGTGAAGTCCAAATCTCCACAGGCTCTTCTAAAACTAAACATTACACTGTGCCCATAACATATTACACAATACCATAATCACAGAACCACTGTCTTTATTAATTCCCTCTTTGCAGAGCACTACCTCCACCTCCAAGAAAATACCAAATGCCACAAAAATCCCAACAGCACCGCAGCACCATAACGTTTCTTCCACTAATTTTAAACACTGGGGGAGTCTTTCTTCTTCTGACCAAAAACACTGGGGCACACTTACTCCCACTAACCAATGCCACTGGGGTGTTCTGTCCTCCAATGAACTCCAAACCTGGGGCCCTTTACTGTATTGTACATGACTCAGCCAAGCTCATGGGAGGCACCTTGCTCCAAAACAGATATAAATATGATCCATTGGAGAAGCTAGGGGGTTCCTTACCTGAAGTGAAGTAAGTCAGACTGTCTTCAGCAGCTGCTGCCCATGATACTACATGAGGACATGCCTGGAGATCTGCAGGACCATCTACAACGTAAGTTGATCATCTTCCCAAATGGCTTAGGGAACTTCTGGACAGACACCCTTCAACCCATCCCACTGCCCTGGGAAGCTACTACTTTCCCCTTGGATTACATGTGCACCTCTCAGCCTTAATAATAGGAATGTTTGCAACTGTCTGTACCCAAGTAGTAGTGCCAAGCCTGTATATACCCTGAATACTAGAGAAATCCCACTTTGAAACATAATGAAGCATAACTAGTGTGTAGACATTTTTTCCTTCATTTTTTGTATTGATCTCCTGCCAGTTAAGGTCCTGTCTTCCCACCTACACTATGCTTAATACCCCTATCCCACATATCACCCAAGATGGCTGGCTAGAGGGGATAGAGGGGAAAAAGCATGCCAAGCTAACAGAGATTTATTTGTGCCTGGTGTCCTGGGTCTCATACTCCCCAGGGTACAACCCCTGCCAGGGCTTCACCAAGATAACCTCTAACCACTCCATTACATTACTAACACTAACCAACAGCACCCTTACCACAAACATAGTCAAGCCTTGATACTACAGGCTCCTTACACTAGGGAATGTCTTTCCTTCTTCTAGCCTGACTAATGTTATAAAGTAAAGTATATGTTGTGTTATAGTTATTATTGACTTGTCTGTATATTATCTTCTCCGTGAGGGCTTGTCCCCCTAAGGGTTCACCCGCGATCACCCGCGACTTTCATTGCAGTGCGGCGAACGTGGAAGACCACACCCATCCATCCCCACTGCCGCGATCATCCGTGATCGGCCGTGGCCGTGATTCTGCCTGCGATCTAAGGCTATGACCCCATATCTCTGCCCGCGATTTTTTGTGCGGCAGGTATCAGGGGGTATCAGAAGTGTTTTTGTCCGTGATTTGTGGCCACGATTTTCGTCTGCGTCCAATCTCCCCCAATCGCGCCCATAGAGAATGAATGGGGACGCATTCAAAACCGTGTCTCCATAAATTGAGATGCGATTTTTAACACATCCATTCATGTCTATGGGCATGATTAGACGCGATTGGGTGCGAAATCACAGCCACGCTTGATCAAATCCGATGGCGGCAGTGGGGATAAGACCATTCAAATGAATAGGGCATGGCCACAAATCATGCACAAAAACACTTCTGATTGCCGCTGATCGTACCCGATCGCTGGGCTTCGGAACGTGGGAGATTGCTCATGTGGGGACATAGCCTAAGAGGTCTTCTAATTGCTGCTCTGCTTACATCACATTGCATTACTATACTCATTCTGCAGTTAAGAGGGGAGGAAAGAGGACTTGAAAATTAGCGGATGAAACTCCATGCTTCTCTTTCTCTGACCAGCATTCACACAGAGTTGGACTAGTCGGCTTGTATCAAGAGTGGTCGACTCTGCCTCTGAAATCAACTAGACGACTAGTTGACTAGTTGGTTAATGTTTTATTCCATGCTCATGTTATGGGTTTACTTTCCAGTTGTACATGTTCTCCATGCTCTAATGTTTGCACTGACAAAATAGCCAGAGGAGTAGTGATGGCCGAACATCGGCCTGGACTGTCCGCGAACAGGCGGGTCGGACTTTTAAAGAAGTCCTCCGTCCGCCTGTTCGCGGACACATTCAAATTCCCCGCCCTTGAACACATCCTGGAACTCATAGTTCCTGGTTACGGGGGCCGGATGTGACGTCACTGACGTCACTTCCTGTTCCGAGCCGGTATTTTCACTACAAGACCGGCTTCATGCCCGGTCTTGTAGTGAAAAGATTCTTCCTCCGGCACGATGTCGCAGGTTCTGATCCTGCCGGAGGAAGAATACAGTTCTTCTTCTCGCCCCTTAAAATACATAAACCCTCATTTATAATTGTGTCCTTAAGAAGACATCCATGCAGACATCTAAACACAAAGGTTTTGTAATTCCATCCATCCAGTGTAATTATGGACACAAATCCAAGAATTTGGGCTGTTTGTGCACTTTGCATTTGTGTATATAAATATTTTTTTTAACTTTACTCATTCTCGCTTGCTCTGGACCTCTCAATTACAGGTAAATAGTGATGGTGCGAACCCGGAATTTGATGTTCGCGAGCGGCGGGCGCAAACATTCGCAAAAGTTTGCGAACCCAACAAACCGCCATAGACTTCAATGGGCAGGTGAACTTTAAAAAACAAAGGGACCCTTTCTGG
>CM070033.1:100089858-100112524 GCA_036250615.1 Ptychadena robeensis | reverse complement strand
ATGGGATATTCAGTGAAGACTGTAGATCACACAGAACAGTGCCCTAGCTAATGGTTCCCCGCAGCAGCAGCTCTCTTTCCTAACTCTCTCCTTCCTCAGCAGAATGTGTAATGGTGCCCTGTACTTGATATGTTATAGGGGGTGTGAGGGTCTGTGAGGTGGGGGGTGCTCATTGGCTGGATTATGTCTGCTGACTGTGACTCACAGGGGTCAAAGTTTCTGCAATGTTAAAAGATAGGGGGCGAACCGTACTCGCCATATGTTCGCGAACATGGGCGAATGCGAACATGCGATGTTCGCCGCAAATAGTTCTCCGGCGAACAGTTCAGGCCATCACTACAGGTAAAGGGGCTGTATTGGGTTTTCACTTAAAGCCACACAGTCAGATTGTGCTGAAGTCAGCCAGCTGGCTGCTGGGGCTGTAAAGGTAAGTGTTTACAGTTATGGCCGGCTAGTGTCAGATCTACAGATAAGACCATGGTTACCAGCCTGTATTGCTGCTAAAGAAAAGTTAAAACCCATAAAATAGCATAACTTTTATTGCCTGCTCAATTAAAAAGTTAATTACAGGAGCAGTAATCTTAGAATTGATTATATCTTGCACAGAACAGATCTCTACGTTCCCAAGTTTCATTTATTATTGAGAACAAATTAAGTGAAGAAATTGGGAACAACAGTACATTGGAATATATGGTAGTTTATAAATACAGAACAAGGGGCAAAAATATATTTTAAAGCAGAAAGAATGAAAGTTGCCACTGAAGATGTCCATTGGAAAATGATTGTTTCTTGATTATTTGGTTATTAGAGTGAAGGTCAGGAAAGTAAGAGTGAGAGGAGAACCTCTGAACTACATACTAACTAGTTCAAGCTAAGGATGTGTGACTGCCGGGGAACTCTTTGAGAGAAATGGTGATATTTCCAACTTTTGTGACAATCATAAATATTTTTACCAAGCCCACTGCATCAGATATATAAGCTGTATTTTACTTATGTCTCAGACCCCATTTGTATGGTAGCCAATAAAAGTTATTTTGTATGGTTTTAGTACCTTATAGTTTATATCTAGTTACATTTTAGATGCAAGTTTTCAGAACTCTTCCTCAGTAAACTGTAAAAATATGTAGTCTGTGGGCTGTAAATATAGTGAACTCTCTGTGATAAGGTATATCTTCTACACCTACACATATTCCTTCATTAACTCCCCAGTGAGTCTTGTTTGTTCAAATGTTTTCTTACAATAAACTGAAGGTACTGCCTGTGAAGGAATCATTGTCTTATGGCTCAAAGACATTGAATAATTCAAGTATGGAATGCAACATTCCATTTCCATTTTTTTATGTTTTAAATACACTTAATTATTTAAGGTAATTGGTCATTACAAGACACATTACCATAAAATATTCAAAGCTGGGAAAACACAACATAGGTGCAAGTAACTGGCTTCTTCAATGAAATGCTGTTCTTCTTGGGACCCAGGACATTACATTCTTCGATCTATAGGTCATTAAATGACTACTTAATTCTATACACCTACTAGAGACTGTCTTAGGCAATACTGCAAGCAAGCAGTGGTAAATGGACGACAGGTACCTTTACAAATCCTGGCAAAGCTTGATAAAGGGGGGGGGTGACAAACAAGTAAGAGGGTAAGGTAGGGCCCTTCTCATCTCCCCCTCATCTCCCCTCATCTCCACAACCTGCCCAGTGTTGTATGGTAGGACTCATTGAGGTCCAAGAAGACCATCGGATCCCTGCCCCTCCACCCTATGGAATGAGTACAGAGGCCCCTGTGACCCATTACCCTTTCCCACTAGTGGCTCAGAAAAAATAAATAAAGACACAGACAACTTTAAATTACCTTTACTGATATTGTACAATTTCACATACTTTCAGCAAACTCCCCTGGTCCAAAATCCTCTCCTGACATCCCAGATGTACCAAGGAGGAGTTTCCGATGGTGACTAAGCAGGTATGGACTCTGATGACAGGTGCCTTTACAAAGTCTGGCAAAGCTTGATAAGAGGTGTAACAAACAAGCGTGGCCCACTCTCCAAGCAATATCAAGCCCCATGGCAGACCTGAGCGGCCAGGGAAGGGGAAGCTCCAATAACCTCAATAACCTGCCCAGTGTTGTACGTTTCTATGAGTGTAGAACCATTACCCATTTGCACCTTCGCCCCCAGACATACTAGGAGAATGCAAAAATTGGCATACGGAAAAAGAGAAATGCAAAAGTGGGGAAGGAAGTACTGAGCATGAATGCTTGAGGGGGTGGGAAGTAAATTAAAATGGAACATTAGACATGTCTGTTTATTTATGTATATTATTCTATATAATTCTGCATTATGGTAGATATGAAAGTTTTTGATTATGTTAGATGTTGGGATGTAAATACATGTGAAACAGTGTTCTTATATTTTAGTGTGGAAGGGAGGTGTAGGTTAAACACTATGATATGTATACATAAGAGGGCTCTGCTCATTATCTCTGTGAATAAGTCCAGAGCGCGTCAGAGGATGAGGTGACTCCTAGGGGTATTTGTAGCACTTGTGTTGTACTTGTGGAAATCCTATCCGGTATGCATAACTATTGCATTTTGTGTATGTGCATGGAGTGAACCTGGAAGACGAGGCATTGGCGGTTCATGCACCTGGAGTCCACTAGCATTACAGCTTCACCAGAGAGGGAGTCTGTGTGGGAGCAGTTGGAAGAACAGTGAGTGAGGGTCTCACCCTACTTCATATGTAGGAAGGAATAACCATGAATAACCATGTTTCTTTCATTAACCTCCCTAGTGGTTGAGACGAACCCTGTTCGTTCGCTGAACAGGGTCCTCTCAACCGCAGGGGAAGCCGGCGGCGGGGAGACCCTATGCCTCCCCGGAAAGCTGCAGCGATTGTCTTCATCGCTGCAGCATTTCCGGGTTTGCGCCATAGACCTCCATGTTAATGTAGGAGCGCCGGCTTTCCCTCTCACGCAGCTGTTGTCAGTAATGACAGCAGCTGCGTGAAGAGCTCCGGTGAGATGCCGAAAATGACAGGCAGTGTACTGTGTACACTGCCTCGATCGCCCGTTTACAACGCCCGTTTACAACGGCGCAATACGGGCGGTGCGCTAGGAAGGTTAATTTTGGGTGAAAAAAGGGCACTGAGGCTTATTATTGGGTAGGTCTAATATTTACTAATGATTCAATGTAATATTTAGGATGGCCACAATATTTCACGGCACTGCACACTGTGTGTGGCCAAACAAAAGCACTTGTGGGTGCTTTCTGGGCTGCTGACAGTTGGCATCTGAAAGCCCCTGTGTTTGGGCACACACAGTGGGAAGGGGGTTGGGGTTTAGAAGATGAGACAGGACGCCTTCTCTTCTGTGTTCTCTTAATACAGCAGCTCTATCGCTAGATATCTTATTTTTGGGGGAAATTAGATGCACTGGGGAAATGCAGCTAGATCTTAATTTTAGGGTAGGTCTGGTCTTATTTTCGGGGAAGAAGGAAGAACTCATCTTCCACCTGTAATAGTGAGGAGTCGGTTGTGCAATTGCATTAAAAAGCAGCCTGGCAAAGGGAAATAGTGGAGTACCCACGTTGCAGGAAGTTGCCTGAATGATTTGTAATGGGGAGGAGTTGAGTATAGGTAGGCAAGTTGATCGGAATTCCACACTGGCTGAACTGGATCTTCAATAAAATGTCAGCTCTAAGAAATGGTGGAATTAGCATTATCAGTGCAAACTGTGGCACTGGAATTCAGTTGAACAGCTACAAGTTGTCCTGTTCCTCCACTAAACAAATGCACTAGATCAGTGGTGAACCTATGGCACGCGTGCTAGAGCTGGCACTCGTAGCCCTCTCTGTGGGCAACCAAGTTGTCAGTTAGAACAGAGGCAGATAAGGAGGAAAGGAGCAGACTGCAGAACTCAGTTGCCTATTGACTCCCTGTGCTGTCCATTTTCTTCTCCCTCTTCCAAATGCACACAGTACCCTCACCCTCCCATAGACTGGTGATTTCTTTGTCAGAGGGCAATCATACAAAATCAGCAAAGGATCAAATACTTATTTACCTCACTGTATGAAGTGTGTGTGTGTAAATTACTATGTTAGCACTTTGTGGTAAATAAGTAGGTCTTGGGTTTCAATTTGGTCTCGTCACTAGATATTTGATTTCAGTGCTGAAAATGTATTTCCCAAGACCTGAGAACTAAGCTTCATCAAGGCAATGATTCTCTTTCCGAAGCCTTTCTATGCCAGGCAGCACAATTTTAGAGAGGAGCACCAACATCAAGGTGGACTCATTACAGGTTATGATTTTTTTACAGAAGGGATATGGAGTCATTAGATGAGTAAAGGCCACCACACATGCACCGAGTGGTGGCCAATTTTGCCGCCGACTGATGCGCATGCACGCTCGCGGACGTTGGTCGGTGGTAAAATCAGCCACCGATCGGGGGTGCCCACATGGGGTGACCTATCACCCCAAAGCTCGGTCGGCCAGAGAACAGACATGTTCGATAATCTCTGGTCAATGCAGTTAGTTTCAATGGAGACCGATGGTGTGACCGACGTCATCACGGTGCACTCCATCGCTGATCTGTCGGCCCCCACTCGGCACATTTCCTTTTTAAGTGAAAGTCAATATTGGAATTGCTTTTTAAGGTAAATTTGTCCTTCCATTTTGTGTGTGTGTGTGTAGGAAACTACATCTGTTAGAGTAGCCATACACGGTTTGATATGTCCGTTAGATTGAGCAAAACAGAAAATGATTTCTGCCTGTGATCGATCTAAAACAGAAATTGATCAAAAAGTGATTCAAAATTTTTTTAAACTAAATTTTAGTTGATTGTTTACATTTACATGTAGATTTTTTGTTTTCCAGATGCCCGTGTGGCAGAAAGTGTTAATGATGCTTAAAGTATAGGAATTGATTTGAAATCTATCACACTGGGTGGTGGTACAATCAATCGATATTCGATGGACGAGTAATTTGAAATCATCCAAGACTATAAAATTTTGGATTTCAAAATAATCGACCCTTGTACAGCTAACCTAAGTGTCACTCCATCCATGAAGTACGGTAGGAATGCCATTGCCACCAATGTATTAGGGATTTCATTCCCACTGACTAGTAATGGCCAAACTGCCCTAAGGGCGGACAGTTCGGCAGTGAACATGCATGTTCGCCCTCCTTCTAGCCTGTGTTCGACCCGCCCTGTTCGCCGGCGAGAAGTACCTCTCTATTCATCCTCCGGAACGGTCAGGAGCAGCGAGATCCCGCCGGAGGAATAATCTGTATACTAGAAGACATGGCATGAAGCCGGTCTTTCAGTCAGCAGCCGGCTCATAAACCCAGAAGTGATGTCACATCCGGCGATCGCAACCAGGAACTATGCGTTCCAGGTACCAGGTCCAGGTACTGATGTCACATCTGGTTTTTCAGATTCAAATTCCCCGCCTTGAGGTGGGGAATTTGAATCTGCCCGCGAACAGGCGGACTTCTTTAAAAGTCCAATCCGCCCGTTTGCGGACAGATCTGGCCGAAGTTCGGCCATCACTACCACTGACCAAGGATGTCATGTACTGAAACCAATATAGGTGGCTTTTTCTTTACCATTTGCACACAATAGGAGGAACATTATGACCATACATACGTCATTATTTTACTTATGACTTATTTATTCATTTATGTATGATTATTCTTAATAGTATAATATGAAATGCTTTATGAGTTGGTACCATAGCAGGCACAGGTGGCACAACTTGTCCTGAAGCTAGCTGCAGGAGTGTGAAGACTGAATCGTCTAAAGCTAAAATATCAATTGTAAATTCAGACAATAAGCATACTTTAGAATGAGTCTAGCGATGGCCGCATACGTCATTGCTCAATGGTAGGTCCACTCTAAAGGCCATTTGTGTATCCTTAAATAAAGTCATATGGGGAAAGAAGTGGAAGATGTCAGCCGGGGAGCATGGGAGTCTGGTGACACCTAGTGGTTATTTCATGCAACAGACTTTCCACTTTTTTTCTGCAATATTAATTACAGTGAGGAATGCCAAGAAAAAAGCAGCAGAAATGAGATAGCCATCATGCTAGTCTGAATATTAAAGGAGGACACAAATCAAACAGGCTCTGATGTCTTACTTCTGATAGCAAACAAGCAGAACATACTGAACAAGCCCTGCCTGACAACAATTGCTGTTATTCTGTTAACGTTCAGAGGATTAATTGTACAGATTCCTTGCATATTAGCCTTTTAAAATCAGGTCTTTTTCTACAGAAAATGAATAAAGAATTGTATGTTCTCTCTCAAGGACCTTTTACAGTGATAATGTTATTTATTATTTCTGGCCACCAGTATTGTTCATTTGAAGAGTCTGAGCATGGTAATAAGGTATTGTTGGTGGTCCTAGGGATGCTCTTAGCCTATTTGACGCCCTGAGCTGATCGTGTCGAACCAGGGGTTTGGTAGCTGTTTCTGATGGGGGGGGGGGTTGTTAGCGGTGTTGGACAGGGGGGGTAGCAGTGTCTAAGGGGGGAGTGGAGTGTTGGAAGTGTCGGACCGTGGGGGGGATGGTAGCAGTGTTGGACAGGGTTCAACTGAGGTTCTGCATCAGCTGAGGACGCTGGATAAAGTCACTATCTAAACGTTTACCTGTTCCCATATATTTTCCCAGATCTATAATGAGCAAGTAGGCAGCACATTTTTTTTGTTTTCTACTCAATCCTTAACCCGGAGTAAATCCCAATATAAACTGTTGTGTGGATATGTGAGACTAATAGTGACATCTGGTTACCTGGGAAGATGTGGAAGAAAAACCTGAGGCCATCAACAAAAGCCTTGAGGCTACAGAACCCAGATCAGAACTAATATCTCAGAAACAATATAGTTTGTTTTTCTCCATAGCCAACAGAAACCCTGAAGTCCTGCACCAGGGGAAGGTGTGGTGACAGGTACACACCGTCCACAATCCTGGCACCAAGGATTTTGCAGCTGCTATGTAAAGAGTCTTGAATCTTCTATAGAAAATAGCCATCTGTAGCCAAATCTCTGTTTCATATTTGGTAAGAATTGGGAAGGGTTTTTGGGAGTTATTTTGCTGTATTTGTCTCGCTGGGGAAATACAGGGCTTTTTTTCTTTGTCTGCTTTCTCAGTGCACGCTGACTGCAAGGAAAAAGACGCAAACAAAACCCATCCTAATAATTTATATGTAATTGGATCCACTGCTGCGTCACCAAACTGACGCTGGCATCATAGAAAAAAAAGAGAAAAAGACAACTTCCGGTTGTGTTTCTGAAACAAGAAGTAAAAAGAGAAAACAAGCTGAAACAACGGACATAATGACCATTGCCCAATTTATACATAAATAAGGAAAAAAAGTTTTGCCTGGAGATAAATTTTTAACTTTTTTTTTTACTTTAAGAAAGGGCCCACAAATGAGGGCATGTCTCCACTGCGTTGTTTGATCCGTCGGGACCCCTTAGGCTAAGCGCAGTGCTTGGTGGGGGTTGAAATGGATCACATGTACTTAACCTGCCCGGGCTGAACAGAGCATTCGCCGGGTAGATACAGGCTGCTTTTATATTGCCAAGTTGGGGAGGGTTATAATGGACATCAAATAAGTGCAACTTTCCTTTGTTAGAGATTTTTTTAAATTGTAATATTATCATCTTAAAATCTAAAAATGTTTATGTGGAATTTTTTCTAATAGCTATAGCAACACCAGAGTGCATTATCCTTTGGAAGGGTTTTGTATGTGTTCCAACATGGTAGGAAGCTGACAAGCAGCCTGGATGGCTTTTTATTCAGTACATATTTGAATCAAGATATTTGTGCTTTTGCATGCGTTTTTTTTAGTTCAGCTATTGTCTTTTATCCAATTCTTTTCAGTGCTGGCAATCTGTGGCATTTTTCTATCCTGTTCTGTCAATACAACTGTCACTCTTGTTATGACCCCAGACTATGTTCTGGAATCTACTGTTCTTTTTTGTGCCAATTCTTTCTCTTCAAAAAAAGACAAAATGAGATTGTCACATTTAGTACAGGCAAATGTTCAGAAGTAAACAGCATATTTTTCATAGTGTATTCAGATACGTAAACAGCATGCAGATACAGTTGAGGCCAAAATTGTTAGCCCCCCCCCCCCCCCTTATTAACTCTAACTCTTATTAACCCTTCTCCATGAAAATGACCATTAACAACAAGTTTTTGTTATTTTGGAAACATGGATACACCAAATTGAAACAAAAAAAGGGGAAAATTCGATATCCAAAATGATAATCCCCATAACTGACAACAATCTCTTTACTGGGTTGGGTTGGAAAGATCTCCCAAGAGATGCTTATTGCTTTAGCTGGTTCAAATTGGATGTTTTTTGAGCATGAACATTCAATTGAGGCACCCACATCAGATTCTTAATAGGATTGAGGTCTGGGCTCTGTGCGGGCCACTCTTGGATCTTGTTTTTGGTATTCTTGAGGAACTGTTGGACTCATTTCCATGTTTGCTTTGGGTCATTGTCTTGTTGGAAGACCCAGCAATGATCTTAGCCTAGACTATGAGCAGATTTTTACATATTCTCCCTCATGCCAACATAAGCACTAGATTCTCTGGAGCTTTGAATAGGAGAACAGCCTGAATGAGGTTTGCCCATGAATATATGAAAGGTAAAGATGAGTTTTGAATGTCTGTGCTTTAATCTGATAAGACTAAACTGGAACCGTACCATTAAGTCTTAACAAGGAATTATGTATGCGTATGTGGGGATGTAGCTCTGCACTGCAAGAACTGGCAGTGTGTAATGTCAGGGAGGTTAAAATGTTTTGGGTTTGTGTGGGGGGGGGGGGGGCAGACCAGAGCATCAAACATGCTAGGACCACTACTGCCAACAAGGAAGAGGCCTACAAACTGGAGGATCAAGGCTTGTAAAAATGAAAAGTTATTAGGATGTCTTTGAGGAAGACATTTACCAAGAAAGCAAACCCTTCTATAACGAAAGTCGAATAACTGAATGGAAATGTCCGATACTAACATTGGATGCTAAGGGTCCCTCTGGTGGTTACAACAATTGTGTATAGTTATGGACTTATATTGTATGATATAAAATGATTATGCCTAATCCTTAACGCATTGTTGTGTGGCTGATGGCAAGCCAAAAGAATTGGTTTGTATCCTCAGACACTCTTCTGTTTCAATTGACATATGGTCATTTTTATGTATATTAATAAATCTGTATTGTTATTTCTGATGTAAATCCTTGGATTTTTAAAAATGATGCTTTATGTGCTTGCATTGGAAACTTTTTTTATGCTGTCATTCCCTTAGCTAGCTGAAGATAGTTTGATCCTAGCCTATATATAGACCTCCAGTTTCATTTGTGCTGCACATGACACCAGTCATTTGATGGCTTGAAAGCATTCAGAAGCTGACATAACCACAAAGACAGCTGTGACAGTTAACACCATAAGTAACATACACAGTGAAATCCCTGGTAAGCAGAATGTAATTTAAAATCATATTCATTCTGAGCTTCAGTTTGGGGAAACAGTTAAATCATTTTATATTTTGTAATGTAAGAGGTGGTATGAGTATACTCGATGAACCCCTTAGTCATAAAGATAGACCATTATCCCTTATAAATGGAAATTGAATGTTATAGGCTCTATTCGTTATATGGAGGGTTCACATTACTAAGCAAGGGACTGATTCTATAACGAAAAGGCTATGGTCCGATATCAAAAAAGAGATAATGGAAATGTGTTGCTTACTTTTTATGATAATACTTTTACCTTCTCGAACCTTACACTGTATACTACACAAAGAGACCAGCAAAAGGGAGCACACAAAAAAGTCCTCGTGTTAAAATAAATCCATTTATATTTTCCATTAAGAGAGTGCATTCATGCAGGCAGACATGTGTTTGCCAAAGTTCATTCCATGTTTATTTACTTAAGATAAATTAAACAAAACAGATTGCATCTAACATTATTTCTAAGTGGATTTTTTTATGGTGCTTTTGGGTATTTTGTTTTTTTTAAAGGGTTAACCTCCAGTCATGCCTTAATCTTATCATTAAGTGTGGAAACAATACAACATTTTTCTTTAATAAGGCTATTGCATCATCAGTACTGGACTTTTACCCATAATAGAATTGCCATGACCTTATTTCTTTTCACACAAAGATCTATGATAATTAATTTTGTGACCAATTTGAAATCATATGAAGGTTATTTTCATATCTGTTAGAAATATCCAAATGTCTACCTATTCTGCAGCAGAGTTCTCAAAAAAAGACAAAAAGACAAAAAGACAACAGGAAACAGGTTGAAGGATGCATTATTTTGATGATTTTATTAAAACAACAAAATAAATATAGTTAAAACTACAAATCCTCAATAAGCCATTCTTTCAGCTATTTTCTCTGCAGGACCATACACCCTCCCTGTTGTGTGCCACCAGTAGGTCTTGGTATCTTACCGATCAGCTATGAGTGTGACCGACACACTGAGCGGGAACATTGTTAATTCTTCCCATGAGTTTACCACAAAACAAGGTTGTCCAATACATGTACTTGTGAAGCATATATCAAATCTACAACTTTAAACTATTTCTTCCATATACATCAATTAGGGCATGTCCATTGTACCTTGGCGTCTGCACAGTTTGGTGGCCACGGGAGATTGATAGCACCCAGTGATCTCCCACGGTCTCCAGTGATTCAAACTGCAGGCACACGGAACTGCAGGCAGGAGGTGGG
The DNA here is from genome assembly GCA_036250615.1 of Ptychadena robeensis. Lineage (NCBI taxonomy): Eukaryota > Metazoa > Chordata > Amphibia > Anura > Ptychadenidae > Ptychadena > Ptychadena robeensis. The sequence continues at coordinate 100,101,770 of CM070033.1, read as the reverse complement.
GTGGCAAGATGTCCTGTCCCACCCCGCCAATTCCTGCCTGATCGCGCCCATAGATGGAGATGCGTTTTTTAACCACGTCCATACACCTCTATGCGCATGATCAGGGGCAATCGGCCATGCGTGTCCTGGGACCACCCGCAGTCCTCTAACCAAAGCGCGGTAAGCCATGTTTCAGATCGTGGGCCACAGCTGTGGGGGTGGCCCCATTGAAAAATATGGGCACGATCTACACTTCACGATTATAATCGTGGGAGATCGCCCAAGTGGAAACAAGCCCATAAATCCAGCAAGTCACTATTTACTGAAGTACTATACTTGGGATCACCCCTATTGTTCTCAATCCTTTCCTTCTTGCTTGACCATATACACAAATGGAATCATCCCAAGTTCTGGAAACTTTGCAAGGTTCGTCTCCCACCTTTACATGTAGATATATCCAAAGAGGAAGATCCACACACTGAATTCCAAAATAAATCATTTATTTCATAATATATTTGGTACACAGCAACAAGAACACTCACCTAAGTAACTCTATAAGTAAGCTCATTCTTGAGTGAAACGTGTAAGACAAGGACTACCCCAGTTATGGGGGATGACTTGTGGATGCTGTGTACCGTTCATATTATGGAATAAAGCATTTATTTTGAAATATTTTACCCCGGTATGCCGATCTTGTTCTTTGGATATAAGCTATATTGAAGTAGGTAGAATACCAACAGAGCATTTTAAAAAATACAAAAAGAATACACTGCAAGAAATAAAAACTCCATTCATGGCATAAAGTCAGGAATGAAAGTGAATACTGACAAATGTATATATACTACATAACATGCGGAAATTTCATGCTCTGACAAGTTAGGTCATATATGCAAATCATATGTAAATGCATTACTTGTTTGCAAGTTTATGCACAATTAGCACAGTGCACTAATTTTTCATCAGTATATGAACTGACATCTGCATTTAGAGGAAATGTACAATGTGTCTCATTTTGCACAGAGATCAATGAGTTTTATGCAAAGTCGATACAGATATACTGGCTTTCGGAAGACTGTATGGTTCCAGAGCCAGATGAATTCCATTTGGATATGCAAAGTTCCTTACAAAAGGCGTTATGCACCAATGCATTTGTAATCTGTATTTACTAGGTTCATTGATGGGTTCTATTTACAGGGAGGTGAACGAATGAGATAGATAGATAGTTACAGAACATTATTCTGCAGCAGAAGATAAATATTAAACCCAAAAACAAGACAAACAAACACATGCTGGAGTGACCAAAAACTGACATTCTCCATTGTTCCCTCTATAAGACACACCCACTCTATAAGAAACATGTATGTGTGTCTTATAGAGGAAAGGTGGGCATACACGATTTCAGTGTCTGTTCCATCTGTGTCTTTCTGTATGTGTTGTATGTAGTGATGGCCGAACATTGTCCAGGACTGTCCGCGAACGGGCGGGTCGGACTTCTAAAGACGTCCGCCGTCCGCCTGTTCGCGGACAGATTGAAATTCCCCGCCTCTAGGCGGGGAATTTGAATCGGAAAAACCGGATGTGACATCCGGTCCCTGGAACGCATCCTGGAACGCATAGTTCCTGGTTTAGGGAGCCGGATGTGACGTCACTGACGTCACTTCCTGCTCTGACCCGGTTTCTTCACTAGGAGACCGGCTTTATGCCCGGTCTTCTAGTGAAAAGATTCTTCCTCCGGCACGATCACACAGGTTGTGATCCTGCCGGAGGAAGAATAGAGATCATCTTCTCGCTGGCGAACGGAGCGGGTCGAACACCTGCACTGCTCGCCGGCGAGAAGATGGGCGAACATCCATGTTCGCCGACGAACTGTCTGCCTTGCGGACAGTTCGGCCATCACTAGTTGTATGTAAGTATGTATGTTTCTGCATGTGGCGTGTAGTGATGAGCAGCATAGGCTATATTTAAATTTGCATCATTTCGCAAATTATTCTCCAAATGTTCTAAGTAAATTCGAAAATTTGTGATCTCATGTCATTTATTTCTTGCAAGTATTGGCACTTGTACATGTGAATATTGTGATCGCACTGTCATGGCAACATCTAGTTGTAGTATGTGAAATAGTAGCTGTAGTGTTCTCACCACATGAGACAACACATAGAAGTATTTTTTTGCGAAAATCGCCACCTGAACATGCGAATATTGGGCACGCCATGCACGTTACCACCACAGAATCTCAAATATTCAAGATTACGAAGGTATATTACTATATTCAAGATCTTTGTGAATTCTCGAAGTGCCGATATATACCATCTCTGCTGGGGAACCACAAGTCTCAGCATTCTCTACTGTCCTTACAAGTTAATGGTTGGTTTGTTCAAATGGTTGAGCTTGTAGGTATAATATAAAGTATAACAATGCATAATTCCCAGATGTTCTACACTAATGTGCTCTCATAACAATATAAGACACATTCTTCTTAATAATATTTAGCAATTTTTTTGTATGCAATTTATTTCAGAATTCAAAAGCATTTAGCCTGAGTTAAGTTAGCTCACCCCGAGCTAACTTTGGGCATACTCGCCAGTCCACTGAAAGCTCCCAGTGATCCTATTTCCGGGTCCCCCATGGCAGCGCCATTGACCTCGATGTAATGGAGGTGGCATTGCTTTTTTAGAGCACATCCCCAGAGTCAACAGTGACCCAGTCAGGAGGTTAAAGAACATCAGCCAGGTCTGTCCGCGAATGGGTGGATCAGACTTTTAAAGAAGTCCACTGTCCGCCTGTTCGCAGACAGATTCGAATTCCCCGGCTCTAGGTGGGGAATTTGAATGGGAAAACCCGGTAGTGACGTCAGTGAGGTCACATCCAGTCCCTGGAACTTCCTGTTCTCAAGCCGGTTTTTCACTAGAAAACCGGCTTCATGCTTGGTCTTCTAGTGAAAAGATTCTTCCTCCGGCGGGATCTCGCTGCTCCTGATCCTGCCAGAGGAAGAATAGAGATCTCCTTCTTGCTGGCGAACGGGGCGGGTCGAACACCCGTACTGCTCGCCGGTGAGAAGCAGGGCGAACATCCATGTTTGCCACCGAACTGTCTGCCTTGCGGGCAGTTCGGCCATCACTATTAAAGAGCAAACAATGCAGTAACTTTGGTGATGGGTATACAGCCCTACTATATTACTTTGGAACCTATTTGCAGCCAACATGAGGAAATTCTAAAGTCACAGGTAATAAATGCTTCGATTTCTGTCAATTATCGGTTTATGATTAAAAAAAAAACAATAATGAGTAAATGGACTGTTGGGACCATAATTATTGGGTATTAAAGAAGACCTTCACTGTAGAGCACAGTTTAAATCTATGGGTTGAATGGGCACACACACGCACACCCATACTGATTAGAGATGGTCGAATGTTTTTTCAGAAATTCCATGATTTTGATGATTTTGAGTTAATTGCAAAGCCCCTGAACATGGTTTTTTAACCAAACTTGCTTGAGATGTAGAGAAGGGTTGGGGGTATACTACAAAAAAGTATGTCTCTAACACAAACAGTTTTTGCACAAATTAAGTTCAAAGTCAAGTCAAAATTTTGAAAATCGGAATTTCGACTTTATTTTTTAAGTTCATTTATGCAAAAACTACATGTGCTAGAGCAAACATTATTTTTTTTTAAATGTTCCCACAACCCTTCTCTACATCTCCAGCATTTTTTGTGTTGATACCATTTTCAGAGGCTTTGCAATCAGCTCACAAAGTTAGCAAGTCAAAAAATTCAACCATCTCTAATACTGACACACACAGCTATTCCAGAATGACCCCTGCCAAATCCAAACTAACCACCATCACACTGGTAACAGGTAACATGAAATAAATGAAATCCAAGAAATACATACAGTAAATGCATAACACAATACATACAAAAACCTGTAATAACCATATAACCGGTCCCATCACATTAACCCCTATCCTACAATCACCGATAACATATAACAATAAAACACACTTATCCACATGAATTTCCCCTAAACAATGTTATATGTCCTAATTAATCACATTATGACATATAACAACCACATGAATAAACAAACAATGGTCAGCCCGAAATGAAACATTTTCCACATGATAAAATCACACAACTAACGAAACCCGACAATTAAGAAACATCAAACATATATATATATACATTGAAATACATATAACATACAACACAAGAAAACACGACAATTGAATAACAATTAAAAATGTATATACATTTCCCTACCGGTTACATGTAATATTACCATTAATTATTACATGTAGCCAATATACCTACGACATATATGTTTTGCAGATGTGTTGGTGAGGTTCCACCACAAATGTAAAACATATAAGAAATATACAAACCCCCCAAATCACATTAAATAAATATACTTAAATAAATGTACTTACAGGTAGATGTCCAATCCCACACAGTATTCCCATCACGAATCAAATCCAATTAATCAATTGTTGTCCAAGAAAAAAACCATAAATATTAATCCCTCATTCAAAAAAAATTAATCCACCCAATCCACCAAAAAATAAAACAGCTGACATCCGCCGCACCAAAATTTCTTCCAGGAAAAAATAAAAAAATATGCAAGAAAAAAAGCTGCTTCCTCTCCCAAGAAAAAAACATCCCAAAAGCGCAGGATCAAAAAAACAAACAAACAATGATCTCCCACCCGATAGCAAAAAAAGAAAAAAAAATGAAATTTTCACTCCCCTCCGGAGCACCTAGGGACAGGTCCTTCAAGTCCAGGCATTGAAAAGAGTGTGACTCAGGACCCTTACATCATGCAGACAACATATGGTTTCTGCTGTCAAACAAAGCCACGTGGTGTCTGTATGAGTGTGGGAAAATATGCAGCTACACACTGTGCAGGACCGGAAGTCACACTCTTTTCAACGCCTGGACTTGGACTAGGAGGACCTGTCTGTCAGTGCTCCGGACAGGGAGTGAAGATTTCACTTTTTTTTTCATCGGATGGAAGATCTTTGTTTTTTTTATCCTGCCCTTTTGGAATATTTTTTTGGGGGGAGGAAGCAGGTTTTTTTCTTGCATATTTTTTTTTCTTGGCCTGGAAGAACTTTTTTTTGTGCCTATATTTTTTTTATTAATTTTCAAATAAACAATACACAGTATAGCCATCAGTCAAAACACAGTGAAATCGGCCCAAGAAATGCAGAACACAGAACAGAATACATTGATAAACATCACATCTCTTAACATTGCATCCCGTCCCATACCCTTCCAGCCGAACCACGGCATCTGTCCTCTATACTGAGATACTTGTCCCTCACCTAACTGAACAGACCCAAACAGACCCAACACCGACCACAGTAACCGCCGAATCTGTAAGTAATAAAAGTAATGTGTACCCGGAATGCCATATTTGGCCCTCACTTGGGACAAATCCATCAAATCTCCCGAAGGGGTGGAAGGTGTCTGCAATTCAGACACCTTCAACGATTCCCAGGTGCGGAAAACTTTCTGCATTGCACCAGGCAGGAAACCTGGGGAGAATGTCAGAGGCATACTCGGCGACACCGACCCCGGCAGACCCAACACCTTCCTCACCTCCCGAAATGCCACCACTGTATCTCTCACATAAAGTGTAGCCCTGATCTGTCTCAGCAACTGCGAGAATCTGGTGTTCAGCAATCCTTTTAGAGACCATTGGGGGAACAACTGAGAGTCAAGTTGGAAATTTGTGTAATGCGAAGTGCCATGCCACCAGTCCTTGACATAAAGCAGTATCCCCGCTAGGTTATACAGACGCAAATTGGGCAATGTAGCCCCCAGGTCTGACCTAGATTTTTGCAACTTGCCGACAGAGATTCTAGACCGCCTCCTGCTCCAAAGAAAAGAGCTAAAGGCTGCATTAAGGCGATTCACATCCCGGTGCTTGGGAAGGAGGGGAAGCGTTTGTAGTGGATACAACAGCCGGGCATAGCTGATCATCTTAAGAAGATGGCACCTACCCAGGAGTCCCAATGGCAGATCCCGCCAGTGCTCAAGTTCTTGCGCTATTTTCTGTATTAGTGGGGTATAGTTTAAAGCATACAGCTCCGGAAGATTCCTGGGAATCATGATTCCCAGGTATTTGACAGCTGAGCGTTGTTCTTTCAGAGGGGATGCCGCACCTTGCCTGGCCGTCCCATCCCACCGTCTATTCAGGAACATCAGTTCGCTCTTATCAAAGTTCATCTTCAACCCCGAGAATGACCCATAGCATTCGAAAAGGGAAATCATCCCTCCCAGATCCTTGTGGAGCTCACCAAGAAACAGCAGAATATCGTCCGCGAATAGGGTGGACGAGAGCATTGCCTTGCCCATCTGCCAACCCTTAAAGCAGGAACCACCATTGAGCACCCGTGACAGCGGCTCGATGGAGAGGTTGAATAGGAGGGGGGACAGCGGGCATCCCTGGCGCGTCCCCCTGTACAACGGGAAAGGCTCTGACAACACACTAGATGTATAGATTTGCACCTGCGGAGACGAGTACATGGCCCTTATATATAAGAACTGTCCTTGGAAGCCCATTCTCTCCATCACCTGATACAACCAAGTCCAGGATACATTGTCGAAGGCCTTCTCCGCGTCCAGGGAGAGTAGCGCCCAGGGAGTACCCCTCGCTCCAGAGTCTGATTAAACACCCCCTCCAGAGTCTGATTAAACACCCCCTCCAGGGCGTCTGCCAGCTCAGGCACCAGAAGCTTATAAAAATCGGCGGAGAACCCGTCCAGGCCCGGCGCCTTCCCACTCGAAGTGTGTTTGATGGTGGCCAATATCTCCTCCTTCGTGATCGCCCCATTCAGCGTCTCCAGTTGGTCAGACGCCACCAGGGGCAAATCTAGGCCATCCAAAAAGGACTCACCATCCACGGAGTTTAGTGATTGAGGGGCATACAGGTCCTCATAATATCTACGCAGGATCGCTGCTATCTGCTGCGGCTCTCTCCGCATCACTCCCTGTCTGTCCCTGAGTACCGTAATATGTGACCTAGGTTGTTGACCCCTGGCCAGGTTGGCCAACAATTTGCCCGACTTATTACCAAACAGAAACATATCAACCTCCTTAGCTGTTCTAACGTGTTGGTCATATTGTTTGGCCCAATGGTCAAACACCTGTTTTGCTCTTATCCAAGCGTCCCGTGTGGGAACAGAGTCACTCAGCTGATAAGCCGTATAAGCCTCCCTCACGGACTGACTGGCCTCCAGATACCGCTGTTTGATCTTTTTCTTGATCGAGGTCGCATAGGCTAAGATGTGGCCCCTAAGCACCGCTTTCGCTGTTTCCCAGTACAATACGCTATCAGACACGTGGGTGACTTTGTCCCTTTGGTAATTAAACCACCACCCCTGCAGCATGGCCTTGAAGGTATTGTCCTTCACCAAGTAAGCCGGGAAACGCCAAATTCTAGGTGATTGTGGCAAGCCCAACCCTCTAACCTCTACAAGCACCGGGGCGTGGTCAGAAATCACCAGGTCCCCTATGCGAGCCTTCGAAAAACACGGGAGAAAGTGCGAGGTGGTGAGGAAGGTGTCGATGCGGGAGAATGAATTCTGAGCATGCGAAAAGTGTGTATATTCTCTGCCAACCGGGTGTCCATGTCACCAGACATCCACAAGTCCCCCCGCCTCAAGCCAAGACTGAAGTCCTGGGCCGAGGCAGCCCGAACCCTCCCATTCACCTGCGATCGGCTCTAGCATCCGCCACTGCGTTGAAGTCCCCCCCCCCCACCACTAAGGGGTGGAAGGGGGTCGATCCAGGCACAGCGGCAGAGTAGTGCCCAGAAAGTCAGCATCATGAGCATTGGGAGCATAGGCATCCACCTGTGAGGACTGCACCTCCAACCGGGTAAGCGACCACCTGCCTTCTGACTCGTCATGACAATGTTGTAAAATTTTGTATGGCAGCGATTTATGAATGTAGCATGAATCACAATTCCCCACATTCCAACTCTGGTACTCTCTTTTTTCCGAAGGAGAAAGCTCCCGTGTCCCCAATTGATAGACACAGGACCCATTACACCTTCCTCTCACCCACCCAGGGCTCCAACTATAGAACCCCCTCCGCCCCCCAGTCTCACAGGTTGAAATGGAGAGATGCTGCCCTCGGACAGCACCCCAAGTCTCGTGACCGCTCCTCCGTCCTTTCAGCGGCATATGCCCCCACCCCCCAGCAACCATCCAGTCTCTGAACCCCACAGATATCATCATCTGAGTGAACTGAACCATAATTAAACAAGACCCCCAACCATCAACCAATAAACAGATCTACAACAGATCGTACGGCGTAGTCTCCTTACCTCACCTACTCCCCCCTAGCTGACGACGGGCCAAAACCCTTCAGGATAGCATCCTCATCCCGCTGATTCTCCCGTAGACAGAGCAGGAGAACCCCCCCGGCGGGGCGCCTTGAGCACGGCGGGAAGGGGAGTGGTGGGGGCGACAGGCTTCGCAGGGGTATCCGAGGCTCCGCAGGTAAGAAACTCCTCCAGATACTTTTTGGCCTCACGCAGAGTGTTGAATTCCCAGCGCATGGATCTTGGCTGGATACAAAAGGGCAAATCTCATTCCCTGGGCGATCAAGGTGTGACACACTGGCGTGAAGGCCCATCGCTTCTTTGTAACCTCCGCCGAGAAATCCGCGAACACGATTAACTTATATCCATCCACCTGCAGCTGTTTCTGGCTGCGGTATTGGTGTAGCAATTGGGCGGTCGAAGTAGTCCAGGTAGCGGGCGGAGCCCCTGATTCCCCAGCCTTAGCGGGCCGATTCTGTGCGCCCTCTGCACCTTGCAGTGATCTGGGCCCAGAGCCCGCGGTATTCCCACCGAGCACATCTTATGTTTCTCATTGGCATTAATGGATTCCGGGATGCCCACAAACCGGAGGTTGTTCCTCCTGCCGTGGTTCTCTAGGTCGTCCACCTTCTCAGAGAGCTGGCCCATCACTTTCGCCCGTGCTGCCTGATCCACCAGGGTAGCCTGCAGCGGCTGCAGATGCTGTTGAATTGCGTCTGCCACTTTCACCTGAAGGTCTGCATTTAGGTCCGCTTTCAGCAGGGCTGCCATGTCTCTCACCAGCTTTTTATAGTTCATGGGTGGGAGGGGCCAGTGTCCGCCATTTCGAGGGCCACATGCTTCCTGCCCTTACTGGGGCTCTGCCCAGCTCCCGCCCCCGCCTTTGTGAGGAACTTGTCCATTTTACCGGCGGCGTTACCCTTGGGCATCGGGTGGAGTGAGTGCTGCTGATGCGCAGCTCTGAAATCTCCGGAGGAGCGTAAGGGAGACAGAGCCCTGTGCAGAGGCAGCTACTCCATTCGGCGCCGGAACCGGAAGTTGGAAGTACTTTTTGTGTGGCGGATGTCAGCTGTTTTATTCTTTTTTTTATTTCTTCGTGTGGCAGAGAATCTGGTGCGGTGGATTGGATGGATTCATTTTTTCTTTGGATGGGGGATTTTATGGTTTTATGTTTTTTTTCTTGGACGACAATACTGCACGGGATTGGACATATACCTGTAAGTACATTTATTTAAATATATTTATTTAATGTGATTTGGGGAGTTTGTATATTTCTTATATGTTTTACATTTGTGGTGGAACCTCACCAACACATCTGCAAAACATATATCATATGTTTATTGGCTACATGTAATAATTAATGGTATTATCACATGTAACCAGTAGGGAAAGGTACACATGTTTAGTGTTATCAATAGATGGGTTTACGTGTGATGTATGTTATATGTTATATTTATTTCAATGTATATGTATGTCCGATGTTTAATAATTGTCGGGTTTCATTAGTTGTGTGATTTTATGATGTGAATAATGTTTCATTTCGGGCTTTGACCGTTGTTTGTTTATTCATGTGGTTGTTGTGTTATTTGTTATATGTCATAATGTATTTAATTATGACATATAACACTGTTTAGGGGAAATTCATGTGGATTAATGTGCTTTATTGTTATGTATTATTGGTGATTGTCGGATAGGGGTTAATGTGATGGACTGTTACATAGTTATTCCAGGTTTTTAGAAACATTGTTGTTATTGTGTGATGCATTTACTTTATTTAATTTCTTTTGATGTTGTGTGCTTTAGGATTCATCTGGTGTGCTGGGGGCAGTGATGGTTTATCTGGTGCCTTCTGCCAAGAGAGATCAGTGGGGAAAGGGGGGGATTTCAGACTCCAGCTCTGACAACTTTGTCCCCCTTTCCCTGAGAGTGATCACTCCCGTGGGGGGGGGGGGGGGGGGGGGGGGGGGGGGGGGGGATCAGCCTCCCTGTGTGACAATACAATGTATCAATCTCTGAATGCTGATGTAAAGCTATAGTAAATGATTAGATGTGTATATCCCCATACAGAGGTTGATACATTGTATGTGAAGCAGGAATCTTGATACATTGTATGTGAAGCAGGAATCTTGATACATTGTATGTGAAGCAGGAATCTTGATACATTGTATGTGAAGCAGTAACCTTGATACATTGTATAACTATATAACTCCTGTCGGCATTCTCTCTGAAGCAGAAAATCAGCGCTTTCCCTACAATTTCAAATCCCCTGAACATACTATCTTTACCAGATTTTCTGAACATATTTCAGGGATTTTTATACACATTGCTCCCAAAAATTCCTGACCCTGATATGTGGTTTTAGAATAAATAACTGCTGAAGTTATGGCAGGAGTTTTGCTCATATACAAATCCTGACATTACTTCAATCCCAAATTACACATGCTACAGACTCACTTCTTGGTTTGCAATGTGTGTATTGTGTTCCAATATGTTCAGAAAATCTGGTGAAGATAGTATGCTCAGAGGATTTGCAATTGTAGGGGAAGCTGGCTGATTTTTTTGCTTCAGTCAAAATGCCGACAACATGTATTGACCAGATAAGCCCCGCCAGACAGATCGCATGGCAAACTTTCTTGTGGAAGTTTTTCAGGCAGATCCAAAGTATCTGCTTAAAAATCGCTGGGCGTTAGTGGAACACACAGATTCCTGAGGTTCTGTAGCCGACTCCTCACAGCGTGGTGACGTCACCACGCTGTAATGAGTCTGCTAAATGTCGGCCATGGATCGAGGTGTCTATGGCCAGCTTTCGGGTAGGATTTTTGTATTTTGTAACTTGCATCACTTTTGTATTATATTTTTTTGAGATAATAAACACATCTCATACGCAACAATTTTCTGTTATTGAAACAAAAGGGTTACCCAACGAAACGCACTCTTTTACACAATACAGTGGTAATGAGTCAAATTTTTTGTATGGTCACAACCAGGGAGGGTTTCTACAGTTCCATGACCTTTAAACTACCTAATATTTACAACTGTATTTAGAAGAATATCCATCTGCTTTTTCCTTTAACATGCTTAAAGAAAAAAAGTATGCAGACTTTTGTTAAACTAAAACTTTGGATAGCTGGGGATTTTCTTGCCTGATGCATCTGTTGAATGTTTGCATGCCTAACATATGAATCTAGGTTATGCCTGCTTAGTTATGTTTTCATGTTGGTCTGAAGATGCCTGAGTGTCTCTGATTGCAGCTGTCACTGATTATCTCTAAGATCAGGCCATAATCAGAGTGAGATTCTCAGGGGAAGGAATCTATTAGAGATACATTCAGAGCAATGACCTTGCATCTTAGGTTTGATTCTCAACAGCTAATCAATATGACTCTCACCAGAAAAGCACAGTGATTTTAGAAGTACACAAGAGCACTAGTAATGTTGTAATAGATATATATACACAATGCACAAAGTGTTTCAGACATAATTTACTGAGGTCCTATGCTGGACTTTGGACTATATAAACAGAAGTTTTATTTTTCACTCTCCTGCCAAAATCATTAATACACTCTGGACCTGTTGGAGTTTTCTCCTATTTTACCACTTCATTGC
>CM070033.1:100064743-100086700 GCA_036250615.1 Ptychadena robeensis | reverse complement strand
TGTCTAGCTTTTGAAGTTCTCTTGGTCTACTTCTCTGTGACAGGGAGCTCTTATTTAAGTGATGTCTTGATTGAAACAGGTGTGGCAGTAATCAGGCCTGGGGTGACTATAGAAATTGAACTCAGGTGTGATAAACCACAGTTAAGTTATTTTTTCACAAGGGGGGCAATCACTTTTTCACACAGGGCCATGTCGATTTGGAGTTTTTTTTCTCCCTTAATAACGTAAACCTTCATTTAAAACTGTATTTTGTGTTCAATTATGTTATCTTTGACTAAAGCTAGCCATACACGTGTCGGATTCCATGGCCAATTGATCACTCACCCAATTGATTCCGGCAATCTCAGCGGGAATGGGAGCTGCAATCAATCAGCCACTTAAGAGGATCCGATCGCTGCATACCACCTTGTCCGAGTGATCGCGTCCAATTGATCGGGGGCTCAGAATTGGATCCGACAGAGAACCAACATGTTGGTAGAGGTAAATAGAGGATGCCATGCCAAATATGTATCCTTCAAACATTGAAACTTTACTGACTACTATGCACAGCCCTCTAGAGCCCAACCACCATTAGTGCCTAGATTAATGAGAGTATACCTTTCTTGTGGAAAGGGGCATTTTTAAATTTCCCATCACTGATAGGCAGGAAGAGAGTAAGTCTTCTACAAACTGTACGAAGAACTGCATCTCTTCTTACCCCTTGCCACTCAGACCTAATGTAATTTTTTAGGATCAATATTCTCTTTTTTCTCCCCATGCTACAATTCTAGGCAATACTGGGGTATGCCAGCTAAGGCACCCTAATGCTGTGTTAGGTGCCCAGGTAATTCACTGTAAGTGTGCCCAATGTCCCACACATTGCTGTCTGTGTCCCAGACATTTTTTACAGCAATGTTGGAAAGGTTAGAACCTATCAATGTTATGCTCTTGTAATATTGCTCTTTGGGTTCCAAAATGAGATATTCTGTTTTTTTACTGTGGGATCACATCCTGTACTGCATAGGGATTGAATCATAATCTAAATGATTTCCTAATACAGTATTGATTAGGAAATGACAATGTCCTGTCTTCCCCCATATATAAATATATGTCCTTTGCTACCTTTTAATTTGGATGATGGTTCATTTACTTCCAATATTTATGTTCACTTTGCCAGCTCTGACATAATTTCTCCTAAAAGCAAAACCAATAAAGAACATAAGAGTTACAGCCTCCCATAATAAGCAGAGTGTGACATTGGCTGGAGGAGGGGACCATAGCAAGTTCTTCCCTTATTCAACATAACCTTGAGAAAGGAGTGATATATAGCAGTCACTTTAAAGGCACGGCTGCTATTGCAAGATATATACCACAGCAAGAAAAAGCAAAACAGCCTTCTTCTTCACTGATATTCTGGAAACAACTCCCTGAAACCTCCAGCCAGGTGACCTTGTCCTCCAATCCCATAGGTCCATATTTGTTACTCCTCCCTGCAATCTTTAAGCCACTCTGTTCTTGGGTGACTATTACTCCCATAGCCATGGAGACCTTACTTCCATTCTGTTCTGCAGGTCTGTCGTTTTTGTTAACCTCTATATACAATCAAAAGATAGACAAATGTCCATCAAATGGTTGTCCCCAAAGGAGTATGGGACTGCACAACATAGAAGCATTCATCATCATGATATGAATAACAACCAGGATAATAACATTTTAAAGTATTTTCTATATTGTAATTATCATGATTATAGGTGTACACATGTGTATATATATATAAATATATATATATATATATATATATATATATATATATATATATATATATATTATATTATTATATTTTTATGACTGTATATATTGGTAATTTAAGTGATTCGTAATCCTCTGCCGAGGTAGCCATTGAGCGAAACGTGTCAAGAGAAGTGACATGATACACAATTACAATGTTTAATGTGCAATCCAATATTTTGCTATAATGTGTATGCATGTAGATTTATATCACTCTGTATAAATGTTTCATATATGAAATATTAATATGGTAATTTTTTATAATCCCAAATGTATAATAACATATTTTTAGAGTTAATATGATGAATGGGTCTATGTTGTGCCATTAATGTCCCCCAGTTCCATGCTCTGGATGTTTGGCTATCTTTTGTTTGGCTGTTTTTATATAGAAGTTAATTTGGGATGTTGGCACTCAAAAAATACAAGGGTAGGTTTAGCTGTTTTTAACTCACAAAGCGAGTTAAAACATAGCAAGTGCACAGGAAGTTATGAGCTCACTGAATATTGGGCAGCATCAACAGATTGTTTTGGGGTTTTTTTTTATAATCAAACAGCTTAGACAAAACACTTTCAATGTCATATCTGTTAAACCAGAAAGTTCATGGATTACATACACTTTAAAGACCATAAAGTATTGAAAATCTTTTCTGCAGTTAATACATTTTCATATCCAGAATCCCTTCAAATGTCACAGTCTACTTCTTTGTAATATTGGATTACTTTCTACTGTGTTCATGAAATCTTAAGTGTTAATAGAGGAGGTTGTCATATTCCCAAAAAGTTTATTTCACTTTACCCATGACCTTCATCAGCTTGAGGTGGGGACAGTTGTATAACAGGAATAATTATTAGTGGATCTGGGGAAATCTAATAATGATTTCTCTGATACTTAGCACTTGGTGTAAAAAGCCCATGTATAGCCAACCTACAGATTGCCATGGGCATTATAGAGCTGTAGACCTCTAGTATCTCCTACCTCCTACAAATAGTGTCAGCTGCAAATATCCTCTATGGCCCTTTACTTTTTCCAATTTCTGAGATGTCTGCTGGAGGCCATAGACTTAGTATTATAAGTATCAAAAATTATTTAAACCACCTGGATAGGAGGAGAATATTCTTGGCTTTTAGCAAAAGTGTATGTAATCCTAAAATTATATTAACCTGTTGTAATGGTTAACTTCATTTTTCTGAAAGGCTTGGCTAGTTTATTATTTTTCAGCTGTTGTATAGACAATCCTTTCTCTTTAAGTCCAAGAGCATGATCAGCTTGAATCCCTTATCTGAAGAGCGGAGCTACAGGAGACACATACACTTAAGCTGGCCATAGACACAGCGATTCCCGGCTGTAGTTGCGGGCGGGCTCATGCCGAACACTTGCTGGTTGATCGCCCACAACTACAGAGGTGCCCACCTTGTGGGATGGACCTGAAAAGCCCCGCCAGCTGGATTGCACAGCGATCCATCCTGCTGTTATTTTTCTGGCTGATCCTGATACTTTGGATGGGGACTAGAGTCATGAAAGTACCATGAGAATATCTGCACTTTGAGAATTTGGGAAGATCTCGAATTAAGTGCTATATCTTCGTGACCATTCAAGATTGTGGGGAAAGTACCATGCATTGCGCACACAATATTCACATTTACGAATGCCGATATTTACAAAGGATTTGCAAAGACTTAATTCTAAATTGTCCTATGGAATTTCACATTCTGCTGCTAGATGTCTCATTGACAACACACATTGCAATAAATCGCTTTACAACTGCAGACGCTCCAAAACTTTAACAAGAGGAGATCTCAAATTACCAAATTTACTTAGAATATTTGAAGAATAATTGTCCAGAATTTAAGGAATTGCCTATGCTGCTCATCACTATTGAGAAGGTAAGAATATAAATGTCCACTCTGATAATGAATTTCCCCCGCAATGCCAAGAGATGCAAAGGCATGAGGAAGCTTTTTTAACCCAAAAATTTGTGTTATTATAGTAAAAGAAACAGATTTTTAGGAATATTTTAATTAATTAGGGGGTTTACCAATTCTGACACTTGAAACTGTTGTCGTAAAGACCATTGCACTTTCAATGTATTTTTATCTTTTTAAATGTTAGACTCATTTGTATTTTTGTACATTAGATTTGTTTAATTAAACCAATTAAGAACCTTTAAAATCACATCTAAATGCATGCACTAGGACCTCATTATACACATCGGTGCATCATGATACAATGCACATCAACATTTATGTTGATACTCAATACAAAGTGCTTTGCAACATACAGTCAGGTCCATAAATATTGGGACATGGACACAATTCTAAAATGTTTGGCTCTTTACACCCTTCATAACAGTTGGCCTCTCCAGAAGGTAGTTGTATGTGTGTTAAAGTCAGCAATCAAGAAAAGACTTCACCAGAGTGAATACAGAGGGTTCACCACAAGATGTAAACCATTGGTGAGCCTCAAAAACAGGAAGGCCAGATTACAGTTTGCCAAACTACATCTAAAAAAGCCTTCATAGTTCTGGAACAACATCCTATGAACAGATGAGATCAAGATCAACTTGTACCAGAATAGAAGAGAAGAGTATGGAGAAGGAAAGGAACTGCTCATGATCCTAAGCATACCACCTTATCAGTGAAGCATGGTGGTGGTAGTGTCATGGCTTGGACATGTATGGCTGCCAATGGAACTGGGTCTATTGTATTAATTAATGATGTGACTGCTGACAAATGCAGCAGGATGAATTCTGAAGTGTTTCGGACAATGTTAGCCAAAGTGAAATGCCCCTGCAGTAGAGGCCTGGCAGAGCATCACCAGTGATGAAACCCAACGTCTGGTGATTTCTACGCGTTTCAAACTTTAGGCTGTAATTGACTGCAAAGGATTTGCAGCCAAGTAGTAAAAAGGGAAAGTTTAATTTAGGATTATTATTCTGTCCCATTCTGGCCTCAATTATTTCAGTTAGGTTCTTGGGAAGTAGTGATGGCCGCAGCGGCGAACATGGATGTTCGCCCATCTTCTCGCCGGCGAGCAGTGCGGGTGTTCGGCCCGCTCCGTTTGCCAGTGAGAAGATGATCTCTATTCTTCCTCCGGCAGGATCACAACCTGTGTGATCGTGCCGGAGGAAGAATCTTATACTCTAGAAGACCGAGCATAAAGCCGGTCTCCTAGTGAAAAAAACGGGTCGGAGCAGGAAGTGATGTCAGTGAAGTCACATCCGGCTCACGGAACCAGGAACTATGCGTTCCAGTATGCATTCCAGGGACCGGATGTGACGTCACTGATGTGCGATGTGCGATCCGCGATGTGTCCGCGAACAGGCGGACGGCGGACGTCTTTAGAAGTCCGACCCGCCCGTTCGTGGACAGTCTTGGCCGATGTTCGGCCATCACTATTGGGAAGTGATGGTTGTCAAACTATTTTGAAAGGGGCATCTATCTTTAATATTCTAGTCATGAGCATTGCACTGTGGTACATCTCACACTGCTGCACTCTGTAAGGTTTGCTGTACTTTATATTGTCTTGCGTTATAAATCCATGCATTTTATGTGTGATATTGTACATTTCAAGTCCTGGAATTACTGTTATGTGCAAGAAAATCATGCTTGTGTTCTCCATATAAGTGAGTTGGGTAATATGCATTCACCTATACAATAATTTCTATCATTATAAATGTGTCTTCTTAACTTAACTAAACAATAACTCCAACCCTACAACACCTGTAGATGTCAAAGCAAATCAATTTCTAGGAGAAAGGAATGCCAGCAGCTAAAAATATATTCTTACCATTGACATGGACCACAACAAGGATGCTAAAAAGAGATAAATATAGTATGCGTTCTAGATGCCCAGAAGTTGTCACATGAGCTCATTGCCCGGAGGACAGCGAAGCACAGTTGCCTCTTAGAACTTCTAAACTGAAGGTCCCAGGAGAAGAGGCCACCGACTTTCTTCGTGTCAGGCTCTATAAACCCTAGTGTCTGTCACAGTCACAGAGAGGACATCTCATTACTGGGAGCTGACCAGACATTACTCTTAATTAAAGAGGCACTGAGGCGAAGTGCCAGCTGGGAACAGACGTGAGATGTCCTTTAGCCAAAAATATGTATCGGGAGACTTGGTGCAGATTTAACCTTTTCATGGTGGCAAACTCTGTATCATTACATAAACTCTTTCTCTTATCATTAAGTATTCTTCAAGTTCCACAAGTTAGAATATTAAGCTAACTTAATTGTTCATTTATCAGATTGCCAGGCCATAAGTACTGTCTGGGTTCTTACTATCCCATATAGATATAAAGCACTCTTTCTTACAATGTAGTAGCATTCTGGGGAATCCCTCTGGCCAGAGCAGATCCATCAGTATTTCTGCCTTAATAGATCACATATCACATCAATGGCTATCATTTTTAATGCTTTATTGTTTGCTTGTAACTGTGCAGGTGCTGGAATTAGTATGATGGCACCTGTACATCCTGGTCAGTCCATTTGCTGTTGTTCCGTGTTTGTCCCCCTAACATATAGGTAATACAGCTCTGTTCTCTCATTTCCTCCACAAGACCAGTTTGGATATTGACAAGCAAAGATGAATGAGGCCAAGCTAGGAAGGCCCATGCCCCAGACAGCATTCTTGTTTCTTTTGTTATTTCACAATTATTTTTCAGGTTGACTAAATATAAAAAAATGTAATGTTAAAACCTTACTCTTTTGACCTAATTTTCCCTCTGTTCCTCCCTCCTGTCTTCTGTGTGTGCTTTGTCATCCCCTTTCTCCTCACCTCCCCAGGTTTGGGAATCTGAAACAAACAATTTCTGAATTGGGGTTTTGTTTTTATAAGATTGTTTTTAAATTGTATTTCTTTTCCTTTTTTTGTGTTGTAGGCTTGTAACTTCCAAAAATCTGTCCGTACAAGGGTCTAAAGCTGGCCATACACCTTCAGATTTCTCTGTTAGATTTCCTTCAGATCAGATCAGATCTACCAACAACCATGTAGTATAGTGTCCTCCCTGATAGAATACATAGTGATTGGAAGGTGTAGAAAGGTCCTCATATTACATGGTTTTGGTAAAACAAAATCTGATCTGAAGGAAATCTGACAGAGAAATCTGAAGGTGTATGGCCAGCTTTATAGACATCCTGAATTTAATAATGTTTGAAACACACAATTATTATAAAAATAAGTACATAAAAAAATTATAAAATGTATCATTTGAATTCTTAAATCTCTTGAATACTTATTTGGTATTTTTTGATTTCAAAACAATATTTATGTTTGTTTATAATAAAAATTTTATTTTGTTTTGAATTGTATTAACTGTATCCAACACAATGGCATTCTCTGAAAGGGTTAACTTCAAAGATCACATCTGGGGCGCCGCGGGACATTCATGTGCAAATTGGGATATTCATATGCAAATTTGGACATTCATGTGCAGATTAGGCTGGTACAGGGGTGACACACAAATTGCATAAGATCGGGACAGCACAGAGCAGAGTGTGCAGCTGGCGATTCTGAGCTTCTGAGCTGGACGTCTACATCTCGTCAGCTGCAATACTGCATAAGCCAGTGCAGGACGAGATAGTGCCGTCAGAAGTGCTAGGGAGGTTAAAGGGCAACACATAACATTTTCAATCTATACTGACTTGTATAAGCATTTTTTATGAAAAAAATGACAGCAGGTATAGCTAGAAGACATACCGTATATACTCAAGTATAAGCCGACCCGAGAATAAGCCGAGGTACCTAATTTTATCTACAAAAAGTGGAAAAACTCATTGGCTCGAGTATAAGCCAAGGGTGAGAAATGCAAAATCAGATAGTAGAGTTTTCTAAATGAGGAAAATATAGAGAAAGCACCATTGCCCCAAGAAATTAATCTAATAGGATTCATAGTGCCACATCATCAATACATTTAAGAGAACACAGGATTATTATTATTATTTGAATTGAATTGTATTTGAACTAGTAACCGGCCACCAGGTGGCAGTGTGGAGTTTGTTGACATCGATCAGCTGTTAGTCGGCAATCACGGAGAGCTGAGCGAAGATATGCAGTGAAGAGGGAAGCTGCCTGCCTAAAATTCAGCATGGTAATTTAGCTTAGGTGAGTGGACAGTCCTCTGAGTATAAGCCGAGGGGAGCATTCTCTGCCCATTTTTTTGGGCTGAAAAACTCGGGCTTCTACACGAGTATATACGGTAATTTTTCAGTTTTTAAATAGCATAATTTTAATCAACATTTTAAATGATACTTCAAGCATTTGGGAACACTGCAGTGTGGTAATGCATGTTTTGTGTCATATATATCATCAACGGTTATGTGCCTCATATATATCATCAAGGCCTTGGGGCACATAACCTTTGATTCTGTAGACAGGTGAGTTGCCCTATGCATTAACAAGGACAAGTGGAGGACTAAGGGAATCCGGCGAAGAACGCCCAAAGGGCCGCAGGTTGGGCACCTGGGCCATAGACAGTCCTCTCCCCAATTCCGCTGCCAGCAAGGAATCTTCAATTGCCCTTTCTCTTCACCGAAACTTGTTACCTATTTTCGTATTTTGTAAATGGAACATTCATTGTAAATTTTTTGGAAAATGTAAAAAAAATTTTATTTAACTTAAAAATCTACTCTAAACAAAAGTAACATTGGACTTCATGTTAGGAGCCAATGTGACCTGACTGAACGTTTGCCAGACCCCAAAACTAACACACAGATTGAAAAAAAAATTGGATTTCACTTGCTGGAGTCAGAACCCTGATCATTACTGTGAAGATCAAGGCAAAGGTGTCAAACAGGACCTAGAAAAAAACAATATGCTTCTTCTAAAGCACTCATGACAAACTGGGATGCATGAATACAGTTCTATTGCCACTTTGATTCTTTAGTATGCAAGCATTAAAATGCCATTAAAATGACTGCTGTCGGTATGTCTAATGGGGCTTGCTGCCATGTTTTCAGCTCTCTTTTTTTCAGATGCAAATTTTAAAACAAGTTTCAGGTAATTTTATGGACATTGCTACAGGTATGATTGTTTTCCCATCAGCATTGTCTGTTATCCTCCTCTTGTTTGAGTATGCACCTGCAAATAATTTGCCTAAGCAACAGCCAATCAGGAGCTGCATGTAGCCTAAACAATATGATTATAAATGCATAAGAGTATTACTGTTTAGAATGCAACTGTCAGACCAAGTTATTGTCAGAGAAGTAATCATGCAGGCAGCAGGGAAGGAAGGAAGGTATATTTGTTATCTGTTTAATACAGTGAAAACAAAATTCAATTTTATATTTCATTCCTGAATTCCTGTTACAAATTATGCTACCTCTGACAAGTTCCTCCAAGTAAATACATTGAGGTATGTTTATTTGTTAAAAGCATAAGAATTTAGGCATGTTTACCTCCCCCATGAACAGGTTGAAGAAGTTGAAGTGTACCATACATACAGAATGATATGTAGACTTGTACATTGTGGAGACTTGTAGGAAGGTGGACTAAGAAATAAGTGTACTGTACCATGGTCATTAAGGGGTTAACAATGTTCCTATGAAAATGTCAGTGAATGTGTTTGTGCTGTTGGGCAAAACATAAGGTGGGAGGTGAAAAGGTAAAGTTCTGGAACATGTGATGTTGTGACCTCGTGAGCCATTTGGGAGGAGATTAGAAGGTTATATAAACTTAGTGTTTGTGGGTAATTGGGTCTTCTTCATAGCAGCAGGAGAGAACAGAACAGAGATCTAATGGACCCAATGGGAAGCAGGCTTCAGGCCTGCGGATCCGAAGACCAGGCCTGGACTGAACTTTATCCCCTGCTGGGGCAAGGGCATCCCTAGCCTAGGAGTAGTCACTTAGGTGAAGAAGGCTAGGGTAGACACTGTTTCCAACAGAGGCTGCTCCCAGATGGAAAATGGAGTGTACCTGGTACTGTGATGTTTATGCAATAAAGGGGGACCGTATTCACACCAATATGACATGTCATGGACCCAGGATGTGCGCAAGGACCTGCTAACTAGAAGAAAGCCCGCTCAGCCTTAGTTGCAAGAGAGGACCATGAGGCCCGTGAAGGCCTGGAGGGAGTCCGTGGCAAAGGAGGGGTGAGATCATTGGGGGGGGGGGCGGACTCCTTTCCGGTCTCAAAGGTAACCAGTAATTTTTCACTATCCAATGCTCTGAACACATGTTTCTAAACAGAAATCTGTGCTCAGAGTGATTCAAGTATTAAAACTTACTGTGACATTGAGATCGGAGCATCAGACCGCCCCCCCCCCCCAATCCAGGAAGTAATTACATGACAGCCGGGGATAAGAGGACTCCGTCTGCTCCGATCTTAGAGTAACAGTAAGTTTTCATACTTGAATCACTCTGAGCTCTGTATTCAATAAAATACAGTGTTCAAAGCAGTTCCAGTTTGAAAACTTGTATCTGTCTGTCAGTCTCTCCTTCCCCCTTCCGGTGTCACAGACATAATGACGTGACACTGGGGGGCGGAGGGATCTGCAGATGGCGCAAATTTTTTAATTGGATAGAATATAGCTTTCTCTCTAGAAAGCTGTATTCAGTTGTAGTAAAAGTAAAAAACACACCTCAATAAAGGCTCCGGTGCCCCCAAGGCCCCCCCCCCCTGACATTCAACTCTCTCACCCCCAGTGTGATGGACCTGATGACATCACACTGGGGGTGGGGGTCAAATTCAAGAGACTTGTATTGGATACAGTGATAGCTGTATCCAATACAATTCAAAGTTGAAATAAAACACAAAACACACTGTCCAATTAAATTAAACTTTTATTGTAAATAAAAAACAAATATAAATACACTGTAACAGTTTAAAATTTTACCAGTTTGCCTGGATTGCTAGTGTCTGACACTGTGCTACTACCATCGCTGACCATTTACTGCCTATCAGACCTTTGCCTGAATAATGACTTTGATTTTGCCTGCCGCCTGCCTGATTGACCTCTGCTTGGATCCTAACTACTGACACAACCCAGCCCCAGCCTCCTCCCCCTAGGTTTCCATTTACTGGGGAACCTGGCATCAAGGTGCAATGCGCTGACAACCCCCTGGCCTACCTGGAGCTATTTTTGAATGAGGCTGTCATTCAAAAAATTGTGGACGAGACCAACCGGTATGCAGCACAACAGCTGGCTACTCCCCATAGAAGGTTTTCCAGAGCCAGAAAGTGGGAACCTGTTACCCAGAAGGACATCTGGCTTCTCCTGGGACTTATCATCCTGCAAGGGTGATGGGGAAACCACTGCAGAAGTGGTACTGGTCCACTAATTTATTGATAGCCACCCCCTTTTTTCGTCACGTTATGCCAGAATATCGTTTTGGTCTTATTATGAAATTTCTACATTTCACCAACAACGAGGACTTTGATGAGACCACTCACCCTGCCCCAAAACTCAGAAAAATCTGGGATGTGTACCAGCTCATTGTGAACAATTTAAGGGCCTGCTATGTGCTAGACAGGGACATCACTGTAGATGAAAGTCTGATGGCCTATAAAGGGAGGCTGAGCTGGGTCCAGTACATAGCCTCCAAGAGAGCACAATTTGGGATCAAATCGTTTCTACTTTGTGAATCAAATTCTGGATATATTTGGAACTCTGTTGTTTACACAGGGAAAGGGACAAAGTTTAACCCTCGTTTTGATACCTTTGGAGTGGCTTCATCTGCTGCGCTCACGCTTATTGAGCCCCTCCTAAACCGTGGATACTGTCTGACAACAGACAATTTTTACACCTCCCCTGAACTCTATGAGTTCCTAATACTTAACCGGACTGATGGATATGGGACTGTAAGAGTTAACCGGCGTGACCTGCCAGCTTATTTCAACGCCAGAAAGCTGAAGCCTGGGGAGATGGTTGCCTGGCAAAAAGGCAAGATGTTGGCCCTCCGCTGGTGCGACAAAAAAGATGTGTGCGTCATGAGTACAATTCACAACACCATCATGGTTCCAGCCAGAACCAGGAGTGGACAGGCCACCCAAAGACCACAGGCTGTGGTGGACTATAATAAAACAATGGGGGGTTTCGACAGAGCCGACCAGGCAATGACATTTTATCTGGCTGTGAGGAAGCAACAGCGGAAGTTTTATAAAAAAGTGTTTCGCCATCTCTTAGAGCAGTGCCTGTGGAACGCCTATGTGCTGCGAGGGGCCTTTACTGCATCATGACTTTATATGGTGGGTGTGTGAAGCCATATGCGCCAAATACCTCACACCACAAGAGACATTACGGCATGCTTGATAAACCCAGTACGCCTCATTGCTTGACATTTCCTCAAGTTTCTTCCTCCAATGGCTAGAAAGAAAACGCCCACCAGAAAGTGTGTGGTGTGCTGCTCTAGACTGGTGAAGATGGGAGAAGAGTCCGCAAAGAAATGCACAGCTACTGCCCCGATTGCAATGTTGGACTCTGTGCTATCCCCTGTTTTGAGATTTATCACACACATGAAGTATTTTAGAGATTTTCTCATTCAAATTACACCTTTTAATAAATGTATCTGTTTGACCAGATTTTTGTGTTTTCTCGTTAATTTAACTATGAAATGCTATTTTTTTTTACATAATTGTTTGTTTCACACATTATTATATTCAGATTGTCTACTAGACCCTTGTATGGACATATTTTGGTAAGTTACAAGCCTACAACATAAAAAAATTAAAATTAAAGTCTATGGTGCACTTTTGGTACAGAAATCTGTACCTATGCAGTGCGCTAGGGAGGTTAACTAAGATGTGCTAAAGATAACAACTGGAATTGGCCCTTGAAGTTCATACCTGTGGTTTTAGGTATAGAAGAGCAGACCAAAGATATGGAGAATAGAGTTGGTGTAAGGCTACTCCTTCTTTAAGGCTCCAGATCCCCTTGGGGACAGGGAGTGTATAAAGGAGGCATCTGTCCCCAGGAAGTTGATCAGTGAGGTCGGTTCTGCTAGAGTAGGAGTAGCTGGGCAAGTTGCCTGCTGCAAGATCAGTGACGCACAACAACAATGCAGGCAGCTGGGGATTGCAATAGCACGCACTCTCCCCCAACCCCAGCTATGATGCGCCACTGGAGTTCCTGTCAGTGTCTTAAAACTTCAATCCAGAACCATCTCTCTCCTGGATACACAAGTATCAGACCTTTGTGACCATACATTGCCTGGCATCATATATTAAGCATTAAGCTTTTAAATATCACAAGTAGAAGTATGAAAACTTATCAGACAATAAACTGATTAAAATACTACATTTATAAAAGTAAACTCATTAACATGTTTTCAATGTAATGGGTATATATATTTTTTTTTACATCAGTCCATTCTGTTGTCTTGCAAACTCCACAGCATATTTAGGATGTGATGTGTGATGCTATGAACCAGTGGTTCTCAACCTTGTTAGATCCGCGACTCCAAAACTGACATTGTGAAGTGTCCCTTTCTGTATTTGGAACATGTTCTAAATACTGGGAGTAAAATTCTGCAACATTACTTCTGGCACAATCAGGAAAGTTTAATGTCCCCTCCCTTATATTTTCCCACCCTGCTTGTGCGAATGATGTGTGGAGAGGGAAGTTAGAAGGGAGAGTAACTACCTGTTCTTCCTAAGTTAGAGAGAGAGAGTATTACTCTCCATTCTAACTTCCTACACCACTTGTGGGCATCAGCTGATGCTTTCACTAAACTTAGCAACCCCCCCAAAGGGGTCCCGACGCACAGTTTGAGATCAACTGCTATAGAGGCAGCAGTAGACCCAAAATTGTAGCTAGAACTGTCTATGAATGTCTATTAATATGTTACTGGAATTATTTACCATTTGCTCTTCTTCTTTGTGGTATTTTGTAATGCGGCCACTTTAACTGGTTGTACAATTGTCCTAGGACAGTGATTTATATGAGGTCTTTAATTAAATTTGTTCTTTAAACCAGTACGAGTAGTTCTCAGATCAATGTTCTGAGAGACACCAACAATCCTGATATACGTGTTTCTCAATGAAAATGACAGCATTTAATTATGATTTCCCTTCAAGGATACCCTGACATGAAGACTCTACTTATCTGGTTTACAAACTTTCAGATTCCATTAGCGGCGGTTTTGCAATTCCTGTATATATTGGGCTTGTTTGCTGTTAGTTTGACATTTAAAGGTTTTAGATTTGTGTGGCCTTCATTAAAAATTTCTCATTGTTTAATATAAGACATCCACTTATTTGGAAACATCTTCATTCTTCCTTCATCATTTCCTGCTAATTAAGATCATAAAGCATTTTGCAAGCAGAGGTCTAGGCAGGCAGACAGTGCTCTTAATCATGTGCTAATGGCATGCTCCTGGCGATAATTACAAGGTAACAGTGTTTGCAATCTGTAATCAGAACAATTTGGCTAATTAAATCAGGCATATCATATATTTTACAAATCCATATAGATTGCAGACTTGAAATCACCACACTTCAGGGCTATCAAACTACATAACAAAGTGGTCAACACCCAATAAAATGGCCCTTTCACTTGGTGTTTTCTGTAGTCTATTGTTCTTGTAGTCAGTATATTTCTAGCATTGACAATGTGGCAAAGGATCGTTCAAGCTGCTCTTCAAGGGTGGATAGACAGATCATCCAACTAATTGAACACCATTCTTAAGCTTTCCATCAGCGATCGCTCACACTGTAGTGACGTCACCACACTGCTTTCGGTCATCCACCAAACATACTGTATAAGAATCCACTCACACATGGATAGTTTGGATGGGGAAACTGGATCCACATAAAGATTGACCAGAAAAGATGGATTGCTGTGCGACCGCCTTGTGGTGCTATTGTGGTCAGTCGCTCAGGGTGGGCGCCTCCGTTTTGCGGATGATCGACCCCAGAGCGAGTGATGCAAACGAGCGCTGCAAAATCGTTAAAGAACATCTAGTCATAGATGTCAATGTCTACTTTCTGTACTTTATTTATATAACAATATGATTATCTTGAGATGTTTTACACTGTTATTATTGGACACCCTGAGCCCTGGGTCCTTTTGGCAAAAGGGGTGTTTGACTGGATGGGCATGATGGGGGTCATAGGTGGAGGTGGAGCATGTTAAAATGATGAGCCGAAGTGAGGCGGTCCTTTTTGTTCTGGATTGTTTTACCCTCCCACCTTTCCATTACTTTCTGTGTATTAGGATTTTGTTTACACTTATATCTCATGTGATAATTCTGTATAATACATGTGGCATGTAATTGAGTGATGGGTCCCTGGCAGTGCCCATAAAGATAATGGGTGGGCATAGTCAGGACCTGTTTATCCACTTTTCTGTTAAGCTATTGTGGAGTGTTTTATTAAAGAGTATATCCTGTATAGTTATGTTGTATTTTGTTATACATCTTCCTAGTGTCAGCCCTAAACCAGGTCATTATGACTCACGCGTTTGACATGCAATTTTTTCTAAAGTAAAGATAAAAACCGAAAGTGAATACAGTTGTGGATATCACAAAGCAGCTACAGTATAAGGAGGTCTTAAACTCAAAACTATCTGAGATTCCTGATCATTTGTCATCTACAGCACTGCAAAGTTATTGAGCCGTTGCCCTCTTTCTTCCTTAAAGTAAAGCAAAAACCTTTACTAGCCATCTAAAGGCTTCTGCTCTTATCTGTTTGAAAGTCTTTCTAAATTGGATATCTGGGCTTCTAGTGTGATACTGTACCATTAAGACCACCTCCTGCTGTGCCTAGGTTTTTACAATTGCTAGCCTAATTTTTTACGTGCATTGCTATAATACATATGCCCTATCGCTTCTAAATTTTAAAAACCACACTTAGGTGATGCCTAATTTGTATGTTAAATTGGCCTGCCAATGAACCTTTCACAGGTACTCATAATTGTAACTAATATAGTCCTTTGTTTTAACCTCAGGGGGTCCCCCTTGCACTGCTTTGTATGTACACATTTCCCTTTCTTGTGCATTCTGGTCAGATCAGAGTTATCATTATTGCTGTTTATGGATCAGAATAGCCCAGTATGTATAGATTTAAATCAACCATTACAAGTCTTGATAAAGGCAGCTACGAAATCCCTGAAACATGGTGCCACATCACAAAGCTTTTACTAGACTTTAGAACTTGACCAATTATAGATCTAATTTTTGTATCACCATGTTCAAGTGCAAATTATAGTTGATGGTATCTGGGGTACCAATGCTGATCAATTTCCTTGTTGAGAATGATAATAAACCTAACATTTTAGATGTTTTAGTGTGTGTAGTCAACCTTTCTTCTATAGAAGAAGTAAGTCCCCCTAAGCCATGGTTTTGTTCCTCATTTTTATAGTTTGGGTTTTCTATAAGGTAAGCAGGACCTCACCTTTAGCTGGGGTCACCAATTTCAATATACTTATTTCCACTAAAGTGTTTCTTTTGGTTGTGTTTCCATGCACTCTGATACTTTGTTCAAACTGCTTTTATAACAATTTCTCCCTAAAGGCTATTCAGATGTATAGTTTCAATTGCGCCTTTCTACATGCTGTGTAAAACAATTCTTTGTAATAACTGTAATGTAACCTGAGTTCAGCAAATGTTATACAGCTGTGAAATACTGTACCGCAGGCTTTTCCTCTGTGTCCACTTCTCTTAATCTTGTTGAAAAATATCCTATCCTTTTGGTTTGAGTAGAAAAGTAAATATTATATTAACAAGAAAACAAGTATACAAACAGAATATATAGTTTCCCATAAGCATGAAGCAAGTTCACAGACAAGCGTGTATTTATAGAGAGAAACAAAAGATGTAATACCTGAAATTGCATTCCGACAGCATGGCAGCTAAGGGCTTATGGGGATGAATCTTTCTGCAAAGAAGTGTTACTAAGGACTTAGGCTTTGTTTCCATTGTACGTCGGGAGCCCTCCGCTAAGCGTATACGCTAAGCAGGGGTCCCGACGTATCCCATAGACTCAGCCTGCCGGCGGATGGTCTGTTTAGACATCCGCCGGTGTACAGGCTGAACGTACTCGACTACGTTCAGCCTGACACTGGCGGATCGGGTCGGCGCAATGAAGACAGACCCGTCCGCCGAGCAGGTAAGTCTATCTGCTACGTCGGGGACCCCCGCTAAGCGTGTACGCTTAGCGGAGGGCTCCCGAAGTAATGGAAACAAGCCCTAATATTAGGAACTTGAATGTGCATGTGAAGCCATTTTGTATCCTATAGCTTTTATTATTCCCCCCACAGAGATTTACATTTGCACTATTGCTTTAAATATGGCTATTAGTATAAAGTAAACCGATATACTATTTAGGTAATGTAAATCATTTTATTGGTTGTTGGAGTTGTAGAGAAGGGTTGTAGTGTCTTGTGGCAGTGGTCCCCAAACAGGGGGGCATGAAGGTATTCCAGGGGAGTGGCTTTTAGAGCCCTCTCTATGAGAATCACAGTTGCCAAGAGGGAGGCAGAGAGAGGAAGGAGGAAAAATCTGCACACTGTTGGCTCTCCTGGCTCTCTGTCATTTTCTCCCTCTGCAGATTGCAAACAGAGAACCCACCCCAGGGACAAGCAGGAGGCCAAAAACTAGCAGCAGATAGTATGTAGAGTACATGTAATATGTGCGATTGATGAATGATTGGTGTGCATATAATAGGGAAAAAAGGGAGTTTCAAATAAAGATTGAGGGGCACTTTACACTAGCCACAATGCGGCTGTGGTGTTTTTCTTTTTACCAGTAACGGACACCTTAGCTGTAAATGCTACCGCTACCCATATTAAAACCCTGCATTTTTCACATTGCATTTGTGCCTCCTATACAAGTGCATGGGAAACATGTGCATTGCATCCCAATAAGAGCTTGCTACAGAGCTTTGAGATTATGCGCTGGATTCACGTCACCACAAAACGCAAACCTGGAACCAATATGAAAGGTACAAAGCGGTTCCTATGGAAACCTGTGTACCTCGCATTACGCAAGCCGCGCTGCATTGTGGTACTGCAACCCAAAGTGGCTAGTATAAAACTAGCCCTGGAGGTAAAATGTCCAAAATTTCGACTAAGCTTTGCAGAAACAAATTATATACATGTTTTCAAATATTTTTCTTTTAACAGCTTTGTAATTAACTCCTGAAACTCGTCTGTCTGCAATCCCTCTTTGTAATCAATTCATTGTAAAAATGTTTTTAGAAATAGTAAAAATCTGTATTAAAGTATATAAAATGTCTGAACCATACTAATTAATTTCAATAACTTATTGTCTCCATAAAATGAGTGATAAACATTAATTGCAGTATCCTTTAAGAATGTAAATAAAACAGGTTTTGTCTGTTCTCAGACAGTCATCTTGTCATAATGTTTTTACCAGCATATATAAACACCAGATACTACCCTTGTTCCCCAAAAATAAGATATCCCCCTGAAAATAAAGGAACCCTACATCCCCCCCCCCCCCGCCCCCTGAGTTTCCTGTGCTCATTTTGATTGCCCACTCTGATCCTCCCTGTCCAGAGTTACAGTATTGTATCTTTTCGGGGGGTGCCTTATTTTCAGGGATGCCTATACTTCAGTGTCACATATGTATGTATTACAGTCTAACACTTTGCTTGTTCAGATTCAATATAAAAGGTTAACTGTTTTATCTGATGAGAAGAAAAACTTCCTCCATTGTAGCTATATTAAAGTCCAAGTTTTTCATTTTGTCCCAATATTTATCTAAAATGTAGATGTAAGCTTTGAAACCGTACAAAGTGGTCATCACTCCTCCTGCACTTCTTTAAAAACTTACCACTTCCTTCTTCTTCTCCCTGTTCTTGTTAGATATTTGTAAAACTGGCCATAGACACTTCGATTTTACGTACAATTTCTGAATGATTGATCATATTGATGCA
Source organism: Ptychadena robeensis (assembly GCA_036250615.1). Lineage (NCBI taxonomy): Eukaryota > Metazoa > Chordata > Amphibia > Anura > Ptychadenidae > Ptychadena > Ptychadena robeensis. The sequence goes on along the minus strand of CM070033.1, from coordinate 100,068,101 downwards.
TGTTTAAAGTGGGTAATTCACCAAAATGTTGTAAAATTGTAAAAAAAATCAATCGGGCATTGATTGGAGATGTCCATTTTTTTGGTCGATCTATTGGAAATTGAAGGACATTATTGGAGACCTTAAGATCTGCCTTTCCAATCGACTCATGCAGGCCTGACTTTCGTCATTTCCAATAAAATTTTTTTATGTAGCCAATCTTTAGTTACGTCACCGATCAATCGGGGGCGCATAAATAGGTGATAAATCATATCCGAATAATGCTGCACTTTTCAATCGATGTACGACTTATGATCGAAAACTCAATCGCATGTCAAGATCGCATAGGTGATCGATCTCTGAGAAATCTACACGTGTATGGCCAGCTTAAGCCATATGCCATATATCAGCACCGAAGACTGCTAATCCAGACTTTTTGAGAAGAAGCCAGAGGGCAGTTTACATATATGGTTCAAGATGCAATCGACCTGGAGCTACATAAGTACTGCTTAAACAGGCAGTTGTCCCTTATTTACCCCTATTGAAACTGTATAGGGAACTGTGGTTCATGGTAGTCTGGGTGCGGTGAATGGATGGGTGTCAGGTTCATGTACTGTAAGTAAAACTTTTTCTCTGCCACATATACACATAAGAAACCAATTAACAGGACCCACTGCATGGGTTACAAAAAGGAGGTCAGCTTTAAACAATAATGCACAGTTTTAAAATAATAAAGTGTCGTAACAGCACAGTTTTCTATTTGGGCAACCTACATGCATTCAAGACTTTAATGTTCACTTGTTTCTTAACTGTACAGTATGAGCACCAACCATAAAAATGATTGGCCTGCCCAAGCTCACTACTAAATATTTTTACATTTGGACATGGACATGGTATACGTATGTCTGCATTGCCATCCAGTGGAAAACCAAGGAACTGTCCACAGAATAATCATGGCTAGTAGAGCATTACATTTATGATAGCAAACATCCCCCAAGGTCTTAAAGTTTCAATCAAAATATGTATTCTCTTATGAGCATACAACAAGATTTAAAGAAAAGTGTGCTGGCTTTCATTATCACATAAAGTATGACAGAGTAAACTGGGAAGAGTCTGGGAAAGACAAACCAATATGGCTCATTCAAAAAAAATTTTGGGGAGAGAATGTTCTCCTGGCATGATCACTATGCAAAAAGAACTGTAAGGTAGCAGCAAATGATCCGTTTAATAAAAAAAATACGGATTTCCAATGCTGTCATCCTTTTTCTAGCTTTTCCATACATCAGACAGTTATAAGTTTCTTTACAATCTCGTTTGCACTGTTAGCCCAAAAATCTGTGTTTTCCATTCTTTAAAGAGAAATCCATGCCTTTTTACCACTGATTGATACTGAAAAAAATGGTTTATTGCAATGGTGGACATGTCAATGCATTCTACCTCTTCATATGTCCCTTTGATTGTTACATAAAACTTTACCAGTATGAGCTGAGCATGGATGAGATTCAGCATTTATCATACAATTCATTTCTGACAACAGGGCAATTTGCTTTTACCTATAGGAGCATCTGTCACTCTTTTAGTTCAACAAAACTCTGACACTGAGATTATAAATGTATTTATTTCGTGTATTTAGTGTATTTTTGCATGTCAATCTACCTGGAAGATGTAAAGACACCACAAAGCCCTGACAATGTTCTTGGGTTTTGCCATTTTGGATGTAATGTCACAGCAGAACCTTTAGTTGTCACACAATGCCTCTTTCATCCTCCCTTGGCAGCTACATTAAACAAAAGATAATTAAAGGAGAAGTAAAGGAAGGAATTAGGATGTTGGGCCACCCCAGACAACATTTGGTAAAGTAGGCTCCAAAGGGTCAATTCCCTACAAATAGTTGTAGCACCCCTCTAGTGAGAGTTAGTGCTAAGACTAAGGGGTTACTTTGGTCTTCTCTTGCAGGTGCAAGCTTGTCCAGTTTTCCCTCCAGAATTTAGGCGGGAAATGTATCAATCCTGATCTGCCCAGAGATGACATTTAGACTGGTAAACAACCCAGCACCTGCTTGTTAACTAATATTTTGGAGGGAACTGACTCATCCCTCTGGAATGTGGGATGTCGTTAGAGGTGTATAAAAAGGCCCAGCTCACTCAGGTCTATGTCTTCAGTGACTCAGGGATCCCCCTTGGGCCCTGTTGGTCTGTGTTCCTGTCCTGCATCTCCTGTGAGCCAGAGATACCCTCTGGGCCGCTGCGTCTCCTAGAGTAAAGACTTTGTAAAGTCTACCTGAGAAAAAGCTGAATCTCTACCTCAAGCCTGATGCACCACAAGGTTTAGGAAGCCTTCTGTCTTTTGGATGCCAGAGGAAGGAGTTGTGCTGGAGAAGTTGACTCTGTGGGAACCTGTCTGCCTAAAGTTCAAGAGCACCTGTCACCGGTTTAAGAAAGGGGATCTGTCTGTCGCTGAAAGGGTATTGGGCTGCCAGTCTTTGAAGGGGCCATACCACAGATTGCCGGAGGTGAAGGTGAAAACTGCTGAGGGGAAGGTCAGAGGTCGATGTGCAAGTGTCTAGATAGTCAGGCTACAGAGTCAGGGAGAGGTATTCAAAAAAGGTCCCCTGCTGCAGGTCTGCTCGGGTCAGTTAAATCCTGCTCCCTTACCCTCTCCCATAGAACTGTTGCAGAAGTTTGAATAAAGTTTTTCAAGCATCCCCATTCCTGTCTCCCAAGAACCCTCATTGCCGCTGCCCAGACCCAACTATAATACATCAGCAGGACCTACGGGTCTCATTGCTACATAGTGATTAAAGAAAAAGGAGGGGCCAGGTTACCGGTAAAGGATCCCTACAAATAGTATGTAGGTAGGCTCTTAGAAGTTGTAAGAACTAATACATCTTATTAAGATATATTTTAGTGTTCATGTATGATTGGCAAGGGTGAACATTTATTCTTATGGGTTCCATGTGTAATTCTTTCTGTCCAGACAAATGAGCCAGACCATACAGAATATATAAGTCATGATATAAATATACTTATAGTTATATTTCCTAGCTAGGGCATAGATATACAGTACAGTATTATCCTGTATGTAACTGTATTGCCATTTTTGTATATCTACATTATGTAGAGCCAAAGGTCTGGAGCTCATGACTAGTCTCCCAGTTCCTGCCACTGAAAAACATCCCACAACATTATGCTGACACCACCATGCTTCACTGTTATGTTTGTGATGAGAAGTGCCTGATTTCCTCCAAACATGAGGCTTGGGATCCACACCAAAGAGTTCAACCTTTGTCTCATTAGACCAGAGAATCTTGTTTCTCATGGTCTCAGAGTTCTTCAGGTGCCCTTTACTAAGGTGGGCTGTCATGTGCCTTTCACTAAGG
>CM070033.1:100046874-100064718 GCA_036250615.1 Ptychadena robeensis | reverse complement strand
TATGGGCTCTGACAAGACCAGAGTGGGACAATTGGGTTATTGGTCACCTCCCGACTAAGGGCCCCTTCCCTTGATCGCTCAGTTTAGATTTAGATTGTATTGGTATTTAATCCATTTTGGAATAAGGCTGTAACATTAACAAAATGCATTGTATATCACATTTACCTAGATATTTGGCAGGGTATATACTTAGCATTTATATGTAGGGGGGGTGGGGTTTAAGTATATCAAGGTTAAGCATTGCTGTAAAATATTGCCATATTGCACCAAAGTGTTTGGTAATATTGTACTTTTTTGAATAGCACACCTTAACTTTCCTGAGTTGTGCTATTTAGGACTTTTCATATTTCTCTTTATGTTAATTCATGTATGAAGCACCTAGGCCTAAAATACTAATCGACCGTATAACATTTTGAATATCGTATACCACAGAAGATATATATATAATGGGACAGAGTGAGCATCTGTTACTACAGGTAGGTAAGAGGTTTACCCAGTGCAGGGTTATTTTGGCAGCCTCCGGTTGCAGTACTGTAAGTTTAAAAGGGCCCAGATTGTGGAATGGGTTGGAAGCATGGGAGGGCCTCCCATTCCAAACCCAGTACCGACCTGATTTTGGTTTTGACTGAAACTAAGCAGTGATATGGGATTTCAGCTGCTCTCACCAGGATGGACTAAAAGAGTTTATTGGAGAAGAGAAGCTGGTAGGGAAAAGACCCATCCACTGCCACTACTGATGTTCATTTGTTTTTTCCTGCTGGAGGTTCCACTGGCTGAAGTAAGCAATTTTATTTTCCATTTACTTTTTTGCTGTGGGACTACCTGTGTGTACTGGGATTGTACTAAAACTGGGTCCTTCTTCATCCCCCTGATCCTGAGATTAGGTATTATAGTATACAATTACCTTATATGTATGCATGTGGGAACCCTAATAAATATTAAAAAAATTATGTATATTTAATTATACCTCATATTCATTATTAAACTATAGGTTCTACATTGTTTCAGATAATCATTTGCAATCTGGTATATTTATTATTCTCTTTATCTTCTATTGTTTGTAAAACTCTCATTAAAAGTTCTTCATAGAAAAATGGATTTTCAAATCTGGGCATTATTCCAGAGAAAACAGAGCAGCATTAGAACAAACCTCAACTAAACTTTCCATGACTTGACCTCATCTCTACACTGTTCTATTGTTTCACCAGTGCACAGTTATCTCTCTGGATGGAGCTGTGAAATCTGTTGGTTCTGTCTTCCACCCAGCAAGATCACCCTTAAGGCTCTAATATGACATCAAATCTGTAGAATCGTCTCTGTGTGAGTTCACCTAAAAGCTTTTGTTACAAAAGTGTTACTGAGATCTTTAATCATAATTAATACTTCACAATAGTATAGATGGACATGGAGGTGTAAAAAATAAACTCCTCAAGCAGGAAGGAAAAAGAGATGAAAAAAAACACACTGTACAGATACTGTAAAACAATGGTTCTTAACTGGAGATTAAAATGGACCTACCACCTCACTGAGTACTTTATATTAATTTGACAATCACTGTGTGACATCCCCGCCGCGATGTGTTTTGTAAATACTGCCCGCAAGGGCACCTATAATGAAGTGCCATAGTCCAGATGTAAAGCTGCCATTTAATGGCAGCTTCACATCTGCGTGATCTAATGTAATGTAATGTAATTGAAGCTCTATCTGTTTTTGAAAATTACAGCTCCATAGTCAAAATAAGTATTCATAAAGTAAAAACAGCTTCTCTTTGCCATTACAAAACACAATGGCTTCGGGAATGAGGAAGTGAGGATGGTATTCTGTAGCAGTTTACACAAATGTAATCTGCTGTCCCTTCCCTCTGCTTCTGGTGTGGTATGGATTAACCTGGAGCTAGAAAGTTGATGCACAAGTATTACTTATGAGTCTAATGAATGTAATTTTAGTTAGATCATGCACAATGAGAACCCGTCCTTTTATGTTTGTCACTAGATCTCATTGGCCCTCCAAGACAGATGTTGGTATCAATGTTTTTTTTATTAAAGTGAAGTTGAAGTGAAGTTGAAGAAAGTTTAGAACCCAGGTGCTTCTAAATAGCATGGTTAAGAATTGCGTTTTGAATTGAATCTTTCTCTGTATCACCATGTGCCCAATACCTTTATCCAACCCAGTGTATAGGCTTCTAACTGACCAAGGAATTCCAGTAGTATCTGATAGAGATGCTTAAATTGTTCGACTAGCTGATATTGTGAGCTGATTGCAAAGCCTCTGAAAAGGATTTCATCACTCAAATTGTTGGAGATGTAGAGAAGGGTTGTGGGAATATTGGGGAAAAAAGTTTTTCTCTAGCATGTGTAGTTTTTACATAAATTAAATTAAATGTTGACTTTCGAAATATTGATTTGACTTTGAACTTTATTTATGCAAAAACTATTTGTGTTAGAGCCATACCTTTCTTTTGCAGTATTCCCCTAACCCAGGGGTCCTCAAACTTTTTAAAGTGGGGGCCGGATCACGGTCCCTCAGAGAGCTGGAGGGCCGGCGCCCTCCAATGACGTCATCGGCGGCGCGCCGGAAGCGCGCGCCCGCCGAGCACCAGGCACACGGGAGCATCAGTGTCCCTCCCAACACCGCCCCCACGCCCACCCCTCCCAGCACACAGCGTGCCGTGGGCGGAGGCGGTTGACGTCATCCCTGAGGAAGCCGTGACACTGAGTGAATATGCAGGCAGGTAACTTGGCGGCCGAACTTCGCTCACTGCTGGCGGGCCGGATCAGACTCCTCTGCGGGCCGCATGTGGCCCGCGGGCCGTAGTTTGGAGACCCATGCCCTAACCCTTCTCTACATCTCCAGCAAATTTGGTGATAATACCATGTCCAGGGCTTTGCAATTAACTCAAAATCGTCGAAACAGTTGAATTTTTTTTTTTTTTAATCAACCCTCTCTAGGATCTGATGATATTCCACATATATTACGCTAATCATACTATCTAATTATTTTGTACATTGGATGACATTCATTAAATGTTTAACATGTTTTATTCTGTAAAGTAACAGCAACCGCAAGAAAAACTACACCCCAACTTTTTTGCTTTATTCTTCTTTTACGCCAGAAATTTTTTTTTCAGTTATTTATAAAATAATCATTTACACAGATTTACATTTGGAGGAACAAGTGATAGGTGTGGCACATGAGATTAAACATCTCAGGACTTAATGTCTTTAAGGGTTTACAGCCATCCAGCTAAAGACATGTTGCATATCTTTCATTGAAAAAAAAATACTAACACACACATAAATTACAGTTTTACAAGCCATGTGACAGAAGTATTGTTCCTTAAATTTAATTATACTAATATAAAAAGGAAAAATAATGTGAGGTAACATTTAATAATGGGCAGTGTTAGGAAAAAATTGCATTATAATAGAACATTTATTCACAATGGTTGAAATTTTTGAAGACTTATAAAGAACCCATACCTCTAACCTCTATAAACACAGACATATGGTAAAACTTCTCACCTTTTTTAAAATGCAGACACAAGCTCACCCCAAAATCTTATTTAATACTAACAAGTAAGAGCCAGAGATCTCTATATAGAATATACAACATCCCATCTCTACATGTGAAACATAACGTTACTACATTGGACATATACATTTGATGGAACAGAACAACACAAGTCAGAGTTTAAAGTACAATAACTGTCCACATCTCAGCTCCTTTACAAAAAAAAGCTGTAAGCAAACAAAACAAATTGTTACAGCATCACAGCTACCAAATGATGAATAGCATTTTCTTGTGCAGGTTAAAAATGAAAGTAATCTTGGTTACAAATGGGATTTTTTTTTTATTTGTGATTGTCAACTAGGACCTGTATGGCCATCTTTGGTCTTAAATCAATAGCAATAAGGGACCATTCACAGCACTGCAGCCAGGAAGGTGCGACATTAGATACCCCACGGATGCTTTCTGGAGGACCTGAGTAGGATAACATGGGGGTATATCTGAACGCATAGGGGCAAGCAGGCACTTTCTGGGCTGACAGTGAATGCTGTGTTAAGCTTTTGTTTACCTCCCTCTGATGTATATTTGACCTGCTTCAACAAAGTGTTGCATTTAGTGCAAACCTATTGGAAGCAAACCCTTTAACACAGACCTGTTAATGTTTTTTTAGGCACATCACAAACGCTCATTTACAAAGCTTACACACCAGGATAAGTAAACTTATTTTCAACAAGTGAGTTATTTTCCAATGAAATGGAAAAAATACAGTAACCTTGCTGATAATATTGTGTTCAAGCTTTGTCAATTAAACCTCTTTGTTGGTATTATTTACAACATAAACTTTTGAGAAAAATAGATTTCAGTGGGAGGGCAACAATTTTCTGACAGAATGACCATTCAGGCATACAAAATAACACAAGGGACAACATAAAAATACAAAGACAAAGAGGCAGACAAAAGACAGGCAACACAGCGGCAGAACAAACTCAAGCTGAAACACAGCATACATGAAGGAAAAGCAACAAATGTGTATGGATGCCTATAAATGATCTGCTATACTCATACCAAATGCTTTATATCATCTACACACAAGATACATTTAATGGGAACACTCTAGCCACATTTAACAGGGAAATGACGCACAGTATATCATATAAACTATAACAAATAAGATATACTACATCTAACACACAAGACAAGATTTTAGACAACAGCATTATGACTGTTCTACTGACAGGAAATACAGCACATGATAAACATAAAGGGCATAGCTAACACTACTTATTTAATAAAACAGAATAAAGAGCACTGTAAGCCATAGGACAACAATCATTTCAATAGTTAACCCATTCACAAATGTATAATACAGATATCCTATAGTGTTTGGTATAGCTAGTAGTTAGTCACATTTAGCTTGACCTGTTTAGTAATAATTATGTTTTTTAACCTACCCGAGCCACCTCCTCGGTTCAAACTTTGTACCTGGAAAAGTGGCTTGGCTAGGCTACAAAACATCATCAACATTACAGAATCAGTGCAGTTTCTTGTGAATCCCTATGGCTAGCTACAGATATCTGATTGATTGTTACATTTCTGCACACATTGCTCTAAATTATTAAATAATGACCTGTACAGGTTAAGAATAAACATAGATGAATCGTAATACATACTTTACAAGGAAAAATAATTAACATGGTCGTCTTTTGAGTGTTTAACGCCCATTTCGCTATTTTTCACATGTGGGCTGCATATAATGCAGGTCAATGGTCCTGCCTCCTCAGCCAAAGAGGTGGACCCATCAGTAGGTCCTCCGAGTGTGAATTGGAACAAATGGTGGTGCCAGGAACACATTGTAGCCAGTAGCAGTATAATACATAACCACAATATTGAGTGCTCAACACATAAATTCAAACCTCTGACTAAATGAGCATGGTTTACAAACTTAAAAGACTCGGACATTACACAAAAAGTTAAGCAACTAATATTCACAGGAGACAATAAACAGAAAAGCACACACGCACAACATATATGTTAGTACAGAGACATGGAAAAAACAAACACAAATTATCATTGGAAAGATTTATAGCGTGAGATGAACCTCTTCTTTAACAAACAGGAACAGGATCCTAAATACTAAAATGCAGATGGAGGCAAAGTACAGTAAAGAAAATTACCAAAAAATATTGGAGCATATTCCAATTGATGCTTGAAGTGTGCACAGATAAGCTTCACTTAATTTACTGTACAGATCAGGCCGAGTAATTATAATGTGCAAGCTTCAAAGTTACTGAGCTAAGGATAACAGGCGCACATAGAAACAGAAAGCAAAGACAAACAGAGAGATGCGGGCACCTCTCTGGTACAGTAAAGCTTGTAAGCACATAGAGGACAGACAAGACAACATGGAATCAAGGACAGACAGAAAGCACATATAACACTATGAGAAGACAATAGAGATGGGACATATATTAACGTTTTATATGTATTCATAGTCTAATTCACAGTTTAGCACATATATAGCATCTTCTTCGGAAGACATGAAATACAGAAGCATAGCTGTCACGTTTTACGTTACTAATTAGGGGAACACAAATACAGAAAGTGATGTCACGCACATCACTTCCGGTATCAGGCAGTTTACCTTCCCTCCCTCCAATTTAGGCGCTACTGTCCCTCCCACCCTCGCATCATCTGCATAAGCGGAGTGAGAAATTAGGAGGGAGAGTAACACCCCCTTCCTCCCAAGTTACCCTGATTTCAAAATCCCTGGAAACATCTGGATTTGGCTGGGAAAATCACATGAAAAGGTGATTTTTCTGGCCAAAACCGGATGCTTAACAGGTATACAAAAGTCCTGCATATCCACCAGTCAGATAAGTATTTGTTTCATTTTTTAAATCTGCACTAGAAAAAATGATCAATTCCTAACTACTTATAAGCTAGTAAAATAGACCCATTTGCAAAAGCTCTGTTTTGCATTGCTCTTCATTTTGTTACTAATATTATAAGGTTTTTATTTATAAATCATAAGTAGCAATGATGAACAAAAGCCTTTAGCAACCAAAAAGTTATGAAAGTTGAAATCTGGTTGTTGTGTGTGAATGCTGCTCTTTAAACTTATAACATTAACAAATACAAGTCGATTAATCTTTACTGTCCTTAGGGATGCTAAAGGCTTTGAGAGAAAATATACAAAAATATTTGTGTGAGGAAAGGTCAAAATCCAAATTTTCAAGAGTAGATGCTACTGCATTGATCTTGCAGAATTTGGATTTCCTAACTTTCTCAGAACCATGTAATAATACTCACTATTGTCACCATTTCTAAAACTAAAGTGTGTCTCTTTTATAATTTTTCTCCCCTAAATGTTTTATGCAGCCCTATTTTAGAGCTAGATCTTAATGGCCTTTTCAATGATTAAAGGTAGGATGTGTGGTAATAACGTGTATTACTGTCACAGAGGTTATCACTAACAACCAATATTTCATAGTGATATATATTATCCAGCCAAGGTGTGTCACAAACGTATCTGGAACCATAATGCATCATAGGACAGATCTTTATTACTGTATGTGAGTCCAAACCTGCATTTACAAAGAGCAGGAGTGCTCTATTAATCATGGTCTCAAGGTATGTAGCTCAGTCAAGTTTCAAATAAAAAAAATTCATATTTTTATTGACAGCTAAATTTCTGGTCTTCTGTAACAGTTCCAGGGATTTAAGTTTTTAGAAACTAAAATATGATTTGTAGAGCATTACTTCACATGTAAGACATGGGTTCTGACTCTTGGGCAATACTGTCTGCCAGGGCACCAATGGAATCAGGTGACTTTGCCAAAATTAAGCAAAAAAAGGATGGTGATGAGGTCAGTGTTTAGGAGGAAAGTGGTTGATTGCACACTGCCGACAATTTCTGATGGCTTTTCTGAGTGTAAGAACATTTCTTCCTCTTCTTTCTTCCTCTCTACCAGAAGGACCCTTTAGGATGGTGTACTTGGGGTGTAGGCCCTTATAGCAAGAAATATGTTCCTTTGATGTAATTTCGCATTATTCAGTCTGTTTTTATGTCCTAGAAGTATTTCATTTGGTCAGTGGAATTTTTAACCTTTGACAGCACCGGGTTCAGTCAGAGAAGCTGGAGCATATGCAGATGCTGCCAAACATGCTGCTGCCTCACAAAATCCTGGGAGACCTGCTGGACCAGGTAACCCAGGTCTTCCAGCCTCTCCTGCTGTTCCCTCAGAACCTCGTTCTCCATCTTTTCCATCAATGGCGTGGCCAGGAATGCCAGGGAGACCTGATAACAAGATAATTTATTAGTGAGCTATACAGATCATGAAATGGTTTTCTTTTTGCTGCTAGTTTCACAATGTGTTTATTCCTAAATCTGTATGTCTGATATCTCATATTGTCAGACTGAGACATTTGTGACATAATGAATAGATAACAATAAGATTATGCCCTGTGGTTTCTCTGAAAGTTTATCTGAAGATGCAAACTATAATCAGAAACACTTTTACAGTGCTGTAGGAACCCAGTAACAAAAAATATCAGGCTATACCCCAATTACTTTATTCTACTCACCTGGAATGCCAGGCGGTCCAGGCATACCCTGGTGTCCACGTCCTGTATCACCACGATCTCCCCTTTCTCCTCTTTTTCCTATAAATATGGAAGAATTGCATAAAAAAATGTGTAACAATACATTTTTGTGAAGTGACTATTCTCACTATGATATTTGTGAATTACAAATGCTTGTCATTCCTTGCTATTTTTGTGCATTATATAGATAAACAACACCTACTAATATATATATATATATATATATAATAAACTATATATATCAGTAAACTATGGCATTTAAAAACCTTCTGTGATTTTAGTTCCCCAGAGTAGTGGTAATAATAATAATAATAAATTGGGGGTGGTAGCCCTGAGTGGAGATTCTTCTCCATCCTTATATCAATCATAGAGGGGCCATCAGTTATTTACACATACTGAGAATGTTGGGTAACAACTGCAATTACAGAGCCAGGCAGAAAAAAAGTCTGCCAGCAAGACCAGTCAAATCTATGTGCAAGACAATGAAGGCAGCAGAGCCACAAAGAAAAGTCATGCTAGAGCCCCATGTCTACTGTTACTACGTCCCATGTTACTATGTCCACTAACCAATGGCATGATGGTACTCTTTAGTTGGCCCGCACAAATCTTTCCATTAAAGAGGTAGCTGGTGAAGCAGAAGTTAGTAAGAAAATATAGACCCTTATGCCTGGGGTGCTGAGCTGGGTAAGTTGAGAGGAGCTTTATTTAAAAATGCATTGAAGTCTAGTCCTGAAATGTGTACAAAACACTCATGAACTCAGAGTCAGTTAAAACTGCATTTACCACTTAATGTAAATGTATAAGTTCAACTGATTTAACAACATCTCGTATACATTCATGCTTTTATAAATAGAATTAAGGAGGCTGTGGAATTTTAAATTAATATCATAAGGGGCAAAATGGTTCTAACATTCTGGCAATGCAACAAGGTTAAAAGCTGCTGAGCTGTCAATAAATCCTTTTATAGGATGTTGAAAAGCCTGTACAAATACCATGATCTTAAATTAACCAATTTGTGATTTGATTTAAAAGATTATTGCAACTGTGATGCGGCTCAGTGGACAATGGCATCCAACTAGCTTTTCCCATCTTTAAAAAGAATCAGAGAAAAGCTAGAATCGATTCAATAATACCTATAGAAAAGGTATCTCATATCATAGGATACGCTTCCATTATTTTATAATTACTCATACTATTGGATACACAAAGAAATATCAGCATGGCATGGATCAGCATCAATACAGTAAATGGATTTGCTACCCATATTATATTTTATCCTTAACCCCTGTTTTATTGATGATTTAAAACATTGTACTGTTACAGGCATTTATGTATGCTTTGTATTAGAAATCTTTTGGCAATAATAGACTTGTATATTGTTGCCAATCCCTGGAGAGGATCCCTCTACTAACACTAACTTTGTTAATTCCAAGGCAGAAATGTTAAAAAATATGTTTTAATGTTTATGCAACTATATATACACCCATTCCATACTTATCTATGAAATATCTTTACCAGTTTTAGCTATGCAAATCAGACATTCTGACTTGACATTTAGCATGCTTGTTCCTGGTAAGGTCAGACACAAAAGCTCCCACATTTGCTGAGTACAGGTTTTTCATGGGACCTAATAATAGTCAGCCAGATTCAATATTGACTGAAGGCACAATTGTCTGCATCTCCTGCATACTATTGACTGTTAGTGATGAGCTGTTGCTGTTTATCTTAGTGACAATTCTCGAAAAGATTTCATGTATATGAGTCCAATTGGGGGTCTGTACAAATTTTATGTAACCTAGTTCCCTTACCTTTAGGTCCTGTGTTACCGATTTGACCCATTACTCCCACAATTCCAGGGATACCACGTGGTCCATGGTGTCCATGGGGCCCTTGCTCTCCAGGAGGTCCTGGTGGGCCAGGAGGTCCAGGTGGTCCTATGGTGCCAGCTCCTCCTAAGGCAGCTCGTTGAGCACTGACAGCCACTTCTGCTAGTTGCTCTTTTGATGAAATTTGAGGAAAAAGGTTAAAGGTATGCAAGAAAAAAAGTTAAAAGAGTAAATAAAAATAACCAGTAAGCATTCTCCTTACATTAAGATGCAAACACAAACATCAAAGACATCAAATAATCTAGCTGTAGATGTCTTTTGTTTACTTTGGATACCTTCTCATAAAGTATTCCTTACTCCGGCTGTACAGTGACACACTGTATACATTAAATTGTGACATTCCATATATTTCTGACTATAAGATGCACTTTTCACCCCCAAAGTCGGGGGGTGGCTGTGTTTTATGGGCAAGAAGATTAGCCGGGGAGATGGAGGAGTTGTCAGATTGTAGATCCGCCCATGGCTGGATCTCCCATATGTACTGTACTGTTTATATCAGCAGAATATTGTAGCATACAGAGTTTTCGCATAAATTAAGATGTCGATTTTTTTTAAAAAAATTTCGAATTGGCTTTGAACTTTTTTATGCACATATTTGGGTGATTTGGGCAGTTATCCCACAATTTGAGCTCTTGACTTGAGTTTAAGCCAAATTTCATTTTTTTAGCACATTTTGAATGCTAAAAAATTTGGTTAACACTTGAGTATAAAAAGTATATGAACAGCAGAAGCATGTTAACACCTTTTGTATTGGGCTTTCAAGTGCATAAAAGTGCACCAAAAAAAGTTCAAATACCTTTTATGTCAGCAATACCGTTTATGCTTTTGACTTGAGCACAACAAGGGGCTGAATTGGAGCTCCATTCAATATAAATGGAAACATATTGTATGCACATACAAGTGTAACGTGGTACGGCGCACATTACGCTATTTATTCTATTTTTGTATTTTTCTTAGGTTAAGAATAAATGCTCCAAAAGATATGTAAACTGCATGGATGCTTTTTAAGATTTCTCACCTTGCAACATTTTCAGAACAACATCAACGATGTGTTGATCCCCAGCATCTCTGCCCTGTAAAATAGTAATATATACTAAATAAATATACTGTATAAAGACTTTTCAGTTTACCATCTAAACATTTTTTATACATAATACATTGTTCTGCGAACATTTCTCAGAAAAATTGTTGCATGTTAGTAAATTAAATGAAAAAAGCTAACATTAATGAAATAATAGGCTCAAATGATACATACTGGATTTCCTGGTCTTCCTGGCATTCCAGGGACACCTCTCTCTCCATTAAGACCTCTTGGCCCAGGTAGTCCTGCTAGTCCTTGTATTCCAGGCTGGCCAGGATCTCCGGTTGGGCCTTGGTAACCCAGTTCTCCATGTACACCTTGCTATGGAGAGATACAAAAAAAATGTAATGAGCTTGTCTATTAAGTGGAAAGAACAAGTTGTATGTGTATTGTCACTCTTTATTGTCTCACCTGGCCTTTAGGACCTGGTTCACCAGAATCTCCCTGTAGAGAAAAAAAAAACAAAATAACATTTACTATATAAAATCTACTTTGCGTCAGTTTTAAAACGCAACATATGAACACTTGTTAAAAAAAACACTATTTACCCAAAAAAGAATATCAGCACTGCCGATTGAGGTCCATAATTTTTCTGTACGAAACGTGCCGACCCGATACTTTCACTGGTAAATTTATTCATTATATGTGTGTAGGTCTTTCACTTCCCAAAAATCATGTCCGTACAAGGTTCTAATAGACATCCATGAATATAATAGACTGAAAACAACAATTATGTAAAATTTTTTTTTTTACTAAAATATGAGAAAACACAAAAATCAGGGCCACACAGCTATGAGCTATGTACTAAATCTCGCCAAAAAAAAGTACGGTGCCCCAGATGTGCCCATTTGCAGTAACCCTCCAACTGGTGTGATGGAGTGTAAAACACACCATTAGAGAGGGTTATGATATGGACAATCTGAGGCACCAGAGACTTTTTATTTTGGCGATATTTGAAATAGATGACAATGAAATCAGTTTCAAAATCAACATTTCCCGCCGCCTCCCTGATGGACGATCATGTACTCGGAGGGGGGGGGGGGGGCGAAGGGAGAAGCGACGAGGACAGCCAAGCACACCCGACACAGGACAGAGCAAACACTGTAGTATGCCGCGGACGCGATGTGTACCTGGACGGCACCAATCTCGTCCATGCTATTGCAATAGCAGCGCGGATGAGATGGTGAGCGCGAGAACCCAATAACAAAACGATAAATTGAATAACATTGTGATACTTTGTCCCTTCACACAACAATTACAAACTACATGCAAAGTGTTGAACAAAGATACAAGCATGCACCTCATTAGGTTTTTCTTATTATTCCAATATTTTCTAACTCATGTTACCCAGTGGACAACAATTGTTCAACTACAAATAAGAGAGGAATAACGTACTAAAGGTACCATCACTTTTTTAGAGTAATGCATATTGTAACACAATGATTGTAAAGTAACAGTAAGTGTCACTAACTATATGTTAGGATAGATGGTTTTTAGAACATGAATTAAATCTCTTAACGCTTTTCTCCATTTTCTCCAGCCCAGACCTTCAACAAAACCATGGGGCACCCTGACTAAGAACAAACAAGTAAAGCAGTTACAGGTACATGTAATAGGTATTAATAAAAGAAAATCTAGTACGCTAGATAGAATGGTTTATAGAACCACTTTACCCAATTCACCGGCTTTCCTCCCAGACATTTTCTCCCTGGGAAACCCTGCAATAAACAAAGCTCTAGGGCATTAGTAACAGGCAAGACCTCAAAAGCAGTTTGGGCATCACGAGGCTATTTGTGTTTATTAAAATATTTACCACACTTAACCAGCAACTTCGCTTTTCACAATACATATTAGGTATAACGCAGTTGAAACATAGAAACGCTTGTGTTTAAAGCGCTGTGACAGTTTGACTAATTGATTGCTTAGTGTTGACATAATGGTTGTAGCCGACGATGGTCATATTTCGTGCAGAAAAACTCAAATAGATTAACATTTACAATGTGGTTGTGGAGATACTTTCAGTGAATGTTTTACAACATTGAGGGCTTCCTTTTCGTTTGGCAGGACTTTATATTTCATCTCTTGTAAAGTCCTACCAAGACTATTTTTATTATTCATGTTAACAAGGTACAGAACTTCGACTGTCGCACTGAAACCTCCTGATTAATTTTCTTTTTAGAGACATTCTTGGCCATTTTTTTGAAAATATTATGATGTACAGAGGTGTTTGTGGTCAATGTAATGACTCCAAAGATGTTTCATGGGTCTACTGTATTGCAAAAAAACTGGCCCAAATTCATCAGCTCTCTGCCATTGTGCTTAACCAGTTTATATGAGTGATTGGTCTGATCTGCTATCATTGGGTTTTTTGGGGCCAGAATGTTGCTGTGGCATAGTTGAATTGGTTTGGGTCCAGAGGACAATGTTCGATATTTACCAGTTTCGGTCATGTAATATTTAACATGTTTATTGATACCTATAGAGTTCAAACTTGCACTTTTCTCTGAACCATTACATTGTCTGGAAACTTGGTGTGATTGGCTGAGAGGGTCCGCAATTAGTAACATTTATTGTAACTGATCTCAAATATTTTCATTTGTTGAATACTCTTTCTTATTGTAGGAGGGTGGACGAACATGGTGCTATTTAATTGTTTTAGCCCTTCCTCAATTTTCAATCCTTGCTAGCATGTGTATTAACTGTAAAAAAAATTTGGAGCGGAGGATTCAATAAATCAACTTGATTTTGATTATCAGCATTCCGTCTGCATTACATTTTTCACAACTGCTTGCTGCAATCTCTGCTAGTGCTATCTGCACTAAATACATAATTGAGCAGCAAATTTTGTTTCACTGTTCATAATTGAAATGCGATTAGCTAATCGATATCTGCAAATTGAGATGGGCATATTGTTTAGAAACTGACATTGTACATACACTTATAAAATAAAAAAAGTCACAGACTATAGTAGGCAATACCAATAAGAGAATGCACTGAATATATTACCACCTTCGTAGTTACAAAGACCTTACCTTGTCGCCTTTTATTCACCAGAATAACCCTGTGGACCTGGGGTACCAGGAGGTCCTTGTTCACCCTTTACGCCCTGGTAATTATAAGATAAATGGTCCCATTTGTATCAAATCACCAATGAAAATTCAAATATCCATCATACTTTCAACTAACAAACACAGATTTAGATGTAAATACAAAGCTGAACACAAAACTGAAGGTAAAAATATGTCGAAATGCCACAAAGTATTGCTAGATAACACGTAACTAATATGGGGTGGAATGAGAACAACATAATAAAAAACCATAAACCAGGTATCACAACGGCAACAGATGAACCATGTTACCAAGTCGGTGGAATTGTGGATGTTTGTCATGTAAAACAATCTTTGAATCTTGCTTATAGCACTATCCTCAAATTTACAGTAGATCACCTTATATTAAGTATGTAGTACGCTACTTAGTCACTTTATAATATGAAATGTGTCATCACCGGTATCATTAAAGGAAGTAAGCATTACATAAGCCAATTAAAGGAGGCACTAAAATGTGTCTTCAGTGATCATTAAGAGTGCATTTCAAGGAGTAGTGATAAAACCACGAGTCAACCATTTGCACATCGACTCATTTCCAACATGTAATGTAATATACTTTTTTTGCAGATACATAAAATAAAAGCAGTAGCAAGCTTTTTTTAAAACCTAGCTGGTTCTGAATAATATAAGTATCAACCTATTTTTGTTGTGGTGTATAATTGCAACAAGTTCATTAATTACATTAGTTTTCATACTCTATTGTCTCTAACTCTAAGAAAAAATCTGATAAGACAATAGCCAGGAATTGGGCATACATTCAAAAGCCAAATTTGTTAAGAAATATTATGGTTTACAGTAATGTTATGTAAACTTACATCCGCTACTACGTTGTGTAATATAACAGAATTGGCATGAGGGTAATTGAGGCTGATTTGCAGGTAATTTCCACCAGATATGGTGCTCTTGCCTTTTGGCAAACGATAACGCCACTTTTAACTTGTCTATATTCTGTCCAAGAAGTTAGGGGCTTACCATACATGTACTGGGGGTGAAGAGACGCCAACCCACCGCATAGTACAGTTAGCTGGTCAGTTCCTACTAGGACGAAATCCAAGTATGTGCAGTCAAAAGTGAGGGCCACTATAAGCCCTTTTTTCAACGAAGGCGCCCTAAATGCATTAATTTTATCCCTACCTTATATATACGCATGAGTATATATACACTACTGCTACTATATTTTTTTTTACTCTTTTTTCTGCTCATGCTCCTTAATGATGTTTTATTAGTCTGTTATATTGTATTTTTCTTTATATATATTGTAGCTACTTATTATTTGATCTGACCAAATTTGCTTAGGTTTGGTGCTAGGGATCAATACGTTTTGTAGTTACTATTTATGTCCCCTATTTTCCACAATCAGCAGGCATATATATGACAAACATAAGGTTTTTGACTCAACACTACTGGTGCCCTTCCCCCCGTCAACACCAGAATGGTCCAACTGGCCCTCCTTTCCTCATTCACAGCGTCGGTCCCCACAATATATTCAAAAAGGATAGGGTGTGGGTGTAAAAGATTCATAGCAATATAATGGGTGCTGCGTAAGACAGGCTTTTTAAGATAAATTCTCATCACTCGGCATCCATGGATAATATAAAACATGTGTTTGTTCTGGATTTTGGATCCTGTAAATAAATTATATATATATAGAGTCCAATATAGAAACCTAATTACACCTGTATACCTACGATCCCGCTTGGCCAATTCGTCCCGTGGGCCTCATGTCTGCTCTACGGGAGGGTCTCAAATCTCCTGAAAAATAAACAATGTTACATAACTTACTAGAAAAAAAAAAAAACCTTTGAGAAACAGTATGCTGATAAATATTACACCTGTTCAGAGGAGGGTGATATTTAGGGTGTGTAGCATAGTAGCAATGCAGATAGTACATGGGTTTTAGTGAGGCAGATAGTATAACTCTATTTTTATAACGTAAAATATCAAATTACCTTGGATTCGTTTCCACCAATCACGTGTCGAATGTTTTAAGTGAGTAACACTAAAGTAACAAAACATCACAAACTGTTAGCTGATGTACATTCAAGTCTACCATACTAGAGAAGTAAATAACAAAAAGTTTTTATACTGATCGTTTGTTTTATGTTGTAATTGTACTGACTACTTATACGTCCCTATTAGGAAACCCCTAAGAAAGGCATCACTCTTATGATAGGATATCTTAGTTTCCTATAATGAAAGGATGTTATAAGGATGAGGGCCTGGGGCTGCATAACGATGGTATACATACCTAAAGTTTAGCTTTAACCTTTACAATTATCTTTGAGAAGTGAATAATTAATATTGTTGGTTGTATGTGCAATGGTCTTGAAGCGTAAATTTGATAATGCTAAAAATACTGACAAAAATAACGACTAAACAATAAATATGGGCGCCCTGGTGGGGTTAAATTATATGACATTGGTTAAAGAAGACGTATTAGATAGGGTCTAATGTCGCGTTGAACACTGATTTTAGTCTCCAGGCAAACTCCAAGATAATCGCTGGTTCTACCACGTGAATCCTGTAGTTCCAACACACAAATCAAGGTTGCGATCACACATGTTCCGGGAACCCTAGGTTCCAGGTAAATGGGCACCCTAGAAAGACCGATGGTTAATAAGTTTGATAACTGTCGTGTCATATATTACCTGCCTTCGGTTACGTGATACCAAGTGAAAAGACCAGAGAAGAGTGTGGCCTACACATATTTATAAGGCTATCCAGGAAAAAAAGCACTACGTCATATTCGTCATGTACAATTGACATGAAATATCCAGGATGCAAATTTGGCTTAACGGACAACACTACAGTTATCTGACAGGAATGGAATTTTAGCCCTATCCCATTAGTTGGGCTGGGGACGGCTGCCCCCAGCCGAAGTAATGAGCGCACATATAAGAGGCAGTCCTGATTCTCGGCACAGAAGGCGGGTGTGATGCGTCCAACCCACTCCGCTCCTAGTGCAAAGAATCAGATAAGGAATAGATGGTAAATCGACTATTTCCCATTGCCCAGCTTTATGGCTCAATCTTTGTTAATCGTCGTAACATTCTCATTTGCACAGTTGGTAGAAACATGAATCATTAACCTCATCATCACATTGCAAGATCAAGCGAGAAAGTAATAACCCTTGGAATAGAAAAATAACTAGACAACTAGCCATTGGAATATTTGGTCATTGTTCACCTACCCATTTTTCCCTAAATTTTGTTTCCAGCTGACCATGGCGGGCATTTAGCAGTAATGTTTATATGGGTGAACTCACAGTAAGATTAAATCCAATAACTAACCCCATTTCTGTTCTGGTATTCAAACTACCGCAAACAAATCAATCCAGGATTTAGGATGTCGATATGATGAAGGTCAATACTCCCATTTGTACACACTTCTACCATTCCTCTTTGGTGGCCTGGTTGGCCAGGTAACCCCGAAAAGAAAGAGCAAGATTAAAAAATTTGTGGGCAGCCACTCATTAAAGTTAAAGAATGCGTATTCTTACTAATGACAAATATTTTTACCAAAATATGTGATGAATACATCTCTGCTAAGCTTTTGTAATTTACAAGGGGGGGAGGTACAAACACATATCAAATGATTCTCTTGACCTGCTTTAAAAGACAGTTATCTGCTTTGTCTAAAGCTACCACACACGGGTAGATTC
>CM070033.1:100036261-100046849 GCA_036250615.1 Ptychadena robeensis | reverse complement strand
GAGCCCCTTATCAATAGGTATTGCTATATATAGGTGTGCCATAAAGTGAAGGAGTGAGAGAGGTAAGAGTTATTTAAATTAATTGGGTTCAAACCAAGTTTGTGTGTCTGTGACATGTGTAGGCACATCTGTCCCCATTCAAAGTAATGGGATTGGCCAGGAATTTACCGGTATGTCGGATCACAGTGCGATCCAACATGTGGGAGATTCCTGGTCGATCTCACCAGGTGGGCACACCCAATTTTGTGTCCTAGTGACTGCCGGGCGATTGAAAATGAGGCTGTGTATGGTTGCCTTTAGAAAGGAATAGATTGTAAAAGGAGGTCAGTTTGTTAACAACAGACCTGGTGTTCCAAAGCCCACGAGAGAGATGGTGAATTCAGTAGCCTGGCCACTAAATAATAGCAACTCGCATAGAGCAAAAGGTAAGAAATTTCCATTAAGGGGGCTCATAATGGGTTTCAGGAATACATTAGTACTCAGCCATTACAAAGGTCTCTGACATATATTGTCATTCAACTGTCAAATAGAACTTGGGTTAGGGGGATTTATGGAAACCTACAGGGAGTGAATTTGTGTTTTAGGTGCTGGAGAAAATTGTATTGTGTACACAGACCTAATCTGCATCAACTAAAACTGCTCAAGATAAGCTCTACAAAGGACAGTATTTTGGCAAAAAATATGGTATTTGAAATGTTTCAAATTGGAATTTCTTGTTGAGCCAACAATATATGTACAGTAGATATTTTATTATCTTTTAACGTTTTACCTTGCAATTACCTAACTGAAATATATTGTTTCAGGGGTCCCGCGGTGTCATTGGACAAATGGGATCAATGGGTCCTAAGGGAACCAATGTAAGTTTTCATTTTGTTATTTTCATGATGTACACAAATGCATGTATTCGTTTGTACAAAGCAACAAATAAGCAAAGATATATTAACAAATATGATTTTTAAGTCACGGCACTCAAACATGTAAATCGGTTTTAAATGAAGGAAGTGGACATTCAATCAATCACTAGTAAATCAAAGCTGGAAAAAGCATGTGTATCATCATCAGATCTTTATTAGAAGTGGATTGCACTTTTGCTGTAATCATTTACTCTGTATTGTGGAAAGTTCTCCACTCTTGTGTTCTGCTGTGCCGGCTTCATAATTACATTCAATAAGGGTGTTTGATTGCTTTAGGAGTCTATATCCCATGATCCACTCATGGCAGTAGCTATCCAGACATTCGGCAATATTCGTTTTTTTTTATTGCGAATATCGGCAGTTTTTATTGCAAATTTAGCGCGCGCAATATATGTTTAACATGATGCAAATTTTTATGCTAATTTTCAAAACTAACGATTTTCGCAATATTCGCATCACCACAATATTCAATTAAAAAACTGTTTATGGTGTTGCTAAGCTCTTGTTGCAGCCTTCCCATTCGTCCACTTGCGTTGAGAGGCATGTGTAATGGATAAAAAATACAGAATATCCGTAATTGCAAATATTCTGCAATATATTGACCATCTTCGCGAATTTCCGAATTGCCAAAATTCGCGATTAATATTCGGAATCCGAATATTCGCGATCATCACTAATAATGAACATGTAGACTCCATGCAACTGACAAAGACCTGTGTAGGAGTGTTGAAGTCAGAGTGTCTCTGAGGGGCTCCAAGGCATCCCTTCTAGTTGCATAGCCATTCTTAAAAAGTAAGGGGCAACACAGGACAAGAAAGTCAAGGAAGATATCACAGTGGTTAAAAGTTAAATGTCATTGCTATTTTTTATAATGATTTTTGCCTGAGAATGAATAAAAACTTCGTTAACCTTATTTACTTGGGAGAAGCAATATACAGTGAAATGTTTTCTGTTTCTGTTTCTGTTTTTTTGTAGCTCCTTTTTTACAAAGGCTTCTGTTTTACAGTATTATTCAGTTCTTGATAAAAGATTGAACAAAGTATATTTTCATTTTGTTTTATTACGTATTTGTGCTGTTTTGAGTCCAAAACCTTTCATAAACCTTGGGACAGCTGCCAATATAGAATTGGTTTTAGCTGGACCTGCAATGACTGACACGTTTTCACAAGAAAGTATTTATACATCAATTTTCCTTTCATCCTGATCACTTGAGCACTCCATTAAAGACATATCTTCAGCTCCTTAAAGGGTTGCTAACACGTTAAAGCTACATGTGTCTATTTACACTTTAGATGCTATTACTTGCTGTATAAAATATTTTCCTCTATTTGTGTTTCTACAAAGAATTACAGTAATTGCTTGCTTTGCAGACCTGGTTATATTGTTCCTTTGAACTTTGACAAGGAATAACCATCATTGTTTCCTATCTGAATTAATGTTCATTTCTTAGCAATGTATTTACCTTGCCCAAAGCCAATTTTTATTCACCATGGCAGTTCAGTTTCAGTTGTTGTTTGAATAGGCTAGAGCCCTCATTTATAATCATATTTTCAGCTTAGCAAATGTATAAAGTAAATGGTGATACGCAAAAACCATGCCCACCTTTATAACATTCTCTTTAATTATTTATTTGGAATGTTGAAAACCTAGTGGTTCTTTCATGCACTTTTTGTCATGTAGGGTCTCCCTGGTATTGATGGCAAAGATGGAACCCCAGGTGTCAATGGAGTGAAGGTAAGTGCCTAATTAGTCTTTTATTCTCTGACACGTGGCTTTCCTTTTTCTCTGTTTGCATTCAATTCATGTTTTTGTCTTGTCTAGGGCAGCCCTGGGCAAAGTGGCATCCCTGGTTCAACTGGTCATCAAGGTTTAGCTGTAAGTATTACATTTTTCTACCCTTAAGTATATGAAGATAGAATACTCGAAAAAAATCCTTGTATTGGTTTTGGCTAATGAAACACTTTAAATTGACTCTGGTTAGAAGGCTATAATCTGATCAGATTAACTTCAATGATTTTCAAGGGAGATACTGATGAGATTTATCAACCGGAGATGTCAGTAAATTTTACAAAGCTAACTTTGATTTGGCATTGTACTTACCATAGTGGCACCATAAAACGCTATATGGGCCAAAGTATTATTACACCTTTCTTAATTAATAATTTCCAGAGATTCATATGCCCTTTGGAACAGGTGTATGTTTGGAAGAATTCAAGCCTGGTACCTATGTAGCAAGTCAATATCTAAACCTTTTGACTCGCCCACATGTACAGTAGTCTGGAACTCAAGTCAATGTAAATTTTTGGGAAGCAGAATGTAAACTGGTATTCACGCCTTTTAGCCACCTGTATTATTGGGTAAAAATTACAACAAGAATATTACCACAAAATGTGAAACATTTTCCCAGTAGAGTGGAAGATGCTGATTCATAGCTATGAATAGGATGTCATAAAAGGTTTTTTTGACATAACGTCCAGGTGTGCCAATACTTTTGTCTATATAGTAAGTGTATATGCAGTAAGTGTCTATATATTAGGTGTGGAAAAGGAATAAAGAAATACCTGCGTAAAGCAGATATCATGGCATCACAGGCTACTCTTATTTAAAGTGGATACATAAGCAGCACTTTTGTTTGGTTAGCTCTTTGTTATATTGTAAGTTGTATGACTTAACTTAACCTTTTAACAATCTCTGTCTTAAGCTAGGCACACACGGGTAGGTTTGTAAAACGATTCGAGTACAATCAATCAACGTGCGCGGTCACGGTGATTGATTGTACTCGAATCTGCTTACAATCCTTCCTGTGTGTGCTGTCCTTCGAGGGGGTTCAATAGAGCCCCCTCGAAGTACCTCGATTGAACGGGTTTCCAACATGTTGGAAAACCACATTCAATCACCAACACTCAACATGAAATGTTTTCATGTAGAGTACAGGGAAAGCCGACATCTTCACACAGAACTGACAGCCAGCCAGGCAGTCAGCGCAGCGGAGTCTGTGTAAAGGGGGCGGAGTCAGCACTCTTCATTCCAGCCGGGGAGAACGGGGAGAGAAGCAGGCTGGATTTCTCTTCAACTTTCAGCATGTTCGGCTTTACATGCTGAAAGCCGGAGAGAACTCTAGCTAGCTGGAGGTCTTCATTGAACGGTAATCGATGTGCCCATGTGGTGCACATTGATTTCCGTTCAATTGATCCCCGATCAATCACAGCGTGGTGACGTCACCACGCTGTGATTGATTGGTGGTCGATTGCATGGGAATCTACCCGTGTGTGGCTAGCTTTAGACAAAGCAGATAACTGGTCTTTTAAAGCAGTCAATGAGAATCATTTGCTATGTGTTTTGTACTCATTTTAAATATACAAAAGCTTAGCAGAGTATTTATTCAATCACATATTTATGGTAAAAAATATTGTTCATTAGTAAGAATACGCATTCTTTACTTTAATTGAAGTGCCTGCCACAAATTTTTTAATTCTTGCTCTTTCTTTTTCAGGGGTTACCTGGCCAACCAGGCACCAAAGGAGGAATTGGTCAGAAGGTGTGTACAAAATGGGATTATTTACCTTCATCATATAGACATCCTAAATCCTGGATTGATTTGTTTGGGTAGTTCTGAATACCAGAACAGAAATGGGGTTAGTTATTGGATTTAATATTCTGTGAGTTCACCCATATAAAATACTGCTGAAATTTATGGTCAGCTGGAAACAAAATTTAGGAAAATGGGTAGGTGAACAATGACAAATATTCCAATGGCTAGTTGTCTAGTTATTTTTCTATTCCCAAGGGTTCATTACTTTCTCAGCTTGATCTTGCAATGTGATGATGAGCGTTATGATTCAATGTTTCTACCAACATGTGCACAATGAGAAAATGGTTAAGACTGATTAAACAAAGATTGAGCCATAAAGCTGGGAATATGGGAAATAGTACGATTTACCATCTATTCCTTATCTGATTCTTTGCACTAGGAGCGGCGTGATGACGTCATCACACCCGCCTTCTAGTGCCGAGAATCGGACTGCACTCTTAATGTGCAGCTCATTACTTCGGCTGGGGGCAGCCGTCCCCAGCCCAACTAATGGGATCGGGCTAAAATGTACCATCCTGTCAGATAACTGTACGTGTATGTCCAGCTTAAGCCAAATTTGCATCTGTATATTTCAATTTCAATTGTATCACCTGACTCATATGACTTATGTGCTTTTTTTCCTGTAAGCCTTTATAAATATGTGTATGCACACTCTCTCTGTTCATTATTATTTGGTTATACGTCACAGAAGGCAGGTAATATATGAAAGAATTTATCAATAATTATTCAACCATCTCTTTCTAGGGTGAACCAGGTTCACGTGGAGAACCAGGATTCTCTGGAGCTCCTGGAAAACAGGTAAGGACAAATATTCTTTTAACAATCATCTAATTAACACAGGGCATAATTTATTGTAGTATTTTAGCATATCAATTTAGCTTCAAGACCATGCACAACCAAATATAATTATTCACTTCTCAAAGATAATGAAAAGGTAAAGCTAAACTTTATGGTTATGTTATACCATAGTTATGCAGGCAGGCCCATAACATCCTTTTCATTATAGACAATGATATCATATCATAAGAGTGATGCCTTTATTAGGGTTTCTAATAGGGAGTAAATACAACAAAACAAACTACAGTATAAAAACTTTTTGTTACTTCTCAGTAGGTAGACTTGCATGTAAATCAGCTAAACAGTTTGTGATGTTTTGTACTTTAGTGTTACTCACTTAAAACATTCGACACTTGATTAGTTGGAAAGAATGCAGATGTAATTATATTTTACTTCTTTAAATAGAGTATAATATCTGCCTCACTAAAATGATCTGCATTGCTACTACTGCTACAATAAATATCACTCCTTGAACAGGTAAAATATCAGCATACTGTTTTCAAGGTTTTTTTTTTCTAGTAAGTAACATTGTTTATTTTTCAGGGAGAGAGAGGCCCACCTGGAGAAATTGGCCCAAGGGGTATCGTAGGTATAAAGGTAATTATGTTTTATATTTGACTCTATATCTATATAATTTATTTTACAGGATCCAAACTCCATAAAACACATGTATTATCCATGGATTCGATGATGATGAATTACTTAAAAAGCTGTCTTACTGCAGCACCCATTATATTGCTATGCACTTTACACCAACACCTATCCTTTTCTTACTATAGGGGGACCGCGGTGAAAGAGGGCCAGTTGGACCATTTGGTGTTGACGGGAAAGTGGTGAGTCAAATAACCAATGTTTGCATATATATGCTGATTTATGAAAATAGTGGACATAAAATAGTAACTACACAATATGATCCCTAGACACAAACATAATCAAATTTGGTCGGATAAATCAATAAAGTAGCTAAATATATATAAAGAAATAAAACATATATAAAGACTAATATAACATCAAAGGAGCAGAAGCAGAAAAAAGAGTAAAAAAAAAAAGTAGTGTATATATACTCATGCGTATATATAAATGTAGGGACTAAAATTAATGCATTTAGGGAGCTTCGTTGAAAAATGGCTTTATAGGGGCCCTCATTTTACTGCACATATTGGATTTAGTCCTAGAGAACTGACAGCTAACTGTACCTAGGGTGGGTTGGCGCCTTCACCCCCAGTACATGTATGGTAAGCCTAACTTTTGGACAGACAAGACCAAGATAAGTGGCGTTATCGTGCCAAAATGCAGAGCACCATATCTGGTGGAAAACCTGCAAATCAGCTCAATTACCTCATGCCAACTGTTATATACACAACGGTAGAGGGATGTAAGTTTACCATAAACATTACTGTAAACCATAATATTTTTAAAAAATTGGCTTTTGAATGTTAGCAATTCCTGGTCTAGTCATCATAGATCTTAGAAGTTAGAGACAATAGAGGTATGAAAATAATGTAATTAATGTAACTTGTCAATTATAACCACAACAAAAAATAGTGATATTATTATTATTCAGAAAAGTTAGGTTTTAAAAAAAGCTTGCTACTGCTTTTATTTTAGTATCTGCAAAAAGTATATACATACATGTTGAAATGAGTCTTATGTGCAAATGGTGACTCGGGTACACTACTCCCTTGCAATGCCTCTTACTGATCACTAAGACACACATTTTATTGCCGTATGGCTATTTAAATTTACTTCCTTTAATGTATACCTGTGATGATACATTATCATATTATAAAGTGATATTATGTAATACATACTTAAATATAATGTTATCTACTGTAAATTATGAGGGAGTGTATAGCAAGATTGTTTAAATGACAAACATCCACAATTCCACCTAACTTTTAACATGTTTTCATTGTTGCCGTTGTCTACCTGGTTTATGGTTTTTATTATGTTGTTCTCATTCCTCCCCATATATGTTACGTGTTATCTATCAATATATTTTGGCATTTGCCAATTTTACCTTCAGTTTTTGTCAGCTTTTTATTTAAATATAAACTGTTTTGTTAGTTTGAAGTATGATGGTATATTTGATGCATTGGTGATTTAATACAAATGGGGACCATTTATCTTAAATACAGGGCGTAAAGGGTGAACAAGGACCTCCTGGTACCCCAGGTCCACAGGGTATTCCTGGAATAAAAGGCGACAAGGTAAGGTCTTTGTAATATAATGTTGTAATCTATTGCAGTCATCTCTTATTGTATTGCTACATAGTCTGTACTTTTTTTATTTTATAAGTGTATGCTACAATTGTCAGTTCTAAAATATGACCATTTGCAGATATTATTAGCTAAATGCAGCTTCAAATGAACAGTGAACAAATGTGTCATTATTTATTTAGTGCAGAAGCAGTGTGTGAAAAATGTAATGCTACGGCAATGCTGCTAATCAAATCCAGTTGATTTATTGATCTCCGGCAAAATTTTTTTACAGTTAATACAATGCCTAGAAGGATTAAAATTGAGAAGGGTAAAACAATTCAAGTCCACCCTCCTACAATAAGAAACAGTATTCAACAAATGAAAATATTTGAGACAGTTACAAATGTTCCTAATTGTGGACCTCTCAGACAATTCACACCAAGTTCAGACAATGTAATGTTCAGAGAAAGTGCAAGTTGCACTCTATAGGTATCAATAAACATGTTAAATATTACATGGCAGAACCTGGTAACTCTGAACATTGTCCTCTGGACAAACAAACCATATGCACAGCACCATATCTGGCAAAAACCCAATGATAGCAGATCAGCCCAATCACCTCATATCAACTGGTACATGCACAATGGAAGAGAGCTGATGATTAGTGGTGAGTAGTGATGATCAGTAGACCTGAACATCTTGTAGTCATTTCGTCATTTCATTGACCACAAACACCTCTGTACACCATAATATTTTCAAAAAATTAAGAATGTCTAAAAAGAAATGAATCAGGATGTTTCAGTGGCCCAGTCGATGTTCTGACCTTAACCTGATAAAAAATAGTCTGGTAGGACCTTAAAAGAGCTGAACATAAAGTCCTGCAAACGAAATGAAGCAATGTTGTAAACATTCATGAAAGTTCCTCCACAACAATGTAAATGTTAATCTATTGAGTTTTTTCTGCAGAATCTGACCATAGGGTACAACATTATGTCAACACTAAATCAATCAATTAGTCAAACTGTACAGCAGTTTAAACCCAAGTTTTATGTTACATTTATATAATATGTATCTGATGAAAACAGCTGAAAGTTAAGTTGTGGTAAATATTTTAATTAACAATAGCCTATTGATGCCAAATGCTTTTGCTGTACTCATGCCTCTATCTTTGTTATTAGGGTTTCCCAGGAAAAGTTGGAGGAAAGGGTGAATTGGTAAGTGGTATAACCATTTATTAGCGTACTAGATTTTCTTTTCATTATAACCTAACAGTACCTGCTAACTGTTTATTGTTTGTTCTTCAGGGTGACCCAGGTGTTGAAGGTCTGGCTGGAGAAAATGGAGAAAAGGTAAATAGATTTAACCTGTTCTTAAAACAATCTATCCAACATATAGTTATGTGACACTTACTGTTACTTACAATGTCATTGTGTTACAATATGCATTACTAAAAATGTGAGGTACCTTTAGGTAGTTATTTCCTCTTTATTTGTAGTGTAACAATTGTTGTCCACATGGGGTAAACAGGAGTTGAGAAAATAATATGAGAAATAATAAGAAAAAAACCTTAATGAGGTGCATGGCTTGTATTCTTTTTTTCAACAACGTATTGCCATTTAGTTGTTAATTGTATATTTGAAAGGGACAAAAGTAGTCACAATGTTAGTCAATATGCCTTTGTTATTGTTATTGTTCTGCGCGGCCACAATCCATCCAGCGCGGCTACTATAGCAATGGACGAGATGGTGCCGTCCAGTACACATCGCGGTTCCGGCATCAACTTACGTGTTGCGCTGTCCCGGTTTCCCCGTGGCAACAAGCAGGCAGCTGGATCCTGCCGTCCTCTTCTCCCCCCCCCCTCAGAGTGACATGAGGACGTCACCTCAGGTAGGCGGCAGGAAATTTGATTTGCAAAACTGATCATGTGCAATGATGTACAAAATATCGCCAAATAAAAAGTCTGGTACCCGAGGGTCATAGTGCAAGTAAACCCTCTCTACCTGGTGTGCATTGTACCACACCATCCACACCAGGTTAGAGAGGGTTAACTGCCATGGGCACATTGGGGCCCAGAGACTTTTTATTTTGGCGAGATGAGATTAGTGCATAGCTTGTGCCTGCTTTTTGCCCGTTTTTCTCCTGATTTAGTAAAAATCAAAACTAATTTCATAATTGTTTGATTCTTCAAACCATAATTATATCGGATGTCTATTAGACCTTGTACGGACCTATTTGGGAAGTTACAGACCTACAAAATAAAGAAAAAAGTTACCAGTGACGGATATGGTGAGTTTCGTACAGAAAATTGGGACCTCGGCAGTGCGATCGGGAGGTTTTAACTAGTGTTTTTTTTACAAGGTGTTCATCATGTTGCGTTTTTTACAAAACTGACGCCCAATTCGATTTATATAGTAACTTAGTTGTGTTTTTTCTCTACAGGGAGTCGTGACAGGTCCTAAGGCCAGGTGGAGACCATAAAGAGTGACAATTACACATTAAACTTGTTCTTTACACTTTAAAGACAAGTCCTTACATTTTTTTGTATCTCTCATCGCCAGGGTACATTTGGAGAAACTGGGTTACCACGCCCACGGAGATCCCTGGCCAGCCTGGAATACACGGACTAGCGGACTACCTGAGGGCCAAGAGGGTCTTTAATGGATTGGAGAAGAGGTGTCCCATTGGACTGCCATGGAAGACCAGGAAATCCAGTATGATCATTTGAGCCATATTTTTTAATGTTAGCTTTTTTCATTAATTCCTAAACATGCAACAATTTTTCTGAGAGAAATGTTCGCAGAACAAGTTATTATGTATGAAAAAATGTTTAGATGGTAAACCTGAAAAGTCTTTTACAGTATATTATTTTAGTAGAATTACTATTGTAAAGGGCAGAGCTGCTGGGGCTCAACACATGTTGATGTTGTTCTGAAAAGTTGCCATGCAAGGTGAGAAATTAAAAAGCATCCTGCAGTTTACCTATCTTTGGGAGAATTTATTCTTAAGCCTAAGAAAAATAACAAGAATAGAATAAATAGCGTAAT
>CM070033.1:99997885-100036236 GCA_036250615.1 Ptychadena robeensis | reverse complement strand
GCCTCGTGAAAGTCCCCTTGTCCTTGCTTCGGTAAGGAGAAAACTCTGATGGGTGGATAGGCTGGGACTTCCATTCTCTCCACCCATTAACCCCTTTCTTGTTATATTGTCTTTTGGGATGTTGGCCATATACCTACTGGGGAAGTGTGGTAATTTCTTTATGCCAACTCTTACCTCTTAGTTAGATCTGATTAATATAAGGGGGGGGGGGGGGGGTTCCACACTGTTGTATGATCCGTCGGGACCCCTACGTTAAACCCAGTGCATGGCGGGGGTTTCGACAGATCACATACATTTTAGCTGGCTGGCATATGCTCTGTTCAGACATCCACCAATGCAGGGGTTATGGATGTGGAGACATTGCCTTAATCAGTAGGTTTAGGGTAAGCAGGTCATGTGACATACTGTAGCTAGGCCCATTAAAAAACACTAGGTCCTTAAATATATTAGGTTATTGACTAGGGAAAATGTAAGATGGGTTGAGTTTTCAACTATGCCAAGCATTTAATATTACTGAACACACCAAATCTAGTTAGCATATAGGTTGAGATGTAATACCAAACATTACCATACTATACATCAAACATAATGAACAAGGAACACAATTAATGGATGTCAAAATATGTGTAAATAGAATGTATCCAGTAAAAGATTCACATTTACAGAACAAAAATAATATCATGCTCAATTTTGCAATTATGTGAATATTAAATAGAAAAAAAGAAAACTTACTTTATCTCCTTTCTCTCCTGGCTCTCCTGGGGGCCCTTTTGGCCCTTCCTCACCCTGAAACAAACATGCATAAGTGAAAGCTCTGCAAGGCCAGGCTCATTAGTGATAATAACCACCCTAAGTGCAGTTTAATTAAATGCTCCCGCTCTCTAGGGGATTCTCTAATGAGCACTGAGAAATCTGCACTAAGGCGATGGGGAATTTCACCTCTATCACTCGCCTCTGGATGGGGTCACAAATATAACTACTACTATATACTACAGCAGAACTACTGTGCTACTCCCACACAAAAAAACTCTTAAATTGGTAAACTAGATGCATGTAGGTTCTAAATATTTACCAACAAACATTGGTAACTCAACTTAATGTTTTCTTAGAGATGCTATAAATACACCTTTCCAACATGACAAAGAACAGTTATGGTTTTGTTTCAACTTACAGGTTTCCCCGCCGCACCAACGGATCCAATCATCCCTTTATATCCTGTTGGTCCCTGAGGAATTCAGAAGACATTATTTTAAATAACACTTCAAATAGAAGTAACAAAAATACATATTCCTATATTGCGTATATAACTTAACTAGGATCTTTCTGCTTTTTCCTTCTGTCTACAAGCACAGTAGATACTGAGCATCAAGATGGATCAGGATAAGCAAGTGAATTGCAAAAGGTTATATCCTATTATAATGCTAAAGCATGCATTGTGTTAATGGCACACACAAACACTCTCTTTTTATCTTGCTTTTTCCATTCCATCTTCCTATGGTTTGAAAATATCTAATATTGAAATCAGATATGAAATGCATACATATATATATATATATATATATATATATATATATATATATAAAATTAATTCTTGCAATAGTGCTTTCTGACCCATGACCATATACCGGGCCACTTTATTAGGCACACCTGTCAAACTGCTCGTTGACGCAAATTACTAATCAGCCAATCACATGGTGGACGAAGTGCAGTTCAAACCGAGCTTCAGAATGGGGAAGAAAGATGAATTAAGTGACTTTGAACGATGCATGGTTGTTGGTGCCAGACGGGCTGGTCTGAGTATTTCAGAAACTACTGATCTTCTGGGATTGTCACGCACAACCATCTCTAGGCTTTACAGAGAATGGTCTGAGAAAAAGGAAAACATCCAGTGAGTGGCAGTTCTCTGGGCACAAATGCCTTGTTGATGCCAGAGGTTAGAGGAGGTATGCAGAAGAACATCTCTTAACGCACAATACAGCGAACTTTGAGGCAGATGGGCTACAGCAGCAGAAGACCACACCGTGGTCAGCTAAGAAAAGGAAACTGAGGCTACAATTCACACAGGCTCAACGAAATTGGACAATAGGAAAAATAGGATTGGAAAAATGTTGCCTGGTCTGATAAATCTCAATTTTTGCTGCGATAATCGGATGGTAGGGTCAGAATTTCGTGTCAACAACATGAAAGCATGTATCCATCCTGCCTTGTATCAACGGTTCAGGCTGGAGGTGGTGTAATAGTGTGAGGGACATTTTTTGGCACACTTTGGGCCCCTTAGTAGTAATCACAGCCTGCCTGAGTATTGTTGTTGACCATGTTCACCCCTTTATGACTGCAGTGTATCCATCTTCCAGCAGGATAATGCACCATGTCATAAAGCTCCAATCATCTCAGACAGTTCTACAGTTCTGAAGGCAAAAGGGGGTCCAAACTGGTACAAGCAAGGTGTGTCTAATAAAGTGGCCAGTGAGTGTTTATTTATAACTGCCGCTAGTATATGCTATCAGTAGCAGCACGCAATCTCCTTAGGTAGCACTACTTTTCAACTTTTCAAGCCACCTTGTAGTTCTTTTTTTAAGTTTAAAAAACGTCCCAGACGAGATAGAAAATAAAGCAGAATAAGAAACAAAGCCTAGTTAATTTAAGATCTAAAGCTGCACAAGCTCGAAACTTCCATCATTTTACATTTCTAAAAGCACAATAGACTCCAAACATCAGAATGGAATAGAATGGGTATAAATTGCATTTATATGGCATGTGCATTGAATGGTTATATCTAAAAATATCCACATTTTATCTTTACTTACAGTTTCACCTTTTGGTCCAGCAAGCCCAGGGTAACCACGGACTCCTCGAGGGCCCTATGTCACAAATAATAGAATTTTTATTTTAACAGATAGAAAAGCATTTTGAATGGCAAAAAACTATAGTGTAGAACTAATAAGCAGTGGCTTATAAATATCAAAATAATTGGTTTGTTTAAAGAAATGCACTGCAACGGTGATTTTTGGATCCATAAATATGTTTTGATATTTGGTTTTAATTACATCTTTGGATGTTTTGGACATTTCATTGTTTTTTTAGTACTGAAATGTCAACAGACGAGTCTTCCATTTCAATTGTTATTACCGTAATCAAATATTACTTTTAACAATTTGCAAAGTATAGGAAATTTGGGCAATGTTGAAGAGGTATGGATCAAATATTATTAGCATGGGTGTAGCAATCTGCATTTACTGTAATGGCAAAAAGTAATTTTAAGGTGTTCATTGAACTTAGAATAAAGCACCACTAATTGTCTTTGGGGAATAGACTAACAATTTTAATATGTTTTAGTTAAATAATAAAAAGTATTCCCAGCTACAGACAGGCTAAAGCCCCAGCTTTTATTTCAATGCCAGTCGCCCACCAACAAAATATTTTTAAGAATATCATATCAGCAATGTTTATATTATAGGTAGAAGTGTGGTACACTTTAATTTCAAAATGTTTGCAATGCTTCATCAAGATACCAATGTATTCTTAGTATCTATTTTGTTTGAGAGACCTGTAAAGAGATCAGTGAAGGCTACATGTGATGCCTAGGGCTATGTCCCCACTTTAACGATCTCCTGTGATTCTAAACGTGGGGCGGTAATCCCTTGGGATTTTACGGGCAATCGGGCAAGCTTTCAAACATGTCCATCCATGTCCATGGGCGCCATCAGGTTCGTTCGGCGACTGCCCGCATTTGAGCCACGATTTAGATCGCGGCCAAATCTGGCTGTAGCGAAAAGTCCATTCAAATGCATGGGCGCCATCGCAATCCCCACAGTGGGGACATAACCATTGTACCAAAAAGAGGACAACCGAGGAATTAGATACCAGTCACTTGTAGCCTAGTGTCATCTAAGAACATTACTACTTAGCACATTTATTTTAAAAACATTTATCCGAACAAATAGTAGGTGTACATTACCGGAGGTCCTGGAATTCCTTGTTCCCCTGAAATGCCTACATCTCCCTTTGTACCCTGTAATTGAACAAAACAAAGAAAGCTAATGAATTAAAAGAGTTACAATATTCTTTTAATATGTTTAAAATAGATATGCAACTGAAAATAATGCTGTTACAAAATAGAAACAACTTAAGAGAACATAAATTGCCCCAATGACACATAGAAAAGTTATTTTGTCATGAGCCTTTATTTTATTTTGTTTTTCATTTTTCTTAGTTGGGTAAAAGTGTTTAGAATAATATGGCAGACTGTGCCCCTTGACAGAATGGAGCAGAGGTAGGCAGATTTCCATGACAGCACTGTTTAGGCATTTATGCCTTTTCACTTAATTACAGTCAACCGCTTATGAACACCAGGCAGGTGTCAAGCTGTACAGCTCCAAGACCCTTCACTTTGACTAGGTATATAATAACAGCCTGGTCACATCTACCAGAGTAAATTTAAATGCAAATTTTGATGCACATTTCTATATATTTTTCAGTGCAAGCACCGGATACAGGTGCTGCAAAATAACTACAGAATGTCTACATCATAATGCCATAGGGCAGTGGTGGGCAACTGAGTTCATATGGAAGGCCACAAGTGTGGCCCTCTGCATCACTACTGGGCCGCACATAACTTTTTCAATCTACACTGACTTGTATAAGCCTTTATTTAGTGTGAAAATCACAGCAGGCATAGCTAGAAGACATTATTTTTCATTTGTAAATAACAAAACTTATTTAAAATTATACTTCAAGCATTGGGTAACACTTTAGTATGGTGATGCACATTTTAATTCAGAGGTTATGTGATGCAATGAGTTCCTATGCATGAACAGTAAGGTTTCAGGGGCGCAAGTGGAGGACTGAGGAGGGCCGCTGTAGAATGCCCAAAGGGCCGCAGGCTGGGCACCTAGGCCATAGGGTTTGATCATGACCAGTTAGGGCTCCACTGTCCCAGTGTATGATTGGCAGAAATTTGTTAAGTTGTTATCGTAGTATTTGGCTGAAAGAAGTGAAGAGAAAGGGAGATGACCAATTAGAATAACCTTAACATTTTTTATTATCTATAAATTACTTTTTTTTTTGGTCGATATATCTTAGGGTTGGCTGTTTCATAACATGACTGCATTCACATAAGAAAACATGTATTTCTTAACCATTTTCTGAATATACATACAGATGTGCCTTGTGGTCCTGGCTCGCCAAGAGGACCTGGACGCCCTTTGTGGCCCTTAAAAAAAAATAATAATATTGTGTTAGAATATAATTTCTTCCTAGCTACTATGGTTTCAAATATATAATAATAAGCATATCCATAAGAATAAAAAAGCTGAGATTTTATTTTTCAAAAACAGTACTATTCTAAAAATAAAGACTGGAAATGGGTGCGTACTGTTCCTTAGTAATATAGTCAGCCTTATTTGACAACATTAGCAAATGAAAGTTAATATTGGGAATACAATTGCCACACACGTATATACGCTGGCATATTGCAACTGTGCAACCTTTATGGTATTTGCAAGGCAAATGAATTGTTATTAAAATACATAAAAATATACATTTTACATAACTGGACGTGAACAGTGAATGTAATCTCTATGCACTCGTGTTGGTTATTCCAAAAGATATATTTTGATAACTATCAGTCTAGTCAAACATTTAACAATGCTATGCTGAAATAAAAGAAGCACCCATTTAAGGGCTTGTCCCCACTGGCGAAGCTCCACCACCATGAGCAGCCGCGCAAATGGGGACAACCCCATTGAAATGAATAGAAGCCGCTGCCCGCGGCTCAGCACCGCTCCACCGCGCAGCCAACTTTGCCTGTGGGGACAAGCCCTTAACTTTTAAATACATATGAATAATTTGGAGAACTTAAATAATGAAAAATATTTCATTTTAATAAGAGGCTTACCTTTACTCCCTGCAGTCCTTGAGGACCTTTTGGCCCTGCTGGACAGTTAGTTGGACACTAAAAAATACAATGATTGCATTGTTTAATAGAGAGAAAAGTATAACTGCTGTTCAATATACTCAGAGAAGGTGTCACAATTTTTAACTGATGCGGTCTTGTAGAGATTATAAAAACACAGCAGGTGATACTCAAAGTGTATGCTAAGTAAGCAACAAAAATGCAGAACAAAGGAATATAAGGGTAATACAGGATTAAAATTGTCATGTGGTTTCTTTGCAGATGGAGAAGTTTGGAACAGGATCTCCAATGGAGCCCAGGAAAATTATGTATTTGAAGACAGTAGATAGTAGAGAAACAATCATGAAGGTTATGGTGAGAAGGATTATAAGAATCGAAAAGCCCTCAACTCTAGCAGTGCAAGAAGGCTTTGTTGTAACTTAAGACATTAATACATTTGTTTTAATTAGTTGTTTGGGAATCTAAAATACCCCATATACCAGAAATATAATCGCAAAAGTACTCAAAAGTTTTTAGAGTAAATAAAATGTAACTTTAAAATTTACTCTTGCAGAAATTGTGTCTATAAACTGGCTCCCAGCTATTCAAATTGCTAAACTAAATTAAT
Source organism: Ptychadena robeensis (assembly GCA_036250615.1). Classification (NCBI taxonomy): domain Eukaryota; kingdom Metazoa; phylum Chordata; class Amphibia; order Anura; family Ptychadenidae; genus Ptychadena; species Ptychadena robeensis. Next base: position 100,029,715 of record CM070033.1, on the reverse strand, counting down.
GTTATTGGAATAGGAAGCTACTCAAAAAGGAAATCTTCTTAGTATATTTAATTGTGCCTAAATTCTAAAATATGTATATTTAATTAGTGACATTTTCTGCTTGCTACTGCAAGGTCTAGAAAACAAATTATGCATTCTTGTTTTCGGGTCCCAAATAAATGTTAAGTTTGCTTTTAAATAAAATGTTAACAGCAAATCATACCCACAAGGAAAAGATTTGAAATAGTAATAGATTTCCTTGTTAAGTGATATACTTCTGTTGCAAAGAACAGAAATATATATTTTTCCGCCTACTGCTAGGTCTCAGGTAAGTGGTGTGGCTTTTTTATCTTGCAAACAATAATTAGAAACATGCACCTGCAAAGCTAAAGGCCTTACAATTTTACTGTACTATTTGATTATGTACAATCAACTTGGCAGGGAGGACCTGGCACTACACAGTTATGGCGGTCGGTCGGCAGAAAATCGGGTGCACCCACCTGGTCAGGTTGACCAGGAATCTGCCGCATGTCGGTTCACACTAGCGGCTGTGTGTGATGACGCCATCACGGCCAGTCGGTCGGCTGAGCAGTCAATGGGAAAACGGTCCATCTATGCCCAGCCAAGGTGTATGGGGGTTTTAGCAATTTGCTATTGACTGCTCAGAACAAGTGAGCCAATGCAACAATTTTCATTCACCTTACAGGCTCTGGAATTTTTTACAGAGTAAATAAAATTCAGATTTAGCAACAGGTAAGGTACCTCTCATAACATAAAGTTAAGGCCCCCATACACCTTACAATCTTCCCATTCAATTTCAGTACAATCAACTTTTGTTCTACCAAAACCATGTAATATGAGGGCCTTTCTGAAACTTCCATTCACTATGTATTCTATCAGGGAGGCCACTATATTCCATAGTTGTTGGTAGATCTAATGGAAATTGTATGGAGTAACCTAAAGGTGAATGGGGTCTTTAGGCATTTGTAAAGTTGGATCATTGAAGGAGATAATTAATTTATAGTTAATTAGAGCTATCCACTTCATATCCACAGTTCTTGGGTTTTTATCAGCTTTAAATGAATCTTTTATTAAAATTTTGTTTGGCTAATTGGATGCAATCAGTTGTTTTAAAAGTAAATGTTTAACTATAAAACCTCTAGCTAATTTGTTAAAGTTAACTGGAATTATTTGAGCTGATCTTCAGACCCAGAGCTAAAGACCAAGAAAAATCCAGATACATTGTGGTTCAAAAAATTTAGTGTTTGGAATCAGAAGTCTATGATTCAGACCACTGGTCTGTTTTTGTATAATGTTTTATTCATAGAAAACATGCTGTGCATGTTTAGATTTGGTAGTCCATTCAATGGGTATCTTTAAACACATGCACCCTACTATCCTATTACAGAACCAAAATACCCTCATTTAAATCCAACAAAGACACAGACGTTCTTGACTTGAAAATTACTCCCATTTGGATTTCCAGACAAGAAAATTAATTTTATAATATGTTTTTTTAGATCTATCTGGTGATCTACCTTTATAGTGTCATCTCACATCTATGGGTATCTTTAGAGCTCTTTACTACAGTAGCAGTTCTGCACTACCCTATTACAGATCCAGATAACCCTCATTCAGATCTGACAAAGACACATAGGTTCTGGACTTGAAAATGAATCACATGTTAACATTAGTGATGGCCGAACTTCGGCCATGTCCGTCCGCGAACGGGCAGATTGGACTTTTAAAAAGGCCTAGGTGGGGAATTTTAATCGGAAAACCCAGATGTGACGTCAGTGACAGTCACATCCGGCACCTGGAACACATAGCTCCTGGGTGCGCTAACCGGATGTGACGTCTACCCGGTCTTCATTGAAAACGTTCTTCCTGCGGCGGGATCTCGCCGCTCATGATCCCACCGGAGGAAGAATAGAGGGGTCCTTCTTGCGGGCAAACAGGGCGGGTCAAACACTCGTACTGTCCGCTGGAGAGAAGGAGGGCGAACATGCTTGTTCACGGCCGAACTATCCACATTGCGGGCAGTTCGGCCATTACTAGTTAACATGCAAGGAGAGCTAGGGTCTGTTTCGAACAGTATATATCAGTGGCGAACGTTTTAGAGACCGAGTGCCCAAACTATAAACATATACTGTGTGAAATATACAACTCATATACACACACAAAACATGTAAACACACAACTCTTCTTACTTAAAAGATAGAATAGGGGAGGGTATGGGAAGCTGTGTGCTATCAGAAGAGAGGGGAAAAGAACTGACAGAATTGAGAGCCAATAGGCTGCAGTTCTCTCCTCTGTGCTGGCTGTTAGCTCACGTGCCTACAGAGAGGACTCCGCGTGCCATAGATTCGCCATGACTGGTATATATAAATGTTGACCCTGGTTCAGATACAGATGACAAAATTAGCCCACATGCATACTTACCAGGAAATCCGCACTGCCTTCTAGGCCTTGGATGTTCCCTGATGGGCCCTGAAATACAGAAGAATCAGAACTCTCACTACATTTAATTTACTTTGTCAGCTGGCTGCATCCATTGCAGAACACGTAACTATCTCAGCAGCTATTTCTGCAGCTTGTTCATAAATTCCCATAATTAGATAGACCCAACAGTTCATTGTACTATTTAAGAACTGTACAGGGACAGTGTGTTACACAGACAATACAGAGTTTTGGAGCTCAGAGGAGAGAAAAGTACATGATAATGCATTTCACAAAATATATGTCAATGCAAATAGCTAAATACAGAAGGGAAGATTTGAAACAAACTAAGACAGAAATGAGATTCTCTGGAATCAAATTATTGTACCCTTGAGGTAAATGGGAAAATGACAGCTAAGTCTCTATGGAAAATATTCATTCATAACAAGTTCAGCATCTAATTTCTCCTACAAAAGTGGTGAATTACAATGACAGCCAAGCACAGCCAAAACACACTGATTGGTATGGAGAAGTCTATACTGCAAAAATATCTAAAGAGTACTAAAAGAGAAAGCAGAGGGTAACATTTGTTTAAATATAGACATTTGAAAACTCTTACATATTTCAAAAACACTGCTCATCACCAGGCCAATACCAATGTTTTTTAGCAGCAAATAATGGGAGACTGCCAGCATAAAGGGAAAGATGACTGCAGCAATGTACAGAGACTACAGGGGGGAATGGGCAAAACTGGCCAAGGATAGGTGTGCCAAGATTGTGGCATCATATTCAAAAAGACTTGAGATTGTAATTTAAGCAAAGGTTATGAATACTTCTGATGCATGTGATCTCTATTTTTTTTATTTTAAATTAATTTGCCAAAATCTCAAGTAAACATTTTCACATTGTCATTATGGGGTGTTGAATGGAATCCATTTTGGAATAAGGATGTAACATAACAAATTTTAAAGACATAAAGGTGTATGTGTTTGGCAAAAGTCTTTCCTGATAAAGTGAGCATTACAGAATAAAACATTAAGTTTAGTAAAGATAATCCTGCACAGTTTATTGTTTATGATGGTCATGGCTAATTTTACCTAGTTGAGGACACTTTCTGTAAATTGTAATAAATGACATACGGCTTCTACCCATACCATTCATGCAGGTGTAGATCAAAGAATTGTTATTTTCAGTTTTGTGACTTTTATGTTACTAATGAGCAAGGCAGTTTTGGCCTTGAGTTTAGCTTTAACTGATAAGACAAGATTTTGCATTTATAAATATGCAAACACTAGAATGTATTTCTAGTAGTTTATGGAATACATTTACATAACTACTTTTTAATTGAAAAGATGCATACAGGTTTTCCAGGTGGTCCGGGTGGTCCAGCAGGTCCAAGAGGCCCCTTCTCGCCCTTACAGAAGCAGAAAAAGAGTCTATATTAGATACCATTATCTGAGTACAAAGTATATCAAAATAAATATGTTTACATGAAGCCTGCAAAATGTAGCTACACTTTGTTTCGAACACAATATATTGAGTACGCTAAGATAAGACAAGATATGTTAAAAATGTTTTGCTTGGAGCTTCTCTTGAGTATGCCATGAAGGCAGTTAAGGCATTGGGAAGACGCTAAGTTAAAAAAGCTACCGTTAACATCCTATATGCATAACACGACATATCACCGCTTGTGCTAAGCCCCTTGGCACTAACATGGTTCTTTTAGCATACTATTTACTTTCATGTATGTTTAATTTTATGTGGTTTCCAAACATTTATAATGCATAGAAACAACTGCAACAGTTCACAGGGGTAATTAGGTCATAACAAGCTTTTCTTCAGATTCCTATCCGTCAAACTGCAACATTTCCTTAGATTCCTTTATTCTAATTGAAGTTTTATTTTTTACAATCGGTTATTGTGATTTTGCCAGCAACTGGATTGATGGAAAAAGCTGTAAGAATACTTAAAAAAAATGTTGCAGTCCTGCTGTATTTATAGAGGTAACTCTCCTGGCCCATTAATGGAATTATGATGCGTTTTGTGAATTCTTTAGAAGAGGTTTTAGTTGTTATTATTATGGTGTTGTGCAACATTGTCAACATTGAAAACTCTACCTTTGATCCTGTGGCTCCAATTTCTCCAGGAAGTCCAACTTGACCTGGGCTACCCTGCATAAAAATTGGAAATTTGTTTAATTTATTATAAATTTTATGAATATGTGTGTAATTAGTAAATAAATGCAGTAGAACATGCTTAGTTCTACGCAGAAGACTGAGCTACTTACAGGAAGTCCAGCAAGACCAGGACCCTATGAAGAGAAAGAAACACATTTAAAATCATGCTAACAGACAAAACATGCTAACATGCAGATGAAAAAGTGACTGAGTGAAAGCAATTATACTCACTGGCTTTCCAGGGCGCCCTGGCAGTCCTAGCTGACCCTATTAAACAAACGTATAGTATAATGAAAAAAACATATGTGGTTAGAGAAAAACCTTCATTGTATACATGTGTAGTGTAATGGAATCACTTTTATTCTAAAGTTTGTTAGGTAATAAGACCATAATGTATATTCTGAGTAAATAAGTCTATATATCTTGAACTGAAATGTCTACAACTATATAGAAGGTTCCAGAGTGTTTGGAATTCCCCTTTCTGTGATCTACCCAGGAACAGAGGAGGTGCTGTTTTATCACTGAGGACACAAATGTGATTGATAGGAGTAGCCCAGGGTCTGAGAGTGCCAGAGCTCTGTGCCTTTCACTCCCCATGGGGAGGGGCCTCCCCAGCTAGGCCTAAGGGACTACAGGAACAAACATCATTCTCCGAGTGTGTTTACCAGAAAGGCTAGGGGTTAAGAGAGGAGTGCTCCCGCATTACTTTAGCCTAGACTTTTCTCCACTTCATCACACACATCAGCACCTGCCTCTGGGTTATAGCCTAAGCATCCTTGATATAAATATTCCGGCTGTATTGGACTCTAATGTTTGTAACTTCCCTAAAAACTGCACCCTGCCTTTGCGCTCATTCGCAGTGAAATATGTAAATATCCCTTCTAGACAAGTTATCCCCTAAAATACAGCATGTGTGGTCTGTGTGTTATCAGCTGCAGCATTAGCATGACATTTGCTGTCTAAAGTACCTGGTTAATTCTGAGGCGCCCACCATAACAGAGTATAAGCCCACAAAAATGTAAGGTAAGACAGCACCTGCACCCAGTTTGCACCCAGACACATGCACCCAGACACATTTCGTGATCCCAGTTAATGCTACATATGGTACTATAAGTGTCTCTTAAAACCCCAAGTAGTCTCTTATCTAGCAACACAGTTTGAGTAGTCAGAAAAATAAGTGAAAACGCAAAAATGTGCACGTCTGTATTATCAAAAGCACCATGTATTTCCTTAACATTTGTCTATCCTCTTCTGCATATTCGGTACACTCGATGTGGAGATTTGTTAGGAGGACATGGTGGAATCTTTAAGCCTCAAGATACAACCAGATATCCACCCTCTTCCGGAGGAATTAATGTTTTATACGTTGGAACCCACCTATAGATTCTTAAATTGAGTTTTGGCACAAACCCATGGGTGTAATCATACCATTGTGTTCAGATTTTATGCAAATTTCATATTTGATATTAATGTAAAAAAAAAAAAATCCGTCTCAATCTATTCAGTAATGGACAACTATACAGCTCCAGACACTGCAGGTTGTGTGCTCCTATGTGGATCTAACCTCTGTCTAAGCCTTCTATAAGCCTCAGCATCCATTACCTTGTTTCTGTTTTTCATCTAGGTACTTACCACTGCATACTGGGAAAATCTCACAAGTCCTTCTCAGTACAATTTGCTGGAACCCTCCTGTTTTTTACAAATTGACCTTTGTAAAATTCACCTAAAACTATACACTAGCCATTTTTTCCTGATTAAACACATTACCGTCATAAACTGTTTGCTCATTTGTACCTGTTAAAAGTTGTAATATTGAGGCTCATGCATCAATTTAGAAGCATGCAACAATGGACATTTAATCTTCATTCACTGTTCTTGTAACATTCTTTTGCTCATCTCTGAAATAGCACTAGTGTTAATGCAATACTTTACATCAGCTGTTTATGCACCATTTGACTACATAAATCCATATGCTCATATAAAAGAAAGAAAATACTGTAACCTGTATGCATTTTTACATGTTGGCAATCAGTGAATGTAAACCAGGCAGCATATCACAAGTGCCACCCGGTTTAATCTCATTTGGGGGGGGGGGCGGTGCTGTTGATGAAGGAGCATTGGGGTGTGTTGGTAGTAGATTGCTGAGGACTTACATTGAGGAACACATTTTATTAATCGGTGCAAACATGGTTGAGTTGTTTTGTACAATGTAACCATTCATGGAAAAAGGTAAGAGGTCCCAGGCACCCCAGTGCTTATTCCAACAGATGGAGGAAATCTTTTTTATTAAAGGGTTGCCCTAGATTCCCAAAGGGCCTACAACCATACAGACTCCCACAAACTCATGTTAACCCTTTACTTTGGCCAGACAGTTGTGCCACAGTGTCTAGTACGGACACAAGGTGAGGCCACACTCTCTCACAGCTTTCCCTTTTTTTGTCCTGCTAGGCCCTATGTCTAGCAGGGACTTGGGAGGAGCAAGAGAGGGCACACTCATGTGATGTAACCATGTACAACACATTTACAGTGCACATAAACAGGAGATCTGGTTCCCACTTATGCCCAAGTGCCAGATGAATAACATGTATAGTGTAGTACAATGGAGAACTGATACTGGAAAAGCACATGATCAATTTGATCCCATGATCCATGAGTTTTTCTCGGGTACAACTTATCTTTCTATTATTAACAAAGATAACAAGTAGTATTTGGAAATATTTTAACACTTACTTTGGGACCTGGTCGTCCAGATGGTCCAGGATCTCCCTTGGCTCCTTCTAGTCCCTGAGAAGAGATGTAAATTTATGGTCAGTATACAAAATATCCCTCATAAATATCATATCATAAATATCACATGATTTATGACAACCAACTACTTATAGCTAATTTTTTAAAGTCTATTGTATCTGGTGGAGACATGACAAGGTTTACAAAGAATTCTTATTTGCTCACCAAAATGAAATGTACTCTGCCATATCTGTTCATCTTTGTTAAAAATCATGAGTAGCTCTTTACCTAAGCCACTGTTAAGCAAGGGGCTTTTAAAATACTTACAGGTTAAAAATTGGAGCTGATGCAAAAAGAAAAAAAATATATTTTCTCAATCATGGGGTTGGTAGACATGAAGCCAGTGCTGCCTTTAATTAGCCAACCACTTACTATCTACTGTGTATTGTCATTACATGCATGTGAAAGTGACAACCATTTGTGGTCAGCCTAATAGTTTGTAACACAAAAAGGTCAAACTAACACTTAATTGTGTAATGCATAATGCATGTTGAGAATATCCAAAAGTGCACATCATATCCAATGGGTGTGTTAAAAACACATGGAAATGTATGTCAATAGACATTAAGCAGATAAGTGTGAACTCGGCCGAAGGGTAGTGATGGTCATACTAGGAAGAAGCTGCCTGTGATTATATGACAGTTTCAATTAGATGTAAAAGGTAAGCCAGCATTGTGAGTTACTGCTTTATTGAGTGCTAGTGATGGCCGAACATCGGCCATGTCCGTTCGCAAAAATGTCCAACGTCCGCCTGTTCGCACAGTTCCTTTTTCCCATTACCGGACATGAGATCACCGATGTCCCTTCCAGTTTTTAATTAGATTTCTTGCTAGAGACTGGGGTCTTTAGTAAAAGAATTCTTCCACCGGCCGGATCTTTCTGTGCTGGATCTGGCCGGTGTAAAGCTAGCCATACATGTTCTGATTCCATGGCCGATCGATCACCCATCCGTTCGATTCCGCGATGCCAGAGGGAATCGGATGTCCGATCGATCGCCCAATTAAGCCTGTCCCTACCACCTTGGGCCACCGATTCCTGGGCGATTCCGTGCCCGATCGATCACTTCACACATGGCAACTCCCCCTGATGTGTGCTGAATCGGATCAGAAAGACCAACATGTTGGTTCTCTGGCAGATCCGATTCTGGGCCCCCGATCGATCAGACGTGATCGATCGGGCAAGGTGGGCTTTACACGATTCTGGGATGATCCATTAGCGTGCACGCGCCCGGAATCGATCGTCCCGGAATCCCTTGGGAATCGGACTCGTGTATGGGGACCTATAGAATAATAAAGCAGACGAACGAAGCAGGTCGAACACCCGTACTGTTCCCTCAGGTGAATAAAAGCGGACAGTGCGGCCATCACTATTGATTGCCTGATAGGTGTATATGCTGCTAGGTAATAAGAAAAGTATGAAAAATTTGCTAATACCTTTCCAAATAGGATCCTAAATGGCTGAAAGCCTTTGGATTTTTAGATACATTAATCTTCTTTACTAAATGTACAAATATATATAACATTTGTATGACTTTAGTTAAGACCCACAAGGGAACTATGCCTAAAAGTGGTTTGTAACATTTCCAGATTTTGCCAGCGGTAAAGATAATTGAAGCTGAATTTGTTCCGCGAGGTAAGCAATATTCCAGCACACTCCTGATTTCCTGTTACACAGAACAATGCAGAGCTATTAAAGGACACAGCAAGCAGCCATCCAAGACTGGGAAACAGAACAAAATAAAATTACTTTCACCCAGCTTGTGTAACTAAAAATCATAAATGTAATTACAGAAAATATTTTCAGCATTACACATTTTCACATATACAGTATATTTCTACACGCTTTGTTCATTAAATCTCTTTTCTATTTTCTTTTATGGCTGATTTTACAAGGTGATTTTATTTGTACAAAAAACATCTCAGAGTGCAGTGGTATAGTCAGAAATGACATAGTGGTAAATTCATATGTGACTAGCCCTATGCTGTTGGGGTATAAACTTAAAAGCCTCCTTTATATATAACTGTTAGCCTTATTCTAAGACCTCTGGAGTAATTACCAGTCTTCAATCTCTAAATACTTTGGTATAGAAGTAATATAATGTGTACTTAACATGCACATTAGTGTTGTTGGTGTTGAGAGGACTGGGCTTTAAGGGTAATTAGGTACACTAATTGACAAAAATCCATAACAGATAAAGATAACAGATAAAGGCATTTTAGCTTTTCACACTCACAATTCTGATCCCCCTGTGCCATTTTAAGTGATTCCCCCACCCTGATACCCCAGTGCCTCATTCTTCTTCATAGAAATATAAGACATTCCCCGAAAATAAGATGTAGGGCATCTTTGGGAGCATAAATGTATATATTATTTTTGGGGAAACATGGTACTAGTGCTGGCCCAAAATTCCTATTTGGGGAGCATGCCCTCCTGTCTATAAAAGAGCTCCTTCCCAGACCTCCATGTCCCAGCAAAAAAATATTTAAATGTTTAAATCGCTTAAAACAAATCCCCTGCAGTACCCAATTTCAGCCACAAAAATGGTGTCACTAGAGAGCACACTTCAGACAGAAGGGGAGGGGGGGGATTCTGCACTGTTTGTCTCCCTTCTTGCCAGCTGTGAACTGGCAAGAAGGGAGTGCTGCTGACTGGCAGCTTCCATGTATGTCTCTCTGCTGTACTGCTTCTATCAGCAGGGCTCTGGTGGTAGAAACAGTACAATACAGATGAGGGATCTGTCTGTGGCCGCATCTCTCACCTGATAGCTTGGTAGAGTATTCGGACCATAAAACGTAAGCACTTTTTCTACACGATTTGAAAAAAGTGCGTCTTATAGTCCGAAAAATACGGAATGTAGAATGCCCTACACTTGGTGGTGTGTGTAAAAGTTCCCCCTTACTTTGGTACTAGTAGTACTTCCTTACCCTGTGGAATTTAATAAGTAATAGAGAATGTTCTCATATAATGGTTACACTGTTACCTCCTGTGAGAGGACCCTACAATTGAAACTGTCTGCATCTCTAGCCTTTTTGATATGTCACATTTATAGATATTTTATTAACTTACTTATCTGGCTAATTTACGATGAACTGTAACTATTGTGGTTTTTAGAAGGTGTTCTAGACTTAGATTACCTAGATTATTTCAAATATTCCTTCTGGGTAAAAGGGTTGACAAGATCTGCCCTCTTCGGTCACCATATACAACAGTTAAAAGACACTCTTCTTCTGCACTGTTCATTTTCCAAATATATTTATTCAGGAGCAAATGTATAAACATTACTCTGTGCTTTTCACTATGCACTCTATTTAGCAATTAAAATTTACAATCACGGTTGCACATTTTCTAATATATACATAATTAAATCTTTAATTAGGTAATTAGAATAGATGTTGTGTATAATTAAGCAAACTGAACATATTCTAGCTGAAAAAACTCTGGCTCTTCGTAAATCTCGGATGCACTATATTACCACATGTGCATCCAAGGGTCATGAAAGGTGAAGGCAAATATAAAAAAAAACCAGACCCTTCCTGCATTTACAAATTCTACATAGCTACAGTATTTAAAGGTAAAGTAAAATGTATCCCTTTTATGAAAAATGTAGTGTGCTCAAGGCTTAAAATTTATTTTAAGCTTAAAATGTATTTAAAAGATCAACATGACTGCATATTTACAACCTGGGCAGATGAAAAGAAAGATGGCCTTTTCCCTTCCTTTCTAAAACTGGTAATAGATGGTTAGATTTGCAGGCATTTTGGCGGAGATCAATGTGCTTCAGAATCGGACGCAAATCTAACACGCCCACCTTAATTCAGGCCAGAAATCATTCATCGACATGTCCGTAATATGTAGATCGATCTCATTGCTTTGGATGGACCAGTGTCTCTATCCAAAGTAAATGCCGGCACACAAAGGGCAGGCGGCCAATTCTCTGCACATCCAGCTGTGCGTGATGAAGTCATCATGTGTGGTTGATTTGCCAAGAAATCGGCCCGGCATCTAGACATTTATGCCCAGCTTTACTGTTTTGTTGTAAATACCTTGTGAGCAGATCCCACAAGAATGTATTCTATCTGCTCATTAAGCTTTGGCTATGTTCATAGGGTTGGTCAGGAGCTGCCTTTTTGCCAATCCCAACTAATTGTGAACTGCAGCTGCAACCATGGCAAAGACATGGCATCTGGCCCACTGTTGCACATTCAGATACTATGGGGGTGGTAGGGTGGTGATTGACAGCTGCTCACTGACAACCTGGACCACAGTGATAACAACAGCACAGAGCCACATGGTAGTCATTACTGGGCAGCTGCCTAAATGATTCACACATGTTAGTTACAAAGCTGAAAAGTAAAAATGCTGCATCTAGGCAAATAACCCTTCTTACAAATGAAGCCCCACATACAGGCTTTGCTTTGGTGCCGATTTCGCCACTGCCATGGGAGCTCACGGTTGTCGATGTACCGCGAAATCAGGGGCAAATCAAAAGCTTAAACTTTCAATTCGGCCAGATATCGGCCACGAAATCGCTCAAATTCCTTACGAAATTTTTACGGAATTCTTACATGGTTTTCTTTACTTTGGATGGAACCAATGTCCCCATCCAAAGTAAGTGCCAGCACACAAAGGGTGCCTGTCCAATTCTCGGGAGATCGACAACTAAACTAAACATCTATGAGGGGCTTTACAAATAAGTACTTGACTATAAACTTAAAAGTAATCTGGCTGGTGGTGTGTCAGCTCAGGTAACAAGATAAATATATAATTATTAATGAAAGGAATTAGGAAAGCTTTGCCTTACAACTGAATTGGCAATAAGCAACAAAATGTTGTCCCTTATACAGATCTCCCCTTGGACAGGCTGTGGCCTTACCATGCCTAATGCCTGAAACATGTGTTCTGTGAAACAAGGGTTTATTGTGTAATTGTGAAATGATATCACTTTTGGACAAAGGCAAGCTAACTATTAGCAACTTGAAACTTTTAAATTCAGATGCAGTTTTGAAATGTTCAACACATGATAATGGGGCTGCAAGTGGTTATTTTTAAAGCCCATGTCCAGACACTGCAAGGTATATAGATCTTCAAATTCTGCATTTAATAGACTCTAAAAATCACTACTCCTTTGATCATACTACTTACATCAATTCCAGGTTCACCAGGAGGACCATCGGGTCCAGAAGGGCCTGGATCTCCTTTTGCACCCTAAAAGAATAACACATAAAATAAATGCTATGTATAATATATAAACGTAATATGACAATTGTACATAGTCTTCATTTGAAAGTGAAATATGTTGCTACCCTGTTTCCCCGAAAATAAGGCACCCTCCGAAAATAACACACCCTTACATTTTTGCCTCACGATAAAATATAAAGGCTCTCATACACAGGTCGATTTTTCGTGATCAATCGAGTTCTGCTCATCCTGAACGATTGACCCAACAAAATCGGAATCGACTAAAAATTGGATCGATGTATTTTTTTGAAATCTGCCATTTTGAAGATTTGCTCATGTCCAAATCGACCACAAATTGGATTCCCAAGGTGGTGTTCCATTGATTCGATCAACAACCGTTTCCACGATCACCTGAAATGATCAGATCTAGAATCGATCGGTGACAAATTGACCTGTGTATGGCTACCTTCCTCCTGAAAATACCCCCTGAAGATACGGTACTGTAACTCTGGACAGGGGGGATCAGAGGGGGCAATTCTAATGACACAGGAGATCAGAAGGGGTTACTAAAATGGTAATCCCCCTGTAAGTCTCCTGTGCCATTTTGATTCCCCCCTCTGATCCCCCTGTGTCATTTTAAGTGATCCACCCACCCTAATACCCCAGTTCCGTATTCTTCTTCATGGAGAAATAAGACATCCCCCGAAAATAAGATGTCTGGCATCTTTGGGAGCAAACATTAATATAAGACACTGTCTTTCGGGGAAACATGGTATACCATTTTTATTCAAGTCTATAAGGGATATAAATAAAGTTTAAGATAGCACATCTTTAAAGGTGTCAAAATACTTATTTTAACATCAAAAACATACTGTTCAGAGATGTTTGATCATATAAAAAATGATTGTCTGCTAAACATAGATTTTATACACAATATATGGAAAATGTAAGTATATTCTTTCATTTGACATAAAAGTATTATTGTGTCTCACTAGCTTGAACACATTAGCTAGTAAGCATCAAATGTGATTTGATTTTTTTTCATCTCGGCTACCAATTAAACTAATCATTAAACATTAAAAATACAAGCTTTCAAAGGTATGACAAGGAATATGTTTCTGAATAGAGAAGATTTAATGAATGGTTTTCCTTTTTGTGTGCTGAAGGATTAGACTCCTAATTGGTACTCACCGCAGGACCAATTCCTGGAGGCCCTCTGTCACCCTGCAGAAACAGAAAAAGAGTTCAATTAACAAACAATTCACTAATTCGTTCTGATGGTTCTCACTTTAGAAAAAAAAATACATAATTTATCCAAAAGGGGATAAAAATGTTCTGTTGGGAAATGACACATTAAAAAAGAAAATGTAACAAATTCTAAGTGAGATGTGTAAAAAGAAAAGTCTTATTTAAGCCGCCCATACACGTTCCGATTATTCTCCCGACCGATTTTTCGTCTGATACTGTCACCCGATTTTCACCTAAAATGTTATGGTCGGTCGGTCGGCTGGCACGAAAAATCGGAATTCGAATTATCACCGATCCATCAGCCCGACCCTATTTATTAACAGCAGATCGACCAAAAATTTACGGACAGGTCCGAAGTGGGTACATAATTCCGAATCCGATTAATCTCCCGATCGATTAATCTCCCGACCCGATCGGTCGGTCGGGCAAAATTCGTACGAAAAATCGGAACGTGTATGGGGGGGCTTTACATTTTGTGTTGATTGATGTTTAAACCAATTGTTTCTCCAAAACAGTTATATTAATCTGTCAAACAGTATTTTCCAAGGAAACACATTTTCTACTTTTCAACAGCTGTTATAAATGAATGGTAACTCTAGAACGATCTGTCAACCTAATGCTATAGTGAAAGGTAAGTCTACTTCTACAATTGTAATTTTGTTAATGCAATCAATAAATTCTTTGTATACTTCGTGTTCTCTTTGTCCACACAACATGTTTCACGTTGGTACTGCGGATGTATGAAGACACAAAAAATAAACAATGTTGCCTATGGCTCTAAGATTAAAGGAAATCAATTAAAGTCATCTAAATATCATTAGATAACCATCTGTGCAATCAGTGCTTATACCTCCACCATATGTATTGAAATTTTTACACTTTAGGAGAGCTTAAGAACAAAAGCATTCTCTTGATGTAAAAGTATTGTAGAGAATGTACACCCTGAAGGGAAGCAGTAGGGGAAAGGGTGCTTGACTGGGTGGGCTATGGAGAAAAAGGGGATTGTGAAAGCTGGGATTGGTGGCGGACATGATGACAATGGTTAAGGGTGGAGTTTAGTAGAAGGAATAGGGAAGGTCCAGTAAAAGAATATCCTTTTGGATTGAAGATTACTCCTCCTTCCACTTTCTAATTTTTTGATCTCTGATGGTTTTTATACATATGTATGTATGTAATAATATGTATCTGTTATGGCTTTCTGTTTAAGTTTTTTGGCAGTGCCTGTAATACAAAACTTGGATAATTTGGGGAATTGCAACCCTGCTGGATGATAATTTAAACTACATATCTTTGATTGGTCAAAATGGTGACAGTCTTTGGTAATTAAGTATTTTTTGAGTGTGGTACCCACCGAGCAGGCAAAATTTGGATGGGTGGCCGAAAAAATGTTTACATATTGGTTCCAATTTAGTTATGTCAGTGACCTTTTCTTTTGAACTTTTTATGCATTTTATTGTTATGCATTTAGGAAAGAGGCCTAAATAATTCAAATGTCTAAGGAGTTCTGCGCCACTGCGGTTGATTTGCACCAATGATGCTGAAGATGTGGGGGGGGGGGGGGGGGGGGGGGGCGGCACCATAGACCTCCATTTTTATGGTGTTGCTTACTTCCAGCCCACATCGATCCATGACGCCGGCGGTGTGTAGAGGGGAAGAGGGGAGAGGTACTTTTGGCCATGATACGGCCATAGCGCTAGGGAGGTTAAGGTATTGCTATAACATTTTTTTTTGGGGGGGTGGTAAATACTTGACCATAACACCCTTTCCTATGTATTATCCCTGCCTGAGTCAAGTTGTTTTAAAATATATCATTACAGTGCTTGACACCAATAAATACCACATTGGATGACACTTTAAAGATGGTAATTGAATATTTTATTCTGACAACACAACATTTTGAAAAAGTCCTCAAGTGTCTCTTCACCCAAGAATCACAAAATGATAAATTGCAGCTCACCAGATCATGTGGTGTCTTGAAGTTATGTGTATATTAGTTAACTTTTTTTCAATTATTTTAAATGCTGAATTTGCACATTTTGCCTGATTGCCACTTAACCTCCTGAGCATTCTGCCTGTGGCGTGCTTTTTTTAAAAAGTTTGGCTCAGGCAAACTGTAAACAATGTATACTGCCATGATTTTCTGCTCTCCCTCCCCCTACGCATGCATGTGGGATGCAGATGGGGAGGTGCTGGAAAAAGCCGACATCACCTCCATAACATGAGCCAAAAAGGTGGACCCGAAAGAGATCGACAGGTCCTCCAATACTCATAAACGCCGGGGGTAGGTGAGTATCGCAAAGTGTAGCTTGGGGTACGTTTGTGGGGTCAGCAAACTGACCCTTAGCTAATCTTGGGGTAAACACTCAGGAGGTTAATGGTCACTAGTATGCGTTTGCCACTTAAAAATGGAGATTGTCCAATGTGAACCATGAGAATTATTGGTGTTTTCATGTTTCACACACCCTAAAGCTATGTTTCCACAGCGTCAAAATGGATACGTTTATGACATTTTTATAACACATTATATGTTTCCACGACATCAAAATGGATAGATTTGTGTCATTTTTAACGCATCCACTAACTTTAAATGGAGTTGTTTCCATGTTGTGTAAGTGGATGCGCATCCATAGGGAAAGCATTGGGCACATCAAAATGGGATAGGTATGTGTTTTTGATGCAGCTACAATACAAACACATGCATCAAAAACAAACCATAAATGGATAACGAACACATCACCAACAGATGCAAATGTCAGCCCCTGCATTGGAAAAAAGAGGAACACAGAAGGACCCAAGAAGCCTTAGAAACATAGCCTAAGCCCCACCTTTGTGGCTTGACTTTTAAAATTGATGATCCACAGCTGCAATGTAAGGCGAGCTCCCTCCCTTCTCTTGTCCCCTACACATTGCTGGCGTCATCGATGATATGGAGGTCTATGTGTTCGTTCTGTTTGTTAAAATGCTAAAAAGGTTCCATACAAATATCTAATAAAAAAATTGTAATCCTTTTTATAAATGCAATTTTTTATTAATACGTTTTAAAGGTGATCAGCAAGACAAAACTTGCTTAATCTGATTGGATGTTTGTGGTTCACACAGGTTCAAATGTCACATTTACACTTCAGTTAATCGATTTTCATGTTACTTGATGCGTTAATGAATCAAGCATACGGTGTGTAGAGAATATGTTCTTCAGATATATTTCTGGGAAAGGGGGGTGGACACTTTTTTACATTTCGTGGAAAAACTAGGCAATTATAAAATGAAAACAGCACATTTAAATACTTATTTCAAGAAAACATGCCACTTATAAGCCAAATACTCAATTAATGTGGCATAACAAGCAATGTTAGGTGACTATGAATAGCAAAAAATACAAACATAGAATATTAACCCATACAGTAAAATTCCTCATTTGTTATAAGTTTGTTGTTAAGGCTGAGACTCCACTAAGGCAGTGGTAGTAGTAAGCATGTGTTTCTGTCTGTATTAGCTGCGGTTTACCTGTGATTGACTGTGCTGTCAATGGACCAACGAAACGAGTTCGATCTGCGTTCATTAAATTAAATTTTGGACAAGGATTGTGGCATGGTGTAGAAAATGTAAACCCCATTTTTTTGTGGACGCACCGAGCTACGGTCGTGGAGACAGGCACACTGCAAACAATGGCAGTGGTGCAGATGCGTCTAAAAGTGGAGCCTCAGCCTAATGCTGCTTATCAACATGCAGTTTAAATGTTATATTCTGTTGTTCATGCTAATTTGAGTTGAACCTCTATAAACACTTTTGGCAGTTTCCCTACCCTACTGGAAGTGTTAAATTCTTATTTATTTCTAGGGGTGACAGAAAAGGAGAGTCACGTATGTACATTTCTACCCCTTCGGTAGGTACTTCTTTCCTATCTAAACCCATACTCCTTTGCATAAAGCTGCTTTAAACTGTGGGGGAAGGGGGTTGAGTTTTCAATGCCTGCGTAGCTAAGCAGAATATAAGGTTAGGACTCCACTGAGTTGTTTCCCCACATTCGGCATGAGCACGTTTTTTCCCCCACGATCAGCGGAGACTTAATGTGAGAAAATACTTAATGCATTTCAGCTTAAGAGTGGCAGACTACAACTGATGCTGAGTTCTCCTATCTACTTGACATTCATCTCCATGCCCAAATGATATAATGTGCACTTTTTAAGACATGCATAATGTGTCAATATGGCAATAAACATTGCCAAGCATACATAATAACACATAGGAGTGAACCAGACCTAAATGTAGTAGAGAAGTCTGAGGCCCAATTCACACCTACCCATTTTTTACATGATTTGGGCAATGCATGTTCAACAATAGTCCACATCATATCCAACTGGCCTGTTCACATGAAATCGCATGAAAATAAATGTTAACAAAAGTAAAGTGCCTGCCTTTAGATCACCTCAATGAGTATCATAAAACATGATATATTGTGGTTTTAGTCACAACCCCCTAGCCACCCTTGGAATGTAAGGCAGCATCTCTGATGAGTTTCCAAAAACCCTTGTAAATGTTATTTCTTTGGCAGCATATTGCTTCCATACAGGCCCATACTGAAAAGGGATATAGTAGAAGTACATGAGAAACAGGAGGCATCTCTAAGAAGAGGACTTACTGAAAAGGGGTTATGCATGTATTTCCTGGTTCTATAATGGTATATTTGTTTGTCACCATCTTGCACTCCTTAAGTGCATATTTATACAATGTGGTTGGTTGAGATGCAACCTCCAACAGAACTTCTGGATAATGATGAATCCAGTGTATCCAATTTATGCTGGACACATCTGATGTATGGAATACAGTCACTAGCAAAGACACTGTACCAAAATTCAAGCTATACATTTAAGCAGAGGCTACAGTGATTTTAGTTATAACACTTTACTTTGTCTAGTGTAGCGGTCAGCAACTTTTCCACTTGTGCGGAAGCCCGCGGTTGACTTCCAGGCGGACGAAACTGCGCCCATGTAGTTGAATGGGCTAGTCCCCGGCCGCGGTCAGGGGGCGGTCAGGGGGCGGCCGCCGCCTAAAAACTCTGTCAACCGAGTTGTTAGGCGGCGGTCCACGCTATTCCGCGGCCGCCCAGCACTGACCGCGGCAATAGAGGTGAATGGCCCCAGCTAACAACCGCATAAGATGCGGTTCTTAGCGGGGGCGAATCTAAGCGGCTGCAATCGCACGGCCGGCAGCTGCACAAGTGGAAACAAGCCCTAAAGAGTAGTGGTGAGCAGCAGAGGCAATGTTTGTTTTCAAATTTTTAATCTAATATTTGCAAAAAAATTTAGAATTCATGATCTCCAGTCATTATTACCTTAATTGCGCAAATTGCAACTTTTACATGTACATATTACGAAATGCAGGGTAGTTCGGGGTACTGTGGCTTCTACTCTGGTTTTTTGCTCTAGCAGTGCTCCCACTTCCTTTCAGTGGGTATGTGCTAACAGGAGAAGGCTTGTGTGTGGCTCCTAAACCACAGGTTGCCAATCCCATGTCTATTGCTTGCTACTACAATGTTTTGCATTTATTTCCTCAAATTCAATAAAATCTTGTATTTGTTTAAATCTGTCAATCACTTTATATACAACTAAACAAAAATTGCAAAGCACCAATATGGATAAGCCTAAAGAGCAATTTTATGCCTGAAATCCATATACAATAACGTTGGACACAGAGGAGTTAGAAGTACCGGTATATGTCCTTTAATCTTTTGCTGTATAATACCTCCTTGATTTGCATTCTCCTTTCCCAATAATATTAAACTGTAAAGACTGCTTATTAACTGAATGGAGCTTATTAACTGCATGGAGGGCGGTAAGAATTTTTCAGGATCTGTGTATAAGGGCTCGTGTCTACTGCTGCTTTTTCCCCACTGCCGACGCACATCTGTAGGAGAGAAAAAGAAGCAGAGAGAACACTTCCCATTCTAATGTGTTCACACTGAGTATTCTGAGCAGCGCGCCCCTGGTGCTGCTTCGAAGCTGCGGGCTGACGCGTCTTTATAGCAGCTCTGCCCAATTCCGCCAGAGGCACCTCTATTGAAGATCAATGGAGGTGTCTTCAATACTTTGGAAAACAGAGCCTGATGCTGTCCATGTGCTTTTTTTCTGCGTCTTGCTGAATCATTAAACCGCTGCATCCACAGGGAATCTGCCCTGCAAATGTGCCAGCGCGCTCCTTGATCTGGGCTGGACGTGCATCAGCTGTGGATACATGGCCTTTGAAAAGGGAAAAAGAGGGTGCTTCAATAGAACAGATATCCCAAATTAAATATAAATTAAACAGCATCCTTCCTGTTTGTATCTTAAGGTTTGAATTTTATTATCCGACTGAAGTGTTCCTTTAAACCAGTGGTTCCCAAACTGGGGGGGCAGGCACCTCTGTGCGGACGAGGAAGTATTCCAGGGGGGCGCTGGCCCTCATTCTTAACCTGTGTTTGAATGTGGAGGGGCGCTCGATAATGTGCCTGAATATAAAAGGAGGGCCCTACAAGGAAAGTGTGGGAAGCACTGCTTTAAACAAACATAAAGTGTGCCTGAATTTTGTTTAGCACATGCCATGTGTACAAGTCACACCTCACCCTATGAGCCATTAAGTAAAGCTCCAAAAGGATTAAGAAACAATATATTCAGCTCTACTGATGTTTAGCAAATCTATGAAGATTGACAAGACAGTGTTTGCTAGTGAAGCATAGATCCCTTATATATTCTAACCAGTTGTAGCAACAGGAAGAATAGCAGCTAAAAATTACATTAATACATTTGCACTAGTTTATGGTGCCAGGAGGACATCAGGGCTGAGAAAGTAAATATACAGATTTGTACATTAAGTTCTGTACTTGGCTCACAGAGATAGTGACTGAGCCGAGGTTTTTTTTGTTATACTGTAATTGTTTTATATTAAAGCACATGTGGTTAATTGCCCATGTATTAATCACATAGGATGTAGGTCTGTGCTTTGGAACAATAAACATTATGTTGCTAATTTTGTTTAATGCAGCTTATTCCATTCTTCGTTCCACCATCAATTAAATCTAATTTATTATTTAATCTCTTTTAGATTCATTAATTCATTTGTACTGGTCAAGGGTAGGATTAGCAAAGCCAAGCCATAAAATGAAGCTCAGAGTGTCAACTCATCAAATACACTTTATTGTAAAGACCCCCTAGCCCATGTGAACACTTATTTGTGTTAAGGTGTGTGGATATGTGGTTTTATGTTAAGTCCTTTGAATATAAAATTCACTTTTAATTTTATGTGTAAATGTATTACCATGGCTTGCCCAATGTGATAATGTATGTTGCATTTCTGCTAAGAGTGATCACATTATCTGAGAATGAGATTAAAAAGGGAAACTAAAGAATGGTGAGTTTTTACGATAACCTGAAAATTGGAACACTCTATCTCATCACAACAATTTTAGAGCCAATTTATATACATTGGTGAATGTGCAATATCACATATCACTACTCAACTACTAGTACCTACTCAACTACTAGTACTACCTACTCAAGTCATCAAACCCTTGTTTTTAGCATTACTCTAACTTTTTTTACATTTTCCTTTCAATTGTTTTACATCCCCATTGCTGTATTGGCAAAACCAATAATAATATAATAAGCATACTTCATACCTACTGTTTATGTAGATCAGATTCCCAATTTCCTGTGACTTAACATTGCTGTCCCATAAACTTTTAGGCCAAAAATCCACCATGTTTTTGAGTGCATTTTTGATGCACTTTTTGGATGACTTTTCTCAGGAAATTCACAGGAAACACTGAAATTGTGGGTTGCAGGGAGTAAGCATAAATGCTCTCTATTAACCCTTCTTAGCTCCTCATGCAATGCTCATACAGATCAATTACATATTTTTTGCATGCAGCTCTTTAGAAGCATATGTGGTGTATAAGCAGATATCGTGGTGTTCTCTCTAGTACAGGGGTGGGCGAATTGATAAAGGGGCCAGACCAAGAGCCTGTAATGGCCGACCCACCATAGGTGTGCCAATTACATGCATCCCTGGCATCACTTATGATGGCGGTCATGTTTAATAGGCGACCTGTGACAGGGGGGTTGTTATCTTTTTAAGTTTCCTGCCCCCCCCCCAAAAAAATTTTTCTTTCATTGCAATGAGCAAAGGTAATCCCTAGAGGCTATCTGTTGTCACCGTGAGGACGCACCCACAACATCATCACTGCATTGTCCCCAAGGCAACGTTTGGACACCTTTAGGCATTATGTGCACTCATTGCAGAAAACAAGTACGGGGGAGCATCTTTTTAACAAGGGGACAAACTGAAGAAAAAGAAAGAAAGAAAAAAAGGCCGGATCCGACCCCCAGGCCTTTGTTTGCCCACCCCTGCCTTAGAAGATAGTGGAAGGAAGTGATGTTTTGGGTGGGGGAAATCCATCCAAGAATTCCATGTGCTTGCTGCATGAAAACTCTGCCCATTATAGTCAAGGGCCATAGACACACAGGTGGATTTTGGGTGAGTTTTTTAAAACGTCCCAATACATTTCCTATGGGTGTGTATTTGCTCATTGAATACAATTGGTACAGATGGCTCGACATTCGAGCCGTCCGATGTTCCCTGCAGCAGAATGATGATGTCATCACGCTGCTGTCAGATATTGGCGGAGCTGGGGAGCCGATATGGCTGTTTTCTAGCGGGATTGATTTGTCCCACTCGAAAACAGCGATGGGCGCATATTATATGGCCCAGATAGATGCCCATGAGTGCGCACGGTGTTCGAAGTGGCCATCGATTTGGCCCATATCTGCAGGTCTGTACCCTGCTTTAGACTTACAAGGCTGTGTTCTAAACAGTAAATAAGCTCCAATATAGGGCCAATGGAATTAACAATGCGTAGGCAAGGGCAGGAGAGAAGATATATCATCAATAATATGTCAACTATATCAACTTTTATAATATCTATTTATAGCAGAGCATCAAAAACCAGTACAAAAATTTAAGTCTGAGATGTTAAAAAAGAGAAAATGAAAAAAACTGCTATATCTGTTATATATAGGTAATTTATGAGATTTAGGTGTTAGGTTTTACAGTTTTGGTGTTAGGATAAGATCCCCCTTATTTTGATTGTATTGACAATTTTTTAAATATTGCATAAAATTTGAGTACAGTTGTGGTAAGAAAGTCTGAACAGAAGTTATAGCTTGTGCAATGAAAAAGTCAGCAGTGCATGAAAGTGATATAATGACTTATTATGCTATATGAATTTGTCAAAAAAGTTGTAAGACTGAAGCTTATTATAAAAGTAGACTGTGCTAGTGTATACGTAGTGTATGCGAGGTGACTGCACAAGGTTACCATCTAGTGGTACTATAGCAAACATGCTCAACCTCTCAGTCTGGTACACACAGAGCCTCTTTGTTCCTGGATTGTGTACTCACATCTATGCCATCTGATCCTGGGATCCCTGGTTTGCCTGGTGGACCGGGAGGCCCTGGTGGACCTGCGGGACCTCTCTAAAAATAAGGAAAAACAGATTAGATAAACAAATGATATACTTAATATATTAACTGAATGCAAATCTTAGTGATAGAAAGCAGTGGTAACAAGTTGTGGTGTATAATAACATGTCTCATTGATCCACAGTAAAAGTACACACATATCTGTGTGCCTGTGTATATATATATAGATATATTGGTTATGTAGCATTTGATTTTGAAATATAATTAAAGTTGTATATAGTATAAGGTTTATCCGTTGTTCATCTACCCACAATCGTTATCCATTTAGCTCATGACCTTATTTTAAAGGTAGAAGAACAAAAAACACCTTTATACCCCATAACTTTAAAATGGCATATCACAAAAAAGTCATACAGGCCTATTAATTTTGAATAAAGTGAAAGTTTTTTTGCTAAAAAAAAACGTTTCCACATTAACAGACTTTTATAAAAAAAATAATTCAAGTAAATGATGCTGAAATTGAAAACATATTGGTGTATTCTATCAAATTATGGTTGATAAAAATTGACAAAAATGTGTTTAGAATCTTCAGTACCTTGAAAAATATGTCAGAAATATTGAACCCTTGAGTAAAAAAGGAGAGCTATCAGAAAGACCATAACAGTCATGGGCCTTGTTTAGATGCAACTTCAGAAAATGGTACCCTTTGACCCCAATTGTCAAGATATACTATGTACTAACAACTTCCATGTATTGCTTTCAATCTTGCAGTGGACATCTTTTTGTTATGTATGCTTTACAGGAAATGAACGGACAGTGTAGAACCAAACAGGCCTCAAGTCCTTGAATCAACAGAAGGGAAATACTAACACTTTCTATTTTCCAAATTTCTCATCAGCAACAAACACAGACAAAGGACGTCTCAATAATGATTGAAGTCCCTTGTTTGGTGTTGTTATGTTTATATAAGAGTATGCTAGGTTTGCAAGTGTTGTAAAGCTCTTAAAGTTTTTACCTTCAATCATATTATAGAATCTTTGCCATAGATAGTTTCATTGGTCGCTGGTTAAACTGGCAGAAGTGATATTGGTAATCTGAAGTTATGATATGTATAGTAGATTATCTTGGGAATCCTTGGGAAAAGGGGATAATGTTTAAAGCTGGCCATACATCTTTAGATCTCTGATATCAGATATCCTTTAGTTCTACCAACAACTATTTAGTATAGTAGTATTCCTCTGCGATTGAACACAGGTAGACTTGACTGTTTAGAAAGTCCCTCATATTTCATGGTGAAACAAAAGGAGATCATCTTAAGGAAATCTGACAGAGAAATCTAATGGTGTATGGGGACCCTAAGGCGGTGTACTTTGGATGAAAGCTGTGAAAATATATATATATATATATATATATATATATATATATATATATAACAGGTATTTCATTACCAAGATACAAAATAGTAATGCCTGTATATACATAGACTAGGCCTTGTGTACTAGGTGGGCCTGCTTTTAGATAAAACTCTGCTAGCTAGGCCATTGGCAACACTCATGCACATATATAGACAAAAAGTATGCCTTGTTATCATTATATGTGTCAGGATAAAATCTGCTATTTTGTACTTCTGCGCAAAATATTACAATTCTAATGCAATATTAGAAAACCACTAACTTTCTAACACAACAAAAGTAAACAGCTCAATCTTTATTTGTTTAACAGTTTATATGTGCTAAAAAGAATCACTGTGCTGTGAATACCACAAATTCAGCTAAATGAATACATGCAGTAAAATTCTTTACCGTATGTGTTGTTTGCATGCCAGCACAAACGTATAAACAAGGCAGTGTTTGTCTGAAAAGCTAACCATTAATGGTATGGGGACTTCTCTGCAGGACAGTGTAAAAATGCCTAAACAAGCCGCAGGCAGTATGTGCTTTCATTTGTTTGTGTTCGGGGGCTCTATGAGTGTGTGGGGAACAGGATCAGACTCCTGGCTTCTGAATGGCAAACTTTGTTCTCACATATGAATGCCAAATGTCTCAGGACTCTGCATTCCTCCATCCTCCTGACCTACACACACCTTCCCTCTCTGTTCCAAAAATGTCTCCTGCTGCATGACTACAGGCACCAACTAATTGAACAATTTTTTTTTATTTATCAATCAGGCATTACATAGGAATCACAGCATTGCACTAATGTACTATTTACTATGTATAGTGCTCTTTATTTTATTGTATTTTATTTAATTATTGGGAGAGAGCTTATCACTTATATAATAAAAACATTTAGGCCTTTTTATGTGTTGGCACTCATTTGGAGTGAAAATACTATGTTATGGTAAAATACATTTAATATCTGCAATACAATTGATTAAAAAAAGTTTAGGATTGTAGGAATAAGAAGTGTACTGATTTAAAGTTTGATTGACCATAGCAAGTGTCATTTCCTGAGTGGATTAAAAGCATATATGGTTGCAGCGAGAACACAAAAATCTCTTTTATACATACAAGGCTATAAAATGTATTCAGATCATTAACAAAACATATCAATCCATGATCCTGATTTTTTTTGTTACTTAAGTTCTACCAGACATGCAGCTCCTATTTCTCTCTATCTCTATATATACTATCTAATCCCAGATTGCTGCACTGTTTTTACATAATAGCACTAAATAAAAACTATAAAAAGCATTAAAAGCACATCTACCACTTAAACCCTGTATGTGTGCACAAATGTGGCACAGATCCCTGCCATGTATTTCTAAAAAACAACTAGTCTACACATGGATCAATTTCTTTTTCAGATACAAAACACTGTTATCTAATGTGTCAATATCTACTAATAAATACAAAATCATAACCTGTTAAACAAACACCTATTTAAACAAAACTAGTAAATATATCAAAATAAAAATATTCTATGCAAAGCAAATCTGAAACCCAAAGTTTACACTTGACTTTTTGGATAACTCCACAGAATGAGGAAGTGAAAAGTAAAAAAAGAGACTTACAAACTGTGCTAGGGACAAGCAGATGAGCTGTAGGATCACAGAGAGCTGCAGGCTGCCCATGGTGCCTGGTCCTGGATGGCTGAGGACCTACAGGTAGGGGAGGGGAAGGCTGCACAGGGCTTGTGCAAAAATCCTTCTAGCAAGGCAAGAGCTCCAGCTAGCCCTGTGTTACCAGACCCCAAATATAGGATGATGTGGGATGCAGTTCTCTGACACAGTGAGACTGAGCTAAGGTTAGAGAAAGGAGGAGAGGCCATGAATATGTAATTAGATGCCACTAGCAGAATTCATGCAACTGGCTGATGGCACAGGAAAAAGACAGCCTCCTACTTACTATTTAAATGAACATTCCAGGTAGGATAACTTGATTCCCACAGCCATCTCCCGGCTTTCTAATATTAACCAAATAACCATTTTCTTTAGGATTGTATACAGCAAGTTTGGAGTTCAAGTGATACCATTTATTGGCTAACTGAAGTCATTAGAGAAGCAAGCTTTCTGGATGTCGCAGATATCTTCTTCAACTTCATATATTTAGGATTGCATGAGAGTGAAAAATAAAAATTAAGAGGATTCCAATAGTAACGTTATGTTAATGTTAATACATTTCCAATATCAGTAAATAAAAAGATCAACACATTAAATATTTGACATGTTCATCTAAAGTCTTTTCAATTTTATCCAGTTATGTATTAGTGACATAACTTTAAGGTTTAATACTGGAGAGACATGGAAATTAATTTCTGCGAAGGTTTCAGGTGGCCATCAGCAGGAGTCAGTGAGTAGTGAATGGGCTGTTGTTCAGAGCAGACAGATATTCCTCTATCCATAACATACTGCTCAAAGATTTCCTGTTATAATAACCCCAGCCTGTTTTCATAATACGCTCCATTGTAGGCATTCGCTACAGAGGAGAGCAGCTAGCAGGGGGAAAAAGAAGAAAAACTAGTAACTATATCTTTGCTGGAAGAGAGCATGGCAGAATGTGAGGTTGGCCAAGGTCTTGGAAAAGAAAAGTATCTTTTTGAGATGGACCTTGTAATTTATGTGAATGAGCAGCAGAGGCCAGTAGAGTACCCTGAATGAGTCCTCAGGATAAGCATGTTCAGATTTTACAGAGCTGGCACAAGGAGGATGAAGGGCATTGGCATGCTGGCCATGAATGAACATACTTACAGTAAATAATGGTAGCCCCCTATTCCCCATACACTTATTATACTTCTGTGGGAAATAATTCAAACACTTTTTAAAGTTTCTGAAGGACATGATAATAATAAGATAATAAGAAAAAAAAATTAGGAATGATTTTATGGTGGGGATATAACTTTTTACTTCTTGTTCTTTAGCTCATACAAGTTAAAGTGCTGTTGTGGAATTTAATAAGAAGGGAACAAGAAAATGCTTATTATTATTATTTATATAGTGCCAACTTATTACGCAGTGCAGTACAAAAGATTCTTAGATGCCACAGAAGGTAACATACACAGGTAAAGGTTATGACACAGTAGAGTAGAGGGCCCTGCCGATCGGGCTAACAATCTAATAGGTTGGGGAACAGAATATACAATAGGTGGGGGGATGGAACTGGCATGGTTCAGGGCTTTTTTTAAAAGTGCCAAAGGTTCCAGAGAGTAGGAGCGGCCCCAGAGAAGTGTTGAAGCCGCATATCTGATAATGTTATGAGTGGGGATATCATAAGTAGATCACTGGAACAGTGGCGGGGGCAGTTTAGGGTTATATTTTGGAAATGTAAGTGGGACAAGAGTTGTGGAGTCATTTAAAAGCAAGGCACAAACCTTTAAATAAAATTCTCTAGGCAATTGGAAACCAGTGTGACATTGCTTGTAAAATATATGGATTTATGGATGTCGGCACACAGGGGGTGCAAGGGGAAGTAACTATTTTTTCTTAAAATTTTTGTATATGTGCATAAACACCATAGATGATGTATTAACACTACTGATGGCTGAACATCGGCCGTGTTTAAAAAAGTCCGCTCCACTCCTGTTCGCAGAGAACTTTAAATTCCCCACCTGTTGGCAGGGAATTTGAATGGGAACTGTACCGGAAATTACGCCACGATGTCACTTCCGGTATATGGAATAAACAGTTTCCGGCCCGTGGCCCGTGGAGATTGTGTGTCTCTAACCGATCTCTTGTGAAAATAATTCTTCCTCTGGCCGGACCAGGCGCGGAAAAGTCTAGCCAATTATAGACTTGCTCTCGCCGGCGAAGGGGGGAGGTTGAACACCTGTACTGCTAACATACAATGATTGCGCTGAACTGTCCACCTGGCAGACAGTTCAGCCTTCACTTATTAACACACAGATAGTAATACTTATGTATATCATGTGATATATAGTGTTTGATCTTATATTGATAGTAGATTTGTAATCACCATTTCTTGTCATCATCAATGTTACTAATGAAACTTTGACATTAGGGATCTACAGGTCCATGCCCCTAGAGTATAGTTTTATGTCAAGCTTTTTATGCCAAGATTGTAAGGGGTCTTCCTGAACTCATGTGACAAGAACTATCTTGGAACCCAAGAATCCCGCAGTTAATGTTGGATAGCTTGTATCTTGAACTACTTGAAATGAATACAACAATTTTGAGCTGTTATGTTCAGCCAAATAAACTGAATTGCTTACCTACAATTTTATGTGTAACATTGATCTATGTGCCTAAAAAGTCTTGCTAGGTCCAAAAACTAGCAACATACCCTATGTGTTTTCTGGCTTTTTCTTAGTAAATGGAACATAAAGTCGATCACTTTTTGTTGATCTTTCATGGATCTAACAGGTTTTCTATGTATTTTGATCAATCGATGTTAGATTTACAAATTATTTTTACCTTATTTTTCACACCAAAAGATGCACTTTTCCCCTTCAAAATCAGCTGCAAGTGGTCACACCTTGGCTCCCTGCCAGTTCCCACCGGTGGATTTCCCATTGTTTTTGTAAGCTGAGCATCACTGGTATAAACAATGAAGTGGCAAAGACAGAGTAAAGGAGCACTGTGTACGTCCAGCTGTTTACACAGTGCATAGGAAAGGTCTGTCCATGGGTAGATCTTTCCCCTGACTCTATGTTACTGTCTGTGAGCTGGGCTGCGTTAGCCCAGTTCACACACATTGCAATTCACACACATGGCAGAGACAGATTGTCACCCTGGGGTCCACCGTCCGTCCTCACAGACGCGGACCCCCGCTGCAGCGCGATCTCAGCCCACCTCTGCTCCCCGAGCTCCCGCATCTGGGGTGTTCACCAATGTCCCCAGATTCCTCCACAAACCAACAGTCCTCCCACGAGACCCCAGGGCTGTAAGGCGTTCTGCAGTCTACAGGGCCTGGCACCTAGCCGCACGGCAACGCCCTCCTGCGCCTGTGTGTAATCCCAGCTAGTGCTGGGTTTTTAAATTGAGGCCGCTGCGCCATCTTGGCTTTGGGCACTCCCCCACTTCTGGGTGGGTCTCTGGTGCACTGGCTATAAAAGCAGAGTCTGCCACCCAGCCAGTGCTGCCAGATTGTGTAGCTTGTGTACCTGATAGCTTACCCGTTTGTTTGATTACCTGTTGCTGACCGCCTGCTTGTTATTCTGACCATCCTGTTTGAACCTCTCCTATTTCCTAAACCTACGCCTGTTCCTCCTGATCTCGTCTAGTTTGCGCCTGCCTCGACCACCCGCGTCCACAGGTTTATGCTCGTCTGCCGCCTGCCCTTGACCTCTTGCTACGTCTGACCCCCTTGGTGATTTTCGTCTCATCCTCTTGGTACCTCGCTTGATCGCTTCCACAGCGGATCGACTCCGACTCCACATACACTCTACTGGGGGGAATACCTGGGGAAGCAGGCCATGTTCACCGGTGTAATGTGCGAGAAAGACAACAGGGTCCCCTCAAGGGAGGACCCTGTCTATATCCCATTAGGGGGCTTGGGGGAAAACCTTGGTGCCCAGACTCCCTGCTCCCGGTAGCCCAGCGCTCACACTGGTTGGTGTCCATCGTGGTGATACAGATGATAGAAATCTGCAGCCATAAGATGTCGAACCCCGGCAGCGACCCGCGGGTGGATGTACTCCTGCCAACAGTTCGCATAAATGAGGTCTTCCTACTTCCTACAGGAGCAAAACAGGCCATCTCGTTCCCCCAAAAAACCCACAGCGTCAACCAACGCCATGGCCTAAGAGCCCAAACCGTCTCCGCCAAACGGTTCAATGTGACCCGGCTCCGTTCCGGCGCTTCAGGAGTGCATGCTACCTGTTTCCTCCCTGCAAGCCCCCTCACATCTAGAAGACTCAGTCACGGTGGGAACCATCATCTCCTGGCTTCAGGGGGACGCCCACTCATGGGCTGGACTATGAAACTGGGCGGACATACACAGCTGGGCTCAGGAAAAACAGGGAGACAGACTGGAATGCCTCCAGACATTGCCCGCTGCTGGTACAAATTATTTCCCATCTTGGCGACGGCTGAGCTCTACGAGGACCCGCAACCTCTGGTACCGCCGAGAATGCCATCCACCCTTCCCTGAAGCAGGAACAAGACCTGTGGAGGAGTTACATCCTCTGACTCCGGAGATCTGCCCCGGACACAGACTGGAATGAAAAGGCTCCTGGTTTTCAGTTTCAAATTAGGCTTTTCAGACTCAGTGAAAGACGAACTTGCATAGTCGGTACCCCCCACCCGGGATCCCTGTCTGAGGTTAAGGCCCTTAAAACCATTCCTCTAGACCCAGCCGTCTAAGGAAAAAAAAAAAAAACGTCGGGCAGAGAAAGATGCTTCTATCTTCTACCTAACCCAACCCCTTCCGGTCCACTTGCACCCAGACGGATTCCGAAACTGCGCCCTCTTCTCCAGCCCCTATAGCACTGAGGGCAAGTAAGTAGAACCCATGCAGATCGGGGCCACTCGAGCAAGCCCTACACCAGCCGAGAGACACGCCGGTTCACCCTGAATCTCTGTCTCGACTGGAACTGCGGGGCCCTGGACATGTACTGAATGCGTGTCCCCTTCGCCCTGCAGGTAAGCCACCGTTTCCATCGTCACCTGTAAACAGTGGATTTGCGCAATATGCCTTACTTGTCTCGCCCTGTTTTCTCTACAGGGCCCATGTCAACCTCATGAACTTTCCGTCCGCCATTATTGATTCCCGGGGCCTGCACCTGTTTCCTGACCCATACGCTAGTCCAACACCTCGGAATTCCCCCACCAAACCCAAAGAAACACCTCTTTCGTGTCACACTACTGATGGCACCCTTTGAGCACCGGCAGTCCACCTGAAACAGTGCCCTCTTAGTCTCTCACACCCCAAGGACACGTGGAGAGGATTAACTTTTTTCCGTCATCCCGTCACCCCCCTGTTCCCCCTGATACTTTGGACGGCCTTGTTTAAAGGCTCACAACCCTCACATCAACTGGACTGACAACGCCATCCCATTTCTCCTCGGCCTACTGTCATGCGACTGTCACCCCCGCAGTGCGGCCTGTGTCGGTTCTTTACAAAGCTGAAGAGTTGGCGTCCCTTCCGCCCTTCCTCCTTCATGATTTGCAAGAA
>CM070033.1:99981765-99992358 GCA_036250615.1 Ptychadena robeensis | reverse complement strand
CCGAGAGATATACATATACAGTCACCGAGATTGCATGGAGATTGTATAGTGTATTGCATTTACATCCCTGCCAACCAATCTTCCATTTTTGACCTGTTCACAGTGAGGAAGGCAGTCCGAGGGCTCCCAGTGGCTGGGACCGGGACTGCGACTGTGAAGACCTGTCAAGGAGATTGATTGCTGCTGGTGGGGGTTTGTGACACTACAGAAACAGGAATTGATGGCACTTCCGCGTTCCAAATACCCTAAGTGACATGTTTATTTGTAAGTTAATTGCAAAGCCGCTGAACATCCAAAATTGCTGAAGATGTAGAGATGGTTTGTGTGAAGGTTACAAACAAAAAATTAATATTGTTCTTGCACATTTCTTTTTTTCTTTTGCTTGAATTTCCTACCCTTTCACACTATACATGCTGCTTTGCGTTTTTGAAATGCATGTGCCTGCTGTGCGATTTTTGGCTGGTAATGGTAGCACTAGTGCTAGCACTGACCGCTTCTGTTACCGTTGCTGTGCATAGCGTATAGGAGACCCTTGCACTGGGCCTGGAAAACTGCATGCAGTAGGGCATTTACGGTAACACCTGGTATCATGTGTTACCATAAACGCAAACACAGGGCAAGGGTGAAAGAAACACACACTTTTCTTATGTACCATGCTTTAACCCCTTTGCCATTCCTGACGGTCCCAGCTCGTTCAGCTCTGACCTGTCAGTCCTGCACTGGACGAGCTGGGTTCGCCAGGCAGAGATCGGAGCCACAGGAGCGCAAACTCACTGCTCCGTGTGTCTCTGATCTAATGAGGCAGCTGCAGAGAACGGATCACTCCCCCCCCCCATGCTCTCCTATGTAACCTGGCACATCTGCACTGCCATCTAGTGGTTGTAGTGCTAATTCACTTGATAAAGTGAATTATTTAAATCTTCATTATCTGATATTGTGAGTTATTCACAAAGCATCTGAACATGTTATTATATTCAGGATGCCAGACTCTTGTATGGACATACTTTGGGAAGTTACAGGCCTACACTGTTAACAACTTTTTTTTCATGAACCTCAATAGTGCGCTTCTGGTACAGAAATCTGTACCTCAGCAGTGTGCTAGGGAGGTTAATGCAGTAGTTCCCAAACTTTCCCTGCAGGGCCCCCCTTTTCTATTTAGGAATATTATGGAGCCCCCCCCCCTTCCTATTCAAACACAGGTTAAAAATGATGGCCCGCACCCCCCTAGAATACCTTTGCACCCCCCCAGTTTGGGAACCACTGCTTTAATGCTAGCTGTGTTCTGCACTATGCTGTACTTGAGTGTCCCATAAACGTGTATTGGAAATGCTTTCTCTGCACCTGCACAACTGTGTGCAGCAGGGTATTGTCCGACACGACATTCGATGTCAACGTAAACCTGGGGCCAGAGTGAAAAGTATGCATTCCCACACCTAAGGCTGTGTCTACACTACGGATTTCTGTAGTTCAGTTCAGTGCAGCCGACCCCTGTAATCCCCTATGGGACATGACGTGCCTGTCTATACTGATGAGTAGAGATGGTCAAATTCTTTTTCAAAAATTCAACCATTTCACTGATTTCGAGTTCATTGCAAAGCCCCTGAACATGGTATCATCATCAAACTTGCTGCAGATGTAAAGAAGATTTTTAACTTAATTTATGCAAAAACTCCATGTGCTAGAGCCAAACTTTTTTTCGAATGTTCCCACAACCCCTCACTACATCTGCAGCAATTTTGGTGATGATACCATATTCAGGGGCTTTGCAATCAGCTCACAACGTTAGCAAGTTGAAAAATTTTACCACCTCTAGTGACTGATGTCTGAGTCATGACCCCAAACGCGGTGTGTGACACACGCAAACCAAAGTGTGCCCAAAGTGTTCCCTGGTGCGGTTTGCTAATAGAAATGTATAGGACGTGGTATTGTCGACATGGCGAATACCACGCCCTAAACACCCAAGAAAAAGCTCCCAAACAGCTGGCAGGCACTATGGACAGGCTCACATGCCCATAACGCCCCTTGCGTTTCTGGGGCTTCATAGTGTAGACCCAGCCTAAGGCTTGTTCCCACTCGCTCGATCAGCTGTGGCGCGGATTTTAATTGCACTTAATGATCACGGGTGGCTGATCGCGTGCGATTGACCACATGATTTTTTACACTCAATGTTTTTTTTGAAAGTCGCTCCAATAAAAAAAAAGGTCACCCCTTGATTGCACCCATAGAAAATGAATGCATGCATTTTTTGATGGCGTCCATTCCAGACCTGTCAAGTCTCCCGTTTTGGCCGGGAAAGTCACGTTTTTATGTGGCTTTCCCGGCAAAATCCAGATTTCAAGAAATCCCGGATTTTTCCCGGGTTCTTGAAATCGAGCTGATTAGCAGGGAGAGGGCGTTACTCCCACCGTGCCGCGCTCATTATCAGCACAAGCGGGTGGAACATAAGCAGGGAGAGTAACGCCCTCTCCCTGCTAGATCAGCTAAAAGACTGGCAGACGCTGGGAGTGACGTCAGTGACGTCACTTACGGTACGTGGAGCACGGAAGAACCACGATCCATATACCGGAAGTGGCGTCACTGACGTCACTTCCTGTACGTCCCCCGGTTTTTAAATAGCCAAACTTGACTGGTATGGTCCATTCATGTCTATAGGCGCAATCAGGGCACAAAATTGCATCCACCCATGGGCCGCGATCAAAAACGTGAGATGCCGCGATTCTGATCTTGGGTCGCGCGGTGTCTGCACCCGATCACAGCCTTAAGTTGAAGTGGGGAGACCATTCATCTAAATGGAAGTTGTAACAGAACCACTCAGTCCACCTGGAGGGAGGTGTTATGTACAGACTGTCTCCGGTAGGGCAGGGTGTGGATTGTACAGACACCGTCACAAACAATGGGGTGTAACAGTCTTTGTTGATTGTGTTACAGACTGAATGTCTGAGCTAGTTATCTCCGATGCCGGGGAGACCGGGTGGGAGTGGGCCTAGTGGTCTGTGTATTGTCACCCATAGTTCTCCATCAGGTCCCCAGGGGAGGTCCTCCGGCATGGGGAATGTGTATATAAAGCCAGGAATCTTTCCAATAAAGGAGTTCTACTTCTTATCCTCAACTTGAAGCCTTGTCTCATGTTGTAGGGAACTGCTATAATACCACTAGCTCTTGTTATCGCTTCTCGGCCTCAAGTGTAGCATCTGTTCTTATCAGTTCCCTGGGGAGTGCTTCGGTACTCCTTTCCGGAAGACTGAGGTGCTTGGGGTAACCCGAGTATGCTTGGGAACCGGCATGGTCTGCGGTAGGAGGTGGTGCCGACGGTTAAGCGTGGGCCACTGACCAGCTGCCACCATGTGGGGTAATTGGTGGTGGGAGTGGGAAAACCATATCCTTTTCGGAGGATGTGTGTGAGTACCGCCCACCGTCCCTCCTGATGGGAACAGCTCTGCTGCACTTGTGTCTGGCCTGGGGCCGAGGTTGAGCCTCGGAGATTTAGTGCCTCTGGTTGGGACCCAGAGGTGCCATAATATTCTCTGGTGGGGGACCACCTGTTATGGCACATTGACACTGAGTTTCCACAGCACGACTTTTAGAGCAACTACCTCCTGGGGGCGGCCTTTTGGCCTCGACCGGAGGAATTTTTATAGCTGGCCGCTGGGCCAGCCCCGCTTTCGAGCACGGGCACTTATTTATTTATTTATTTTGATGTATGTCTGTTCCCCCACTCCCTATGCACGTTCACCGGTACGGGTTGATAGTCCCTTTGGATTGCCCCGGAAAGCGGTGGGAAGAGATTGCTTACGGCTCCGGCCCGGCAGTCTCTCCAAGTTCGGCCCCGACTACTTGGGAGACCTGGCTTCGGCTGGGTCACCTTGAGGAAAGGGTGCTTACGGACTTGAGTACCCAGGGGACTTGGCTTTCCGGTCGAGGCCCCCTGGGGAAAAGGTCATTCGAGGGATGTGTGGCTTCGGCTGCTATCCCATCTGTCACCCCCCCCCCCCCCCCCCCCCCGGGGGTATCGGTCCTGCAGCTCCTTTTGGAGCGGGGACATCACGAGCAACCCGTGCTTGCTTGGAGTGTTTTCACGTTTTGTGCACTCACTTTTGAGTTTGTCACTAGTTGCACACAAGTTTATCGTATGGGTGCTTGCACTCTCCGAGGCTCAAAAAAAAAAACACTAGCTCTTGTAAGAGCTGCTCAGAAGCTTGGAACCCCAGCTTGGCTTAGATGTCACGGGAGAAGGACGTCGCTGGCGGTTGATACCGTTACAGAAATGATCACCCGCGATCGTCAAACGCCATTTAAATCCGTGGGTCCATCCGTGGCTGATCGCTAAAGTGGGGACAAGCCCTGAGCGTGGTCAGAAGAGCAGTTACTAGAAGAGCAGTTACTAAATACATCTAAACAAAATATTTTTTTTTATTTCAAAAAGAGGTGGGACACTTTGAAAAGGCGCCCTCTCATTCTAGGTGAAGTCATGCTTGAGCTATGGAGCTCAGTTTACATTAGTAGGATTTGGATGTAGTTGCCCTTGATTGTATGAGATGTCCCCGGATATGGTCCAATGTACGGTAAATGGCATCACTCTCAGCAGAACAGACATGCCGTGTGCTGACTACCAATCAGCACAGCCAGAAGCCTCAGCTTCCATTCTAGCCGAAAGTCCAGGTTGCTAGGTGACGTCAATGTCCATTCATAAGTTTTTTACTTGTGGGCGTGACCTACTTTCTCCTATACCCATGCTGGATGAGGATACGTCAGTGGGAGTGTTCACATGACGTATGCCGCGGCTGGGAAAGGTGGGAGTAAACTTCGTAACACCGGAAACAGGAACTGAGCCGTAGCACGGGGAAGCCATCTTACTGTCTCCCGGGAAGATGACCGGGAAGTCGGTACGGGACGTGGAGCGGTACCAGGCCGTGCTGTCTGAGCTGCTTCTGCGGGAGGAGAACAAGTTTTGTGCGGACTGCCAAGCGAAAGGTAATGGAAGGCTGTGAGGCGAGTGTTTGGCCGGCCCGGCATACTGGGCACTCCCCTACCTGCATTGGGGACAGGACTCAAACCTCAGAAGTAGTTCCGATAAATTTCTCGCATAGCGCCTGACTGTGGGGGCTGGGGTGGTGTGTATCCCAAGGACCTTCCTGTGTCCTTATACCGTGGTTGTGCCGTGTGCCCACCTGCACTGCCAGGTCACATGACACATGCTGCTATCACCTGCTTTACTCAGTCTCCCCAATATAAAGATGACCTCTGCTTTCTCAGCAGTAAGTGTATACATTGTGTGCCCATTGTGTGAATAGCTCAGTGTACCAAGTGGTCACATTCACCTGTTATAGGTCCGTGTACCAGAATATGCTATCAAAGTGAGGAAGTGAGTAAGAGAATGCGTTCCTACATAATCCTCCTGTCTGATCCTATACATTGGCGATATGTGACAGACAATGACGTCTGAAACTATATGTGGGATTGAGGTGACAGATCATCCTGTCTGAACCTATACACGGGAGGCACGTGACAGATCATCCCATCTGAAAATATACATAGGAGGCAGTTGACAGATCATCCCATCTGATCCTATACATGGGAGATAAGTGACAGATCATGCCATCTAAATCTATTCATGGGATATAGGTGACAGATCATCCGGTCTGAACCTATACATGGGAGGCAGATGACGGATCATCCCATCTGTAGCTGTACATAGGAGGCAGGTGACAGATACTATCTTATGATCCTATACATGTGAGATAAGTGACAGACCATGCCATCTGGCTCTATACCTGGAATATAGGTGACAGATCATCCCATCTGAATCTATACATGGGAGGCAGGTGACATATACCCTGTCTGAACCTATACATTGGAGATCAGGGACAGACAATGCCATCTGAATCTATACCTGGGATATAGGTGACAGATCATCCCATCTGATCCTATACATGGGTGATATTTGACAGACAATGCCATCTGAATCTTTACATGGGAGGCAGGTGATAGACCATCCCATTTGAATCTACAGTGCATGCAGAGTATATTAACAGTGCATCACTTTTTCACATTTTGCAATGTTACAGCCTAATTCGAAAATTAATTAAATACATTTTTACTCAACATTCTACACACACCCCATAATGACAACATTAAAAAAATTGAGATTTTACCAAATTTATTAAACATAAAATATTGAGAAAGCGCGTGTACATAAGTATTCACAGCCTTTGTCATACAGCTTGAAATTGAGTTTAGGTGTATCCTGTTTTCTTGAGATGTTTTTGCATGGTAATTGGAGTCCACCTGTGGTAAATTCAGTAAATTGGACATGATTTGGAAAGTAACACACCTGTCTATATAAGGTCCCACAGTTGACAGTTCATGTCAGAGCACAAACCAAGCATGGAGTCAAGGAATTGTCTGTAGACCTCTGATACAGGACTGTCTGGATGCACAAATCTGGGGAAGGTTACACAAAGATTTCTGCTGCTTTGTACGTCCCAATGAGTGGCCTTAACCCTCCAAGAGGGGGAAAAAGTTCAAAACCATCAGGACTCTTCCTGGAGCTGGCCAGCCATCTAAACTGACAGATTGGGGGAGAAGGGCCTTGGTCAGTGACCAAGAACCCGATGGTCACTCTGTGGAGAGAGGAGAACCTTCCAGAAAGACAGTCATCTCTGCAGCAATCCACCATCAGGCCTGTATGGTAGAGTGGCCAGACAAGTCACCCCTTAGTAATAGGCACATGGCAGCCAGACTGGAGTTTGCCAAAAGGTGCCAGAAGGTCTCTCAGAAATAAAGTTCAATTCTCTAGTCTGATGAGACAAAGATTAAAGTCTTTGGTGCAGGGTGGATTTGATTTAAATCAAACCGATTGAAATCACGATTTAAATCACTAGTCAGTAAGGCTTGATTTAAATCAATCATTCTTGCCGGTATAACTAAGATGAAGATTTTTAGAATAACAACTTTTCATATTAGTTTTTGTTATCCCCAGTTTAGGTAAATCATTCATATTTGGACAACTTTTCTGTTGCACTTAGTTTTGAGAATTGCAAAAGTAAACCCAGCATCTGTGATAATATCTTGTAGGCAGAGAAACTGCTCAATAATCTTACAGAAACAGACAGACGTTGATGATGGCATAAGCACATCACCCAAAATTTCCTCTTAAATAGACATGATTGAGGGGACACAAAAGCAATACATGTTTTATACACACAGTGCCAAAAATGAAGTAATGACCATCTTATCAATCAAAAACAATGCGCAATGTTGCGGATGTACACATCTGTACACGTGCTGTTAGACAATTAAAAGTCCAAATGGTGCAAATTTCACCCCAACGTGCGTTCCGTTGAAGACTTCTTCAGGGGGTACGATATGTCATTTCATCGGCCAAATCTACATAACACAAACAGCCAGCATAAGGGTATCAGTCATACTGAATAACCAAATCCACATAAAAGTGGACACAGACCCCCAGGGGATACTCACGTCCATAGATCGATATAGGGTGGAAAGACGTGATTTCTGAAGATGGCGTCCCCACTGGCGATCTGCGTAACAAGACCCAAACCATCAACTGATCA
Organism: Ptychadena robeensis; assembly: GCA_036250615.1. Classification (NCBI taxonomy): domain Eukaryota; kingdom Metazoa; phylum Chordata; class Amphibia; order Anura; family Ptychadenidae; genus Ptychadena; species Ptychadena robeensis. The sequence goes on along the minus strand of CM070033.1, from coordinate 99,984,784 downwards.
TGTTTACCAAAGTAAATGTATTAAAAATCGATCTTGTTGTGCACAGAACACCACGGCATTTATGTGGTTAAAGTCTGTCTGTCTCTTTGTTCCCCACTGGTGTCAGCGCAGGAGCAACCACTGCAACATTTCTTTAACATGAGTGTAGCACTTAAATATCTGTGGTTGCCTACGGCCCCAATTCCTTCTCTATAGGTGACCCGTGTACAGGGCTGATTCTGTGATCACTCATATTTCACTGTAACATTTCTGGGCTTCACACTTCCTTGTAGTTAACTAGTGAAAGCATTGTGGCCAGTTTAGAATTTTTACATTCCATTTCATGAATTCTAAAGAATATATGAAGTGATCTTGCTAAGGTGATTTTGCAGGCACTCCATGCACAGGCTAAATGATCAAAGAGATGGAGGTTGTTTGGCTAGGTCTCCATGGCGCTCTGGGGTCCCCCACGCTAAGCGAAATGCCGATGGACCCAATCCACATTACCTACCTGCAGCACCAGCTGTTCCTGTGGCGTTCTGCTGGCCAGAGGTTGACGTACTGCACTATGCTGTTTAAGACTGACCCTATACCTCAGAATATCTTATTCTGCTAAAAAATACCAGTGACCTGCAGTTCTGCCAGTCGGAGCTCTGTGGTCCAATCAGCAGAGCTTGAGTTGAGAGGCGGGGAAGCTGTCAGTGGCTTCCTCTGCCTCCTGGTCCCACTCTGTAGAGATGTATGTGAGCAGACTGAAGCAGCCCGCTCACATACAGAGAACTTTAACAGCTTTGTATTTGCGAAGGCCCCACACCCGTAGGTGATTGCGCCACACTCAACCTCCCCCTTCCATTTTGGAGGGGAAAAAATGCATCTTATACTCTGAAAATGCAGTCATTATTTACACATTTATGCTTTTTTAAAAAGTACAATTCTGGAGCCATCTATGTCATGTGGATCACTAAATGAATGCTTGTTTGGGCTATAAAACATTTATATTTTATCCAAGATTTGCTGCTTGTGTGAGGAAATCTAGCAAAATGTTCTTCTCTTCAGAGAGTTGCTAGAGACAGGAGGAGGCTTTGTCTGCATTAGTCTATAGGGAAAACATTGGTGGGGAAGTGATGCATCCAGTGATTCACTCCTTCAACACAAGCAAATCTGATCACTTTGTCCTTCAGGAATTGTTAATCTTGTGGAAATCTGCCTACTCTCTTCTAGGCCATAGATATTTCACCTTTTAAGGGATAGAACAGCTAACATGTTGTGTCATTGTATTGGTGTGTTGACACTATAAACAGTATTTGTGTTGTTGCAGCAAGACCTTGTATTCTTTGGCTTCATCAAAAATGACTTAACCTTTGCATGGATTGCACGCTGCCCTAGACTGGTAATGAGAGATCATCTTGCGTTAATGTTTCACCAAAACATGCAGTATCATTTTCTTGCTACAAGAGGGACACACAAAAAGAGGTGCCGTATATACTTGAGTATAAGCAGAGGTACCCAATTTTATCTACAAAAACGTATTGACTCCAGTATAAGCCGTGGGTGGGAAAAGCAAAGTCAGAAATATAGAGCACCATTGCCCCTAGGAATGAATGAAACAGGTGACTTTTAGTGCCACAACCTCAATAAAGTTAAGGGAACCGCTCTATTGTAATTACAGGAGGGGGTTTCAAGGCAATTCTTATGATTTAAATGTGAAACTAAAATTCCATTTAAAAAGTATTTTTTATTATTATTGGGAACAATACATGTAATGGAAACCTTATTTTCATGTATGAATCATTAGTGGTGGAGTGTTCTATTTGTATTTCTTTTAAATTCCTTCTCCAGTAACAATTGATAAACGGCCACCAGTAACAGTAACCAGCCACCAGGTGGCAGTGCAGTGCTGTTTGTTTGCATTTCATCTGCTGGTGTTGGAGCTTCACAGAGGCTGCTGGTGCCTGTGATACAGTGAACGGGGACAGGTAAGTGGACCCTGACCCCCATGTTTGGGCTGAAAAACTCGACTTATACACAAGTTTATACGGTAACTAGACTGTCTAATAGTCTCTAACAGTCTTTGTGTCAAGTAGTGTATATTAGTAGAAGCAGCATGTTGCCATGCCGGACGATGAGATGTCTAGCTAAGGACCACTAGTTTGGTATATGGAGCAGAAACTTTCTTCCTTTTTAAATTTTTTTAATCACTTATTAGGTTTCTGGCATACCACAGAAAACCAGATATTGGCAGAAGAGGCTGCTGCCTTGGGTGTTTCAATATATAGGGAAAGAAAAAAGGGGACCACAAATAGAGAAGGGTGTTCCATCTTTTTTATTGGAGTAGTTCAGACCCACAGAGGGTGGGTGCAGTTGTATGTGGGTGTTCTCTTACCTCGTGTGCTAAAGGATCTTGTCCTAGCACTGGTTCAGGTACCACCATGTCGCCTGCTTTGCCTCTTTATTAAAAAAATGATTTCTTAAATGACCGTTTACTTTTCTCTAACTGAAGTCAAAGGGTTAAATCTGGGAATATTAAATATTCCCAGAGAGATGGAAGGTCACATGTTTCATAAGGTTAAAAACCATGACTTCCCTATATTATAGTTTCATTTATTAATATCTAACAGGAACTTGTAGGAGGGCCTCTTGTATAGGCTGAAATAGTAAAGGATGTAACAGAGGTGAGATAATACATTTACCTTTTTGGCTGAAAGCTCCATTGCAACCAGAACTTGATTTGTTTAACATGAATCATAAATATTGTAAATAATTTTGCTGCCAAAGGGGGTTGTAGATGTCTGCATCTTCATTGATGAGAGAGGGGCAACTTTAGGGTACATGGCACACAGAACCTGTCAGGTTAGTCTACTTGGTAACATGTAAGCGCAATGAATTAGTCACGATCACTGCTTTGCTTTGTTTGTTTGTAATTGATCATGGTCTGTGTATACTTGTTCCATTAGTCAGCCAATATGTGTTTTCCTTGAGTGATGCCTTTAGATCCCCCTTGAAGTTACAATTTCCATGTCATACAAGCATCGGTATGGAT
>CM070033.1:99962631-99975283 GCA_036250615.1 Ptychadena robeensis | reverse complement strand
AGTATACATAAATGAAGTTAAAGTTGACTTTATAAAGTGAATATGATTTACTCCTACAATAAATGAACCCTATTGTATTGAGTATTCTGGTATTAAATCACAATTTGCTTTCTGAATAAAGGCACACCTCTTTCTTATCTATATCGGTCACCTTACCTTGCATTTTTAGGATTCCACAGTCATAGCTGTATACACACTATTTTAGTGATCCTAAGAAAACTCTCCTATTCTTCTAAATCATTTATCCTAGTGGAACCTACAAGTGCTTGTGCAAGCACGGTCCCCCATTTACACTCACCAAGCCATATTTCATATTTACCCTTATGGCTGCTGCTAATCCACAACATTCTAAAACATTCCTTCCGTCCTTCCTTAAAATTTGGTTTACGTTAACATGATTATATCAAAAAAGTTAATTCTGTTCATTTAGATGTAATATTGTAAGAGAAGATGCTTTATGTGGTAAAGCACGCAGAAGCATTTTGCATTACAGTTCTACCATCATCTAACATCATCGCCGCCAGTATTGCTATTCTGCTGCTGTTTGCTGTATGTCTTTTTCGTACGTCAGGCTAACAGTAGACATTTGTACACTTTACTGTTACCCTTTCTATAGCCCCAGAAGAAGGATGAAGCTCAGGCTTCTAAGGTGTCTCCCCAGAAGGCAGCAGAACCTGTAATGGATCTCTTAGGCCTTGGTAAGACTATGTAATGGTAATTCATGTTTAACTTCTGCATTCCTATTGTGGAATCTTTAATGGTAAGACTGTGTAACACTATGATAGGAAATATGAATTGAGAAGCATTTGAAGAAACCTTAACCCTAAGCAACAAGGTCATATTTTGTTCCTATTTACCTATGCATTGACTCAAACCCAACTCATTTACCGTTGGTCAGGTTTGGCCAAAATGTATGGTTTAACCTCCTGAATTTCCTGCCGCCACTGGGATGGCACAGAACAGTAAGTATGCCCTGCTGGGGCTCTGATCTTTACCGGATGGCACCGACTCGTCCAGAGCAGTACTGACAGGACAGCGCTGGACGAGATGGAGCCGTCAGAAGCGCTAGGGGCGGGTTAAATATATGATAAAATCCTTATATTATTTTGGTGGGGTTTTTGTGTAGCCTCTGTACTCTGTAGCCTTTGTACCTGCAGAGGGGTAATCAATTCATTTACTGAAGATGCATCAGGAAATCAAGTGAATCTCTCCATAGGGAACGCATAGCAATTTAGCTTAGGTCCTAACTTAGGTCTGGTCTATCCAAAGCTTACAAAGTATATATAAAGTAATTTTTTAAACATTTTAGTTTAAACCCCCATTGTTCTGTTTCTCCACCCCCTCAAATCCCAACACAGACCATGATTTTTTTGTTGTTGTATTAACATTGTTTGCCAAAGCAATTATTACAGAGGATTTCAGAACACACTGACAACCCTGCTTGGAATATCTGGTAAGAGAGCGTAAATAACCTGAAGCAATGCCCTTTAAATTATATGTATTTCCTTACAGATGCTCCAGTGGCTGCTACTGTTCCCAATGGGAACTCGAACACGACCTTGGAGAAAGAACTGGACCTCTTTGGGACATCAGGCTCCAAACCCAGCCAGGTAAGCCAGTTTCAGTTGTTAAACGCTCTAGTATTTCCCAATGACTCCCTCAATCTTTTCTGACAGTCAGACTCTACACTCTTGTATACTGCTGTGGGGGGGGGGGGGGGGGGGGGGGGGGGGGGGGGGGGGGGGGGTTATAGGGAGGAAGAATAGCTGGTCTGCTAAAGAATTTCAGTGTTCACAATAGATTTATTTCACATACAGTCACATGTACACTTTTATGGGCATTCATTAATTACATATATATTACAAACTATGTCTGGCGAAAAAATCATCAGTTGGGCAAAAACAATAGATGAATCTGAAAGTTTGGTCCTGGTGGGTACACAGTTTTTCAGAAAATCTTTAAAATGAAGCCACTCCCTTGTAGCCGAGAGCTCATTGTGTATAACCACAGTCGCCTGATCTCTATTTTGTTTTGTCATGCAGGCTGTTGGCTCAATGCCATTAACTGGAAGTTCGGAATCTGTGCCTGAGAATCTCAACCTATTTCCAGAGACCAGCGCAAAGCCAGCTGAAGGTACGAAGAAGCAGCTATCCAAGGATTCTATCCTGTCCTTGTATGGTCCTCAGACACCTCAGATTCCATCTCAAGGTATAACCCAACAGTAACAATGTATACATATTGTAACATTTGCTGCATATAGGGATTGTGTAGGAATTTTGTACACACAGCTGACTGTATATGTATAGTATCTGTATGTATTAATTATAGCTTTTACTTATGCTTTCTCAGGCGGCCTCTTCATGGCACCAGCACAGATGGCCTACCCGAGTGCTTACCCAGGCTTTCAAGCAGTTCCCTCTCCTGGGGGAGTTATGGGGGGTATGATGGCCTCGCCAATGGGCATCATGACCCAGCCAGCTCACCCAGGCATGGTTGCCCCCATGGCGGTTCCAGCCGGATATGTTGGTGGAATGCAGGCAGCAGTCATGGGGGTACCGAATGGAATGATGGCACAGCATCCAGGTTGTATGACTGGCATCAGTGCTGTGGCACAGCCAATGTATGGTGTGCAACCAGGACAGCAGCTCCAGTGGAATGTTGCTCAGGTAAGATATGGCAGTTGAGGTTAATATTTTGTATTAGAAAGTTCTTGTTTTTAAATTGTTTTCTATTATGTGAAATAATTCTACCTTTTTATTTGCTAAACTGGAATGTATTTGGATTATTTCTGTAGTGATTGTGTGTGCAGTTGCACCTAAAGTAAATCTGTTCTTTATTTTGAAGGTGTCACAGCAGATGGCAGGAATGACGTTTTTTGGTGTCGGAGGCATGGCAGGATACGGACAGCCTACAGCTAACCAGGGACCCAATCAGACCCTCAGCTCACCTATGTGGAAATGAAACTGGTTCAGATTCATCCCCCTATGAACTTCTCCACTTTTCCTGTGATCCTGAAGATTTCTCTTCTTATCCACCTTTAGTCCTCTTAAAGCTTTCATCATTTATTTTCTAGTCCACATAATCTAACAGGGATACAGACAACTTCCATTTTTCCTACCCAGGCCAGTATACTGCAGTATAGTTCAATGCTGAGTGTTTATGAAGATAGCCCCATGCATTCCCAGAAACTGAGCCACATATCTTTTGTTCATGGCACCAGAATGTTCAGAATGAAGACTGAAAGCATTCAAATGTCAATACGCTGGCAGGTGTTCTCCAGCATACATCAGGCATGTGTGCTGCTACCAGCTCAATCCAAATATCTGCAGTCACGAGACCTGTATTACAGTTCTGCACCAGCAAACCCTGTGGGTCTACAGGCCTCACTATCCCTCCCTACATACTCCCTATTCTATAACATAATTGGAAGAGGCAAAGGTTGGAGTTCTAATACCATGACTGATCCATATAAGGCTTAGGGGAGATTTTGGTCAAGACCTTGACAAACAAATTAAATGCTTGCTTTTTTTTTTTAAGTTCTAAACTGGTTAGGAGTTTATCCATTAAGGTAGAGTAAACAGAAAGTGGCATGTTCTATTCCAGGGCCTATGTTTCAACATTTAATTTTTCTTCTATTCGGCATTGAAATCCCAAACATTGGCTTGTATACCAGTCTACTTTCTGTTCAAAACACTGGTATTCTGTAAAAGTGAACTAAAGGGAACGCCAGTAGCTCACACGCAAGGTGGAAAACCGCCAACTGGGAGCTGATTGGTCAGTTGTGTTTCCCTTTTCATTATTTTTATAGTATACCCTCCAAGTGTCTTACATTCCATATAAAGAAGAAAATATATATGTATTCCGCTGAGTGCAATGAAAGTAACTTATGTGTTGCTGTGTTAGTAAGCAAAATAATTTCCCTCCCTATGTTTTGTAAGTGCAATGTACCTTTAAGAGATTTAACTTATTGCAGGGAAAGAAGTTTTAGAATAAAGGCTCTGTACCAGAATGACATAAGATAATCCTTTATATATTTAACTTGTATCTGTAGACAAAATTCCTATGCTTTGATTGGTGCGTTGGCCACATATTTTAGTTGATACAGGAAATTTGCTATTTAACTAGCAAGTGTCCTACACCCTGTATTTTAAATATCTAACTACTTCCTATTTTATATGTTGTATATAAACTGTTACCTATTTAATGGAATGTTGGTGCTGTTGTCCAAGTAGCATTCAAGTGTGGCCACAAACAGATTGCAGATATGGTCATCTGTAAAATAAAATCTCTCATGTCATCACTTTATTAAAGGGGAGGGTCAAACATGCACCTTTAGGGGAGGAAAGTTAGGCAAGATGGGATAGCATTTATTACTTGGCTCTTTAGATGTTCTGCAAATGTGTGTTTTATTTGACCTACCACCACTTCCAAAAACAATGGGACTTTGTTGCCTGTCTTGGGATGACCTTTTTAGGGTGTTTTTTGAATTTAGATGACCTGGATTCTTAACAGCAACCCTGGTTGGGAAGGGGTGGTAGGATCTACTAAGTAGACATATCTCTCTAGTGGGTTACTACTTACAGATTTACTGATCTAAAATATGCATGTAACTTAAACCTGGTGAAGTCTGAATTTCTGTACAAGTGCAAACAAGATGAGGAATGTTCCCTATAGCCTTGTCAAGGCTTAGCGCAATGAGCAATTTGAGAAATACGGCTGGTAAAAGCCCATTGTCTTCAGAAAAAGCAATTTTAATGCAGAAAACCTTCCGCACGGCCTCCAATTTGTATTTTAAGATGTATAGGCTAGCTTGGGTTTGTTAATGTTTATTATAGACTAGGTTACATTGTTTACTTTCACTTTTCCTCATAACTCAAAAGTTAATTCAATGTTTAAAAACCATAGTAGTTTGATTTCCTCATAGAATTGTTCTTTTTATTCATTTATCTTTGTGTCTGGAAAGATCTGAATGTCACCTTCAGCAAACTATTACATTCTTCTTGTTGAGTTCCTCACATACTTTACCAAGCTAAGTAGAAGGAGATTCTGTGACCCCCACCCCAATGAGTGAATGCATTCTTCCTTGCATACTTATGCAGTTAGGACCAAGTCTTTGTATTAAGTGGCACTGTGACCATTCCTGCCACTTACAATATAAACACCATCTTTTAGGCATTCCTAATATTCCAAAAAAGAAAAACGTAATTACCAAGTTGTTACAGTTTAGTAAAAAAAAATCAGCTGGTGATCCACCATGTATATTATGCGTAGCAGTGTGGCAATTAGGCTGTTTCTGCTAGATACATTTACATATCTGTAACAAGCATTGTAACATTTTCCAGGAGCCCCAATATCTTCTGTAGCAGCAGCCATTGTGGAGTAACTACTACTACTTCATAGTTTTACATTTCCATTCTCTTTGTTTTCATTCCACAATCAGCAGTGACATTGCCTCTTCAATCAAAGAAAGAGGACTTGTGTAAGGTCAATACTTATTTTATTTATCGTTATTTATTTAACGATGACTTGCTCCAGAGTGCCTGCTTCTATCGAGATTTGTTATGTTTATTTGCTGCTTTTTAAGAATGTATACATGTATTAATGTCCTTAGCCTCTTTACTACTTTAAGCAAAATATGCCAGTAAGGAAGATGATACTGTTGTCAGTTTGGTGATGGGGACATAGAATAGAGGCGTGTATTTGGCTGCTTCGCAACACTGTGAGTTTTCTTTTTTTAGCCCTGCATTTACTTAAACAAAACAAAGACATATATATATATAAGAAATTAATGTGTCATACAATGTTGGTCCTAAAAATGATAGAATAGCTTACTAGTCATTGTTTTCTTTTCTCAATCCCAAAGGCCACTTGCTATTCCTACCTTGTACCCTCACCCAAACTGCACATGACTGCAAGTCAGGCTTTTACGTGTCCATGGAAGTAGGCCGATTTTCTGATGGCATGACCGTTTCCCCGGGAGAAGCAGGGTATTAGCATGTAGGGACTCTAGGTAATTAATGTTCTTGTAGTGTTCGTATTGTTTGCTAATCAGCTCAACCAAATTCCCTCAAACAAAAGGACTTCATACCATATGTGCTGGGAAATATTATGAATGTGAAATATTTGCACTTTCTGTAGCTTTAACATTTTCTTTTATTGTTTGCTAACCTGTGGTTTTTTTAAAGCTTGTTGAAGATGCCTTTGAGTTAGTGGTGTTTTTTTTGTTCACAAGTTACATGAAGTTTAGTTTAACCTATTTTATCAGGAACATTTAAGTTATAAACACATCTAATGCAAAAACTCTTACAGGTATATAAATGTTTGTTCTGTAAGTGTCTTTTGACTTTATTATCTAATGTCTGCTTTATGTTCATTTTTTATTTTCTAACAGCGATTGTATAAAGATGGTTTATTGTATACTCGTTTATTTTAAGGTGGAAATCATATACAGAGGCAGCTACACATTGGTGTATATGTACATTCCGGATTAAAGGCAGTCAATAAACAATACTAGAATTGTGTGCGTGTACCTGGTGGGGTTTTTTTTCACTGTTTAAATCTTTTACGACAAGAAGACATTAATACTTTATGGCACAGGACAAATTTAGCTGTCTCTCTATCTAATTTATCTATCCTCATTTAATATAAGGGCCCCCATACACCTTTAGATTCCCTTTTAGATCTTCTTTTGTTTTACAAAAAAACATGTAATATGAGGCACTTTCTAAACCATCAAGTCTACCTGTGTTCAATCACAGAGGACCCGACACTACATAGTTGTTGGTAGATCTAAAGGATATCTGACAGAGAGATCTATAGGTGTATGGCCAGCTTATCAGAAAAGAACATAACAGTTTAAAATATTTATGATTTTTTTCTCTCCTGCCCAGCCAGGCTCCATGGCTATAGGAGATCTGATCATATAAGGTGTTGAGATATTTAAACAATTTATTAAGCTAAACCATAAGAAACTTGCACATTCATAAGTGACTTGCAACATAGGCTCCCACAACCATAACTGGCACTACCTGATTTTGCCCCTCTTACCCACCGTCCTCTAGTATTAGTATTTTCCCATGAACTCTCTCGGGCGCCCTATTAGAAGTGCCATTACGACAGATACAATTGTCGCGACTTTAGTGCTGTCAGTGGGCAGAACACCAGGAGAAATACTGGATCCAGATTGTTACTGCCTGGTCTAAGTTAGAATCCCCTACTTGGAAAGTTGTTGCCACTGCAGGGGACAAGTTGGTTTGACTTGACTTTCCCATGTGTGATGTTTTGAAATCGGTCAGCTACCTCTACAATCTGAAGATTGGGTAAAGGTGTCCATACACATATATGGGGCGCTTGATCGAGCCGCTTCAAGCGCTGACGCCAAAACACTGCTGCCATTGAATGTGGCCACTCGTCTTCGAGCGGGATCGATTAAGGCCAGTCGAACAGGTCACTAACTAGATTGTGTCAGCTGCCATTGCTGACCTGGTTCTCAAAATACTGCTGTTCTGATCCTCTGCCTTCTAATACTCAGTCGGGGAGCCAGTAAGGAGCTCCGGTGTTATTTTGTTACTTAAACAAATTCTATGCCAAGTCTTTCACTTGGAGGGAAGATGACCACACACCTAACAAGTTGTAGCTCATACACCGGTTCACCCCCTTCAACCACTGGATTTATCTCTACAAATAAGCCCTGTGGTTGAAGGGTGAAACATGTCAGAGAAGACAGCCCCCCCCCCCCCCCCCCCCCCCCCCCCCCCCCTTGTTTTCATGGGTTGTTAACTGGCCGATAATCGAGCAATAGCACAAGCGTCCGATAGGCCGGTCATAGGGTCGTTATCAAAACCCACACAAGTTTGCAGGCGCTCGAGACGTTTCCTGGGCTGCTGCGAGAGCGCCTGGTCATTTCCTGGGACCTTCCTTTTTTTATTTTTTTTTTTACAATAGCCAAAACTGAGAAATAAATGTGTAATGCTAAAAGTTTAGAAGTATATTTGACACATTTAAAAGTATAAGAATGAAAATGGCTTTAGAGTTTGATTGCAGTGAAAAATCTACATTTTTTTTTTACATGTTTCACACACATTTTTGGTGATGATAAAACTTTTTAGCGGTTTTGCAATTAACTAGAAAAGAAATGCTTTCCTGACTTGATTTTGACTTTGATTTGATAACTTGTAACTATTTCCTAGAGCCTTTTGCACAACTAAGCCTTCTGAAAACAGAAGGTATTTACATGCCCCAATCCATCGCAAATTTCAAAAGTTTAGGTAGAAACCCTAGTTTCAGGACAGTGGGTGGAGCCATGCAAATTATTCCTTTACACCCCATCAGCCAAATGCACATCTAGAGCCGCTGGTGTACAGTGCAAATATAGCCTTATGGTACAGAGCCATTTATTCCTAACTGCATACAGCTGTTTCACACTTGTCCATCATCAGTGCAGTGCATGGAAACCATGGCTCTATGGTGTGGGGCTTGGGAGCTGAACAAAAAAAAGCAACCATGAAGGTTATGGTGAGAAGGGATTAAGGTAATCAAAAACTCTCAACTTGAGCAGTGCAACTTGAGCAGTGCAACAATCAAGCCTTCTCAAAATAGAAGGTATTTACACGGCCCAATCCAGCACAAATCCCCAAAGTTTAGGTAAAAACCCTTGTTAGTGGGTGGAGCATTCCTAGCCTTTTGTAAAGACCATTTGTTGGTAATAGACAGGTTAATAGAGCCAAGCACAGAAGATGGTTGGTACCAGGAGTTAACTATTTTATAGCTTGCCTTACCTCCAGGTATTTGCTGTTGATTTAGGTTTCTTTCCCTCAGTGAACTGGGTCTCTAAATCCGAGAGGATCAAGATAAAAATGAGTAGGTGTAGTGTAGGATAAAGCTTGTTTAACCTCTCCAGTGGCAGAACATACAAGCTCAAATGGGGAAAGTGAGTGGTCCCACAAAGAATGAAAAGAAAATGAGTTGAAGATTTCTGGAAAAACCAAGGAACTGGACACGGGGATCTCGGATTTGTGCAGCACCTTGTTCCATGTAGAATTATTCTGTGCAAGGCTTTTTCCTTGGAGAAGGGGAAATGTGTCCAGTAATGCAGAGGATTGTTCAGGGGAAAGAGCTAGGTTAACATACAGGTGTGACATGCAGCACCCCCGGTAAGCAAGATCAACAGGAGGTGACAGACAAAATTTTGCATAGGGCCCCCAAAAGCTAGAAATGTCCCTGATCCTGAGGCACCAGGATTGAAATAATTAATTAAAGGGGAGAAAGACCTAGATCTTGCTAGATGTCCATAAAGACCCCCATACATGTAGCGAGCCGTTGGTGGCCGCCAATCTCGGGTGCCTACATGGGATGACAGATCCGTCTCCCAAAAGCTCGGTCGGCCAGAGAACGGACATGTCTGTAAATCTCTGGCTGATGCCATTGGGACCGGCATCCCCATTCAAACTAACCGCCGGCACACAAAGGGCGCGATGCAGCGTGATGATCAAATCAAAACTACCCTACCGTTGGTTGGAAATCCTCTTCCAAGTACACCAAACACTGATATGACACACATATACATACACACAAAGAAAGACTGACAGGACGCACTGCGCTTTTAATTTTAATTGGGTTTAATAATCTCTGGTTGCCAGAATACATGCGTTACAAGCTCACCATCTAAATGTGCTCCTTTCAAAAATTGCCAAGAATATTTTACAAAAAAGAAAAATCGTGCAATTTTTTTTTTGTTATTATTTCTCATAGTCATCAGTCCTGCTGCATGAAAACCACAAAAATACAAGGATTTGACAGGAAAGACCACGTCTATAAAACATTACAGAGTACGGGTAGAAAACACAGGTTTCCCTTTATTTGATCATAAATCTGCTTTATCTTTTGCTGTAATACAAACATAATCTGTCACATACTTGGTCTTTACTTTTTTTTTAAATATATCTTTTTATATATATATTTATATATATATTTTTTCCATACACAAAGCTTTACAAGTAGAAGCAGGTATCAAAACTTTGTGACACCACATTCAGAGCATTAAAGCATTACAAACATTCAACAATGAGCCAGAAAGGAGGGCACTTCTGTAAGTACAAATGACACAGCTATTTGAACAATATCCTCCGCTGTCGTCTTCAGGGATTGTCGGTGTGTGTGGCCTGATTGACTCTGCCTGGCAAAGTGGCGCAAATTCGTTTCTGCTGTTAAGGCGCAAGGATTTTTGGCCTTCGAGGCAGCCAGAACTGCTTGTGCTGTATGTAAGTCAATGTTCTGATTCTCATGACCCAAACACAGATCTGTTCAAACTGCTGGTGCTTTATATTAACAAAAAGTTATATAATTTTCTCATATACTCAGGATTTCACTGCAGTGTCTCTGGTGCTTTATATGATTCTATTTCATGGTATACTCGCTTATGATATACCCAACATTTCACTGTATTGGTGCGTAATAAACATTTAAAGCTGTATTTTTCATATACATTGTTGGCTCTGTAAGGCAGCAGTGTGTGTTTGAAAATGTAGTGTGTGGGTGTTAGCTCCCTGCCAATACCCCAATGATCTAAGATTTGTTTTTTGTTTTAGGGATCATGAAAAATGAAGCAGATAGTTGCCCATAGTGTGTAATAAAGTTTGTGTTTTACGCATATTCCCTTGTTTTCTTTTGAAAAAAAAATAGTGGGTTGCCCAATTCTAGTCATTGAGGGACACATACAGGCCAGGCAGCCATTTTGTGAATCTACTTAATTAAAGCGGTTTTTAAACTAAGAAAAAAATAACTACATTAAATAAACAAAATACTCACCTGTCAGCAGTTGGAAAGCATGGTAAAATGCTAAAAGATACCTCACGTTTTCATTTTTGGCGACAGCATCTTAACTACTGGTGACCAGAAGCCATTTCCACCTGAGATGAGCATCTCTTTTTACACGGCTCATCACTGCAGCCAAGTCCCCCCCCCCCCCCGGAACTCCTCCAGAGACAACCGATTTATTCTGGCAGTGGGCCTTGATCAGAGGTGTACATCTGATGCTGATCACGGTCACCCAGATATAGTCCTGTGGCATCGTGAGATTGACGGGGCTGGGAGAGAGATGATGAGTATCTCTCTCCCAACCCCGTCAATCTCACGATGCCACAGGACTATATCTGGGTGACCGTGATGTCATACAGCCGCTAGGGTGCCTAGGATAGATGTCCCAGGTGCCCTTGTGGCTGCATGGCCACGTGCCTTGGTGGTACCGCACACAGTGGGAGGGGAGTTCTTGGAAAAAAACGCCCCACCTGCTGTCAGAATTTTTTTTTCTTTCGATTGCGGGTTCCCCTTATTAGCTGCAGCAAAGCCAATAAGGGGTAACCTACGAGGTGGTAGGTCCGATTTTGTTACCATCCACTAGATGTGTCCTTGGAATGTGGCCCTTGGGGAATGGAGTTGGACAGCCCTGTTCTAGAATAAACATGCTAGGGGTGATTTGTAATTTGTTATATATCCAATTTAGTATAGATTGTAATGACTGCCTAAAGGTTCTGATTAAATGTAAAACGCGCCCCTCTTCTCTGACAACTACAGCACATTAAAGCTGACCAATACTGAACAGTTATATAAAACTATGTCAACAGTCATTTTGATTATCTTGATGAACGGTATTAGAAGAACTGAAATATGTATCTTTTGTGGAAAAAATCCTGGTGCACAGGCTGTCTTTATGGTGGATCTTAAGTTCTATGCCGGAAAAAAAAATCAACCAATCTGAATCAGTGATTCAAAGAATTGGAGTATGTAAACGGCAGCTAGGCACCTGATATTTTACATAGAGGTTAGAAAACATATCTGTAGTGTTTGATTCAAATCAACTGCACTTGCTGTGTTTATTTCTTGAAAAATGACAGCAAGTCCAGTTGATTTGAATGAAACACTACAGATATACAACAACCTGGATAAATGAGAACCTTCACAGCTGGAAAAAAAATCCTACATATCTCTGTCACGTTTCTGTTGGGGTTAACCCTAGATCTCGCACGGTTCATACTTGAAAAATCCATTCATGAAATGGAGTCTAATAAATTGGGTACCATGTCAGTAAGGCAAGCGGCCCGGCTGTGTTAAAAGAATATCTTGGAGTACAAAATCCCTATAACTAATTATTAAGCAGTGAACTTACTACCGAGTCCCGAAACCTCCCACGCTGTGTGTCTTCCACCACAGCTTGTTACAGTAAGTGACTTCTAGCCTCGGGATAACAGAACAATTAAACTTCCTCTTCTGACTCTTAGACCTCTCACATTTTTCACTCCCATCTGCCCCCTCCTTTTTTCTTCTGTTTTATAACTTTTGCTGACAATGTGAAAAGAAAACTGCATAACTTCCACTTTTTGCTGAATATTAGAAATGTTCCTAAGCACCTCTGAAAAGCGATGGGCATTGTTACTTTTCTGTTCCCTGGATGCAGTTTAATTGCCGGCATTCGTTATGGAGACTGTATGGAGGTCTTTAATGAGGATTCTAAACAATATGTGCCTGTACCTTGGCTGGGCTCCTGGAGAGAGCAAAGTGGGACAGACTGACCTTCATGTGCTCACCTGCACTGCTTCCATCTATAAACTGGCCCTGACAATACACAATGCAGATGACACTGAACAGCAGGGTTTAG
>CM070033.1:99945176-99962531 GCA_036250615.1 Ptychadena robeensis | reverse complement strand
ATTGTTATCTATGAAGATCATGTCTGTGCAGTGAGTCTTTATAGTCCTCTAATGGGCATTACTCCACAAGACATAAGCTGAACAACCCCATTTATATGTATTGGAAGTTACTTCTAGCGTAGGAGCCATATTTGTTATCAAGCCTACATTAAACAACACATCAAGCCATGCATATAGATGGATTGGGGCTTGTGATATTTTAGATTATGTCGCTAGGAGGGAAGGGCTTATTTATTTGTAGTTGTATATTAACAAAACCAGGACATGTGAGATGGTTTTTGAAGGTGCAGGACTCAGAGCTGTTATCATCATCATTCTTCAAGACCAATAAAAAGAAGACCTGGTCAAACATACTCTTTGTATTCAAGTATAAAGATAAACACTCCAATGCTTGCAACCTCAAAAACAGACAAAAAAGGCAACTCTGCCCCAGTAGGTTCCCTTTTGATTAGAACTATTTAAATTAGAGTTTATTTGATAAGGTGAAGAGCAGTGTGCAAAATGCTAAATCTTGCAGTGACCATGAAGGACAATGAACATTTTTCATGCAATGTGCAATCTGCAAGTACACATGTATAACAATTTTAAATGTCCTGCTGGATGCATTTTGCCTAGGTTTGTATTTCTAGTTAATTAAATTGGAAACAAAACCATAGGCAAATGTATAAAAAACACATTGGATCTCACAACACCAAAAATCACGTTCTTCATTGTGGTTTTACAAATCATTCATGTGATAGAACTCTTAATGTCCATGTTTCCATACAAGTTGAAACAGCTTTCCTGTATAAGGCTATATATTTATAATTACTCCTATTCCTAGTTATTAAATTCTGATACTGTAACTACAGTGGCGAATCAACCTTATTTCTGTTCACTTATAGTCACAGGCTTGGGCTTAACTGTTATGTCTTGATAAGTATTACGGCACTGTTTAGTTGAGCGTTAGAGATTGATGAACTGCCGGCAGGGTGGACAGTTTGTGGCGAACATCACATGTTCGCCTTTCTTCTCTCCGGGGAATAGTACAGAAGTGTTCGACCCGCCCCCTTTGCCGACGAGAATACGTTTATTATTCTTCCACCGGCCAGATCAGGTGCAGAAAGATCTGGCTGCAGGAACAATTCTATCACTAGAGACCGGTTAGAGACATCGGTCTTCGGTGAAAATACTTTTTAAAAAACGGAAGTGATGCCAGTAACATCAGCAAGTAAAATAAGGAACTGTGTGGTCCACGTTTTTCAGGTTTTACCTGATTCAAATTCCCCACGAATTAGAATTTCCATGCGAACAGGCGGACATCAGACTATTCTAAAAGTCCGATCCGGAAAAATCACACGTCCAAACACCTTGTTCAATCTCTTCTTCGATATCGAATTTTTGGGAATGATCACACCATGTGGGCAGCAATCGATTCCTGAAAAAGTTCAACAGGTGTATGGATAGCTTTAGTTTTATCTAAGATTAAAAATCTATTAAATGTTTGTTGTCAATGTATGGGAAGAAGAACATTTTGTGTCTTCTTTACCTCTCTATTATAAAGCAAGGCCAATCACAATAATGGGGCAAGCTTAAACTCCCACCCTTACCCCTTCTGAGCCTCTTCTGATACTTTTGTGTTATTAGTAGACTTGCTGACCAATAGGAAGGTAAACAAGTCATAAATAGGTGGGGCTCCATGACATGTTTACTTTAAGGAAGTATTTAAATACAGAATAAATATATATATGCATTTACATACTAGACTTTATATTAGTTATAACTGTTGAGCAAAACTTACAGCGTACAGCAACACATATGAATTTTTCAGTTTTCAATTGTCTTATCCAACAAACAAGACTTGGTATAAACACTCCTATCCTGACTTTTCAAAAGCCATTCCTTACTTCATTTATTGTTGGAGAAATAATAAATACGTGAAAGAATGCCAACCTTTGACTGGAGATTCTCTGATCTTGGTACTAGCTAAGCTTTTCTCAACAGAAACTCCAAAAAAGATAAAATCACTGCTGCTCTTACAACTAATTAAATAAACCCATTACATGAAAATGAGGTTCTTAACTGGTAGTGACTGCAGATATGTGCACATTCTGTTTACAGGAGGTTGATCTAGGCATGATATAGTAGGAAGAAAACCCTGGCTTACAAATTATGGTTGTGCCAAAGGTCGCAGCACATACATGGTTTTGCCATACATGGAAACACTTAGTAAATGCAGTTTAGTACTGTCGACCATTCAGCATTTGGCCCTAGTCTAGCTTCACAATAGAATTTTTTTTTCCAATAAAGCTTCACAATATAATTTTTATTCTCAATAAAGCTTCACAATAGAATTTGCTGCCTCATGGGTTGATACATTACTGTACATTTGAATTGTGTTAATAAGTATTTCTCACAGACAAATAAACTAAACACAAACAACTGCTGCTCAAAGCATAGACAGGTTTTTGGCATAGGGCCAGTGTTCATGCAAAAAACTAAACTACACCAAAGGGTGACGGTACACAAAAGGACTAAACCATAGTCTTTGGCAGTTGAATAATGAGCTCCTTATATTTGACCTTCCTGAAGGACTTCCACCCTTAACTTCTTGAAGTTGTCAAATTACACTTGAGGCAGCCGTGATTAATCAACTGACTGTGACAACCATGCTACTGACAGAACTCCCCCAATAGGACTCCAAAGTTGTGTCATTTAGATGACCACTTAGAAGAAGAAGAACTCTGCCAAGGCCACTTTTGACATTTCTGCAAAGGAAGTGGTTGCACCTAGTAAATCACACTACTTAGATGAAGAATGAGATGTCAGGATCTGAGTGGGAGGAAATACACTAAGATGTTTATTTCTTCCTATACCTTATTATATATTTGCCTTCGCATGATCCACAAAATGGTCATCTTAATGCTCAATCTTACCATTTCATCTCAATAAGCAACGTTTCTTAAATGCCCCAAATGTTAATTATCTTAAAGCTTAAAAGGGAATGTTAAAATAAACATATTTAATATACAATAGTTTTTTTCAGTTTTAATATGTTTGCTTTAATGGACCAGGATATCAGTTATTTCTGAGGGTTCAATGCAGTCTGAATTCTTTGGCACCAACTGCTACGGAGAGCTGATATTTTGATCCACCAAAGGTACACATAAAATAATAGAAGTATGAAAATGAACATATACCTTTTACAGAGTTCTTTAGGTAATTGTGCATTGTGGACAATATTGAATATTCAGCTTGATAACCTTGTCGTTCTAGTGGCAAAATAAAATACCTTATACGTTTGAGTATATTGCAGTCCAGTGCATTTTCGGAGTGATGTTGTCCATGCTGGAACCCCTCTATAAAGTCTTTCATCTATATTCTACTTGACTCCTTTTAGTGCTTTTTTTATTTCCATTCCATACTATTTTGAAAGAAATACATTACATTTTGTTAATGTAAGACTCGTTCTCTGCAGGCTTTTTAATTGGGGTTGTTAAAAAATGAGAGAGAAGATTAGCACAACAATTATACTCTGCCACCAATGCTATAGAAGCGTTTTATCTTCTCCCATATTTTATGTCCACTACAGTTTGCAGCCCTGAGTTGTTATTGTAGACATCCTTAACGAGAGAGGATTGATTGCTACATTGGGTCGCATGCTACATATGTGCTCCTGGACCTCAAGCTCCAAGCTGTATCCTGACTTGGCTCCAGCATTTCTTCGTTCATTACTGGGCATTGTTCATGGTCAAAGCTCTAACTTTGTATCTGGGTTGTAGGAGATGCTTTAGCAGGGCATGTGAAAGGTAACCATAAACAATGTTCATGCCGTTTAGAAAAATAAAATAGAACCATGGGTCATCTGTATCCTTCCCTGGGTCAAAAGTAGTTGCTAGCCCTAGGCTTTCCGACTTCTTGGTACAGTATACTTTGTTTACCAGTAACATAGTGCAGAAGAAGCATGTAACAGGCCTTCTAGACAATAAATGCGGCAACAAGTTTGGTGCAGCACAAATTCCTTAATGCACTTAAATGAAAAAATATGTGTGAGATAGATGCATTATTAAATCACACAAAAAGTGACATGCAGTTATATGTATATATCTAAATAAGATTGCTTATCGGTGCCACAAAAAAATGTAGAAGAGAAGCATCTAGTGTTTTTCTCTGTGTTGTTTTTGTTCAAAAGTAAAATTGCACATTGAAATGCTACATTCCGTTTTAAATAAAGCAAAAGAAGTGTAAAAAAAAAATAATCTGATACCTGAAAAAATATCATTCTGCTATATAGATATATGTAAATGCGGTGGTGATTGAATGTAGTCGTCTATGAAATATACATGATAATATCACAGTTGCCACCTTGGTAAAATGTAGCTCTCGTCTTGCCTGAGGAGGGTAGGAAGTAGGTAAGGAACAGAAAATTGGTTTGGATGAAAAGACGGACAAGGAAAAGGTGGGGAGCCAGTGAAATGTCCTTAATGGTAGAGATTAATCTTATTCCGGATACTGTAATTTGGCATCAGTGTGCTGTTCGGTGTGCTTCTTTTGTGTTTGTTCTCTTTGAACAGAATGATCATATGTAGCATTTTGAAATGCTGGAGGATTGTGTTAGCTATAAGCTTACTCAAGTAGAGTAAAGGTTGCCAAGGTAGCTAATTCTTTGACTTTATATTCCTCTCAGTGTTACTGAGATAACACGGGCTATTGTGATTTGGAGTATCCATGTTTGGTTCATGTGGATTCTGTTCTGTAATAAATATTATAACAGTCTCTGAAGTGTTTCTTTTTTGCAATATGATTTAATTGGCAGCTTTCAACTTTGTGTTGCAGAGGGGTCTTAGCCACAGTGAACTCCCTCTTTTTCCCAGAGCCCTGGATTGACTTGCTGATTTTGCAGTGCCGTCCATGAAGTGTGTGGTAAAAAAGAGGAAGTTGACTGGTTAGGCTGAAAAAAAAGAGGAGAGGATTGAAAAAAATATATGTGTTCCTCCTAGGTTAGGTGCAGGATGGACTAGTGGAGCTTTCCAGTGATGACTGAGACAGTCGGCGGGTGAGAGGAGCAATGCTGGAGTCTGCTAGTGAAGACGTAGGAAAGAGTTTGTACCACCCAGTGACATAGGAACTTAAATCAACTTCTTCAAGTAGGATCTGCGCCATGCCCATAAAGCATTTGTGGTCCATTCTTCCATAGTCTCCCCAAACAATGACCTGTGAAGGCATACAGATGGTACTTTTTCATACATGTGTAAAAGGTAGTCATTGATTGCTTAATGTCCTTGTGCATGTGGTATAGTGTGTATATTACTATAAAAATAGACAGTGGGCCATTATTAAAAACTTTAACAAAGTAATTGGCCAACCTTGATATTTATTGAATAGATAACTTCAGTTGATCAATTATAATGAGGAACCTTTTCATATGGAAACAAAATCAAGTTATGCCTAAAAATTTTATCTGAAACAAGCAAAGTGTAATACTGTAACACATATGAACATACCTGTCAACCCTCCTGTTTTGGCCGGGAATGTCAGGTTTTTTAAGTGGCTTTCCCGACCTAAGGCAATTTAGGAGGGAGGGTGTTACTATTCCTCCTAAGTTCCCATCTCGCTTGTGCAGATAATGTGCAGGGTGGGACATTAATAGGGAGAGTAACGCCCCTCCCTTTTAAGTTAGGCAGCTACGAAACAGGAGGGAGGGGATCTCCAGATGCCGGAAGTGGCGGTGCTGATGTCACTGACGGTTTTTGGAACAAGGAAGAGCCGCAAAAAATTATCGGAAGTGACGTCACAAGTGTCACTTCCCTTCATTTTCCCTAATTTGGGGACAGTAAGGTTGGCAGGTATGTATGAAATCAAATGTAATAAGAGAAACATGTATGCCATTTAATTCTTAAATAAAGTTTTTTTAAAGTCTTGTGGGCCAAATAGAATAACACTGTGGGCCTCATTTGGCCCCCAGCTCTGCAATATGGGACAGCCAAACATGGCTCATGAGAAATTTCCTCATTGTTTCCTTTTTTCATTCAACTTCTAGATATGGAACACATGTCCTGGTACCATGGTCTAGCACTGTTCACAAACAGTTGTGCTGTTCCATAAGAACAGGCGTGGCTCAATGAAAGTTAACAAATACTTCCCCCAACCTCTATAGAAAATCATATATTAAATAGATTTTCAAAACTGATATACTCATTGCTATATTTTTTACGTAGCAGTTAGACTGTCTATGCATGAAGCTTCTTTGTACTGGGTTTGGGTTAAGGTACATAAAGTTTTCTATAGAGCCTATGGATTTTTTATATCCCTTAGCATACATGAATAGTTATCATTAATAGTGAAAGTCTTTAATGTATCTAACTTGAATCATTATTGTAAAATCTGGTCTGCTGATGTTTTGAAGCTTGACCTCACCTGTAACACCTTTCCCTGAGGTCCTTCATCAAACTGAAGAACCTGTTGATATACTGGATCCCAAGTTTTCTTTGCAGTCCTCGTCTTCTTTTTTGACAAGCAAGCTCCGTTTTCTATCAGGTAGACCTTTATATACGGGGCTGTGCACGAAAAAGAAATGATGACAAGTGTTTTAAGATCGTAAAACTAAGTAGTAAGATCAGCATGACAGCACGTCACACATTTTAAAACTGATTATCTGTAGCTTGAATTAACTGTTAACTGGAGGTAACGGTATTCTATTAGATTATATTGTATACCAACATACCATAAGTTTTCAAAGTACATTTTTCTCATATAAAAAATTTGTTTATTTTTTTATTTTTAACATTAACACAAACTTTTACTACTATAGTATAAATGAGTTCAATGTGATGCAGCAATTGGCCAAAAAGCCTGTTAAATTGCCACTGGAGGCTACATTCCCAGAAAATCCTCACATTTTCCACCCTCAATGAAATTTTAGAAGCTTGATTTAGAAGCTTGATTTCAAACGACCCCCCCATGGCTGACAAAGTGATCCTGACTAATTGTTTATTGCCATTTGAACCATTCACCAGTGGCTTGTATCATCAAGTTTTATTTACTCTATCATTTGGTATTCAAACAGTTAACACTTATATTACAGTGTGCCGAATGATGCATCTTTTGCCAGTAAAATCCAAACTATAGATATTGTTAGACATTTGGTGTTATGTTTACAATGTCCTTTTATGTGTCCCTTGCAACAATGCCTACCGGCCTAATGTAATTTACCTGGAATTGTTTTGGAGCCAGGTTTTGGAGTAAGGCCTCTGGCCTGGATCACTTCCACCTCAAGTTGACCATTCCTGTCCACCATACCAATGTTAACATCTCCTGCAACATAAAAAAGGGAGCATATATATGTTACAATATTGGTAAAACATTCAATATTTTCTAGACTTAATCTAAATGTTCAGGTTTCCAACCTGCACCTGAAAAGGAGATTGCTTACCTAACTTCAACACAGAAAAGTGAGTTCAATGATTTGGATATACAGTGTGGATTTGTGTCCATAATTACACTGGATGGACGGAATTACAAAACCTTTGTGTTTAGATGTCTGCATGGATGTCTTCTTAAGGACACAATTATAAATGAGGGTTTATGTATTTTAAGGTTCCTTATAAACCATTTTTTGGCAAACAGATTACAATGTTGAGGGGGTGGCAGGATAACAAAAAGAGCACTTCAGTTTAATTCTTAGCAATAAAAGATTAATTGATCTTAAGCATTTTTTTATCATAACTGAAATAAAAGGCAACAGTATTATCAATACATAACAACATGATAACATTTAAAACTATAGAAGTTACACAATGTCACATGTTATATGAAAGTTTTTTTTTTAATACGTAAGGCAGTTATTAGAAGATGTTGGGGCAGGTGGACTGGGTGTTAGGTTCTAGGTTTGGCTCTCAATAGGTTCACAAATCATGTTGTAACCTCCTGCTCCTCTGGCTATTTTGTCAGTGCAAACATTAGAGCATGGAGAACATGTACAACTAAAAAGTAAGCCCATAACATGAGCATGGAATAAAACATTAACCAACTAGTCAACTAGTCGTCTAGTTGATTTCAGAGGCAGAGTCGACCACTCTTTATACAAGCCGACTAGTCCCACTCTGTGTGAATGCTAGTCAGAGAAAGAGAAGCACAAGGCATTCTTTCTCTATGTGTGCGCCGACTGGCTGCATGGAGTTTCTTCCGCTGATCTTCACATCCTCTTTCCTTCCCTCCCGGCCAATTGCGCCAGTGTTTTCCTACCTTGATTTTTAATATATATTTGTTCCTAATCTTGAATATACCCTGCCTACACCAATAAATTGTCCCACCCCTCCCTGCTAAAACTGGCAATCATAGGCAGAGAGACAGCATGCACCTAGTCTCTCCGTGTGCTGACCTGTGTGTATGTAGGTTCTGCCTCTGATTGGCAGCAATGAAGTGATGTCTGTGTGATGACATTATAACTTGTCAACTCGACCACGACTCTAGTGACCGATTACTCGGCCATTATCATAAGTCATTGATGCCTTAGTACTGAATGCGTATCTATGTTACCCCCCCCCCCCTATACACTATATAGCTAAGAATATGTATATGATGGTAATTGTCATTTGTAATGCATCTCATTAGAATTTCAGTGAATTGAAAATAGAAATCTCTTTTTGCTCAGCAAAAATTTAGGCAATTTAAATATCACACATTTTAGTCAGCATTTGTTAAGTTCCACTTACTGCTGAGCTTGTAGTTTAACTTTCAGCATATGTGAAAGCATCTACTTGGTGGGTATTATCAAAGTATATAATGCCATTACATTAGCTTTGGAAATTCATCTTTATGGGCCAGTGTTTCAAAAAAGCTGCAAAAATGTATATTAAACTGTAAATGCCAAACTTGGCTTATCAGACTCCCTTACATAATAATGTTACTTGAGAAAGTCAATCACTATTTTGTGAGAGAGCAGGAGCTGGTCACAGTGCTGCTTCATTACTTTCTGTCAAACTCTGCATTGATTGTGCAGTGGCAAGTTCCCTTTGGAAAAGTTGTACTGCAGAGAAAATCATGGAGAAACACATGATCGATTTGATCAAGTTATTGAATTGATCTCCCTTGATTAATTTATTGTGTGTTATTTCTGCTTTCTGTGTCCAAATACAACAACAATATTTAAACAACAATAAAACAACAAAAGTGCTAATTGATCCACTTATCAAATTGTGCTTCTCCTTGTGTTCTCTTTCAGTAGAACCTGTCTCAGGAAAATGTGTCATCCCTAGTCACAAATCAATGCCCAAACTGTAGCCCTAGCTGTGCTCTGAAGATACTCCTTCTGCCATCCAGAGGCCGCCTATTCCTAAGTGGGACTTTGAGGCCAATTAAGTGCATCACAGATTGGGTCAGTAATAAATATACAAGATACAGTCTTTATTGATACAAACATTTTTTTTCCTAAAACCATCTCACTTTGTGGCAAGGACCCATACTGAAATCACTGCTAAAAATAATCAAAGTGTATGGTGACCCTACTTATGGTTTATCCAGTTACTAATTGAAGTCTATTGGAAGAACTGGAACAGCTCATTTGAAACAGTACAGGAACACATTGTTTAATCTAGCAAGATTGAAGTAGACAATACTACTATTTTCAAGCGCCAATCCGTCCCCCACCTCTTATGGGGAAGTTTGACCCAGAACTCTGGGAATCACCTCTCGGTACTGGAGGGTGACTGGTCCCAGGGGAACCCCTTGGGCGCTTCATACCATACTTTTGGTCCGCATTATGGTGGTCTATAACGTTGGTTGCGTCTAGGTCCTCTCGTCAGTCTGTCCCTGAGGAAGCCCATAGGACTGTAAATGACTGTAAAAAAAGATTTACCATACTGGATATTCCCTTGCTACAGAAGGTTTTAATTATAGGTGTTATTGGTGTATGATTATATGAATTTTTTTGTATCAATAAAGACTGTATCATGTATATTTATCGACGACCCAATTTGTGATGCACTTTATTGGCTTCAAAGTCCCACTTAAGAATAGGTGGCCTCTGAATGGAAGAAGGAATATCTCCCAAACCTCCAGAACACTGCTAGGGCTACAATCTTTTGCACGTGCTTCATTAAGGATTGGCCTCAAAATTTTAGCTTTGGAAACATCCACTAGTTTGATAGTTGGTCCTAGTCACAAATAGTCCAGAAATAAATATCAGTGCTAGTTTCCTAAACTGGAAAATTTTCAGATAGATGAAGAGAATGACTTTCTTGTAGTTTGTGGGATAAAATTAAATTGGGTACTTAGGAATACATCATCCACAAATATTCAGAAACAGAAGCTGACTTCACACTACCTTTGTATTTATTTTTGGGTTGAAAACCAAAGCATTTATCCATGCCATCTCTAACTACTTTCTCAAACCAAGTCATAAAAGGGGGGAGGCATATGCTCACATGTCACACAATGAAACTCAAGATGTTGGAGTGACCTTCTGGTCTTCCTACTCTTTTAGGATCGATAACTCAAAAATGAAACCTGCTTACATGAGGGCAGAACATAAGGGTGGTATTGTTATTTCACTGTCCAATCAGCTTTAAGAAGGAGATGTTAAGCAGCCACATTGTTCCTCTTATAGTTCCAATCAGAAGAGCAAGTTCAAATAAAATCTATGATTTTAGAGGAATCAGTGTGTTGACATAAGAGCCTAATCTATGTCTGCAATAAATCAGGAGGCTAGGACATATACATAGATCAGGTAGAGCAGTAAATAAAGCTGCTTAATATTGTGTAGCTATGATAAAAGAGCTCTGACCATAAAAGTCATGAACTCCACAACTGCAGTTTCAATGCTCATATACCTATTACAGGTGCTTCAAATGGTCTCCATGGGTCAGCATAGGCACTATGCCTGGTCTTGCTTTATATGCAATATGCTGCAACACTCTGTGTGCTTACTTGATCTTATGACCAATTTCAACTTTTTCGGCAATTTGTACTAAGGCCCAGACGTTCTAACCTTTCCTTCAGCTGTTTCACTGGTTGCCCTTTCTTGCACCGTGTTTGGTAAATACTAACCACTGTATTGCAGGAACAACCCAAAAAGCCTTCCATGCTCTGATGCACCCCATCAAGCCATCACACCTTGGTCCTTGTCAAAGTCGCCTAGATACTTACAGCTTTCAATACTTCCCCTATAAAAACTGTTGACTTACTACTTTATATTTCCCTCGCTGGAGAGGTGGTCACCAGCAAATTAATGCCGAGGCTTATCAGTCTATAATTAATTTACAGAGGTATGTTTTGTAGTTCTTGGTCATTGTAAAGCAATCACTAGCTACAGCTTTGATGGAATACAATGCCAGGCAGAATGAAATAATAATACTAAGCGTGAATTGGAGCCATGGAGAACTTTCTGGACGGGAATGATCTCATTTCTCTGGGCTACAGTTTTGACTGTAAAACACTAACAAGGTAATTAGAGATGGCAATAGATCCCACAGGAGAGGGGCAATTTGCTGCAGGAAGATTGTCTTACCAGAAATGACTCCCTAGAGATACAGCATCTAGGCTTGGGGAAATCTCGGGGAGAATGGATCAGATACCTTTAGTACTAGTTTAATAATGACAGTGAGCAGTTTAACTCCCAAATTGCAGGAAAGTTTCAATCCATGCTTTATGATCTCATATTGTGACAAAGAAATTGTACAAAATGTGGAATTGGTAGGATCCACATGGCTAGACGAGGCTCTGTGCTGTAATAACTGCTTTACAAGAGACATTGGAAAGTCTAGTGCTTGTGCTTTCTATGTTTCCTCTGCTGGGCAATCACATGGATGAGACTCAGTGACACATATCTGTTCTATTATTATAGTCTTTGTAGCAGTTGCCATGCCACTGTGTAGGCTTTTGGTGAGCAAAGAGACAGCGTAAAACAAATCTGTACTAAGATAAAAATGCTGCAGCTAAAAGTGAATATGTATAACTATAGTGCAAAATGATCCTTCTATTGTAACCTTGACTTTTGGGCTTATTTCTTTCCAGGCCTGAGATACTTTTGTATCTGCTGTTTGGGGAGGTTGCATTCAAAAAGGTCCATGAATATCTGCCCCATATGGTATTACCTATTTTCTACTTCACTTATATGGAGATCTCCATTAAAAAAACATCCACAAAAGGAATTGGAGACCATCTTTCTATACTAAATATCTCCCTGAAGAAGTGGTCTTGTTTACCACGAAACGCATCAATGTTGTTACAGATATTTTTCATCAATAAATGAGATCTACATAAGTGGGCGCCTTGCGTGAGCCTTTTTTGGGCTCCAGATCTCCAGATGCTAGAATAGTGTTTTTATTTGGAAACAATGGTCAAAGGTTTGCTTGTAAATTTACCGGATAGTTTAAGATAGGCAGGAGAGATTATAAGGCATATGCAATATTTTTAGGGGCTATAGGTATAGATTTTTTAAACTGACAGCTCCATACCTAAATTATATTTCCATTCTAGCAACCAAGTGGTCCACAAACTGGGGGACGGTAAGGTATTCCAGGGGGGGTGCTGGCCCTCATTCTTAACCTGTGTTTGAATGGGGATGGGGGGGGGGGGGGCGTGATAAAATAGAAAAAGAGGGCCCTGCAAGGAAAGTTTGGGAACCACTACTTTAGCCAATGCAATTATGGACTTTTAGAAAGACAGGATTTGCATAGGATTTCTGAAGACTGAAGCATTTCCTTCAACAGATTGGTAGCTAAGTCAGAGGTGTGATTTTGTATTTCATGGGGCATAATAACATAATAGGTTTTCCTCATATCTCATATATTCCACATATCTTGGAATATATATATATGTCATCCCAGAACCTAGCTGGAGGTTCACCCTAGAGTTTGACCTCCATGACCCCAGGCATAACAACTGACACAATGTCTCAGGCTGCTAGAGGGGATACAATTCACAATAAACATACCTTTGATTTTTCATTAATAATAATGTCAATCATTTTATTTGAAGTTTTCTGTTAAGGATTTGGTCTAAGCTCCTAGCCCTGTTAGGTGATGACATAACCTTGCGGTCAGACACATAACCTGACACGTCTGTTATGGCTGTAAATAATAAAAATATCAAGTAACTTCTGAGAGGTAGGGTTGCGGTACTAGAACGATTTAAGTGAAAATAATCTGATAATAATAGATACTTATTGATTTTTTTCAATTAAAGATATTAAATGTATAATTGGTGGCTAGACAAGTGACATGCAGAAGGGGCTCAATACAGCACACTATTGAGTTTTTTGTCTGACATTTACACAGACTTCATAAAATGTAATCTTTAGAGAAAGGCTGCAGCTTTAGATGGGTTTACATGCATTTTCATAAGAACAGGCTCATTAGATATAAACAGAACCAAAAACAATTATACGTCCCTACTCCTTTACAAATGTGGAGAGGTAGGTCAAGATTTTTAAGGCAGCGGTATAGAGGTTACCATCAAACAACAGTAAACAGAGTATAAAAATTCGTAATATTTAATAATGTCCAAGATCCAAAGGATCCCAATCCATGTTATATCTCCACATGTTTTATCATAAAAAAGTATGTATATGCGTCTCAACGTGTTTCGCAAACAATTTGCTTCCTCAGGAGATCGATGCAATTATTCAGATATCTTGTATATGTATATATACTGTATATATGCCCTCCAAGCTTCAGCCGGTTGGATGCCACATGAGATTGGCATGGGTGACATAGTCACCATATCTCATGTTTGTAGGAACGTTTCTTTAAACCCTTAACAGGTATCAGGGTCGTGTGCACTTGTCGTTAGTCTAGTAGCAGCTGGCGGTGCGTGGCTCGCCGTATGCAGTCCCCCCACTGTGATGATAAAGTAACCTTTTTGGATATACTTAACGTGCATGTTGGACCAGGTGGGTTTCAGGCCTAAGTGGCTAGATGTAGGTACCGGACATTGGGATCTTTGCTTGATTGGTGTGGTTTGAAGTTTCAACAAGCTCATCAAACCATGTCTTTAAGGACCTGGCATTGTAAACAGGGATACACTAGCCCTGGAGAACAATACAATAATTTCCAAATCATTTTGTTCAATAAAGATAAATGTATTTGTATGCTGTAGTATTAACATAATTCTTTGAAACACAAGTTAAATATTATTAAGGGTATCAAATATTTCTAACCAATAAGTAATGGGCTTTTAAGGTACTGGAGTCATGTAATAGATTACAAATTCACATTTATTTACATATATCACACAAAAAATCATCACTTTGTTCGCATCCAAACTGATGTTAACAATCATAAAAGGCAAGTTTGCTACTCCCATACTTGTTTACCCTGAAGAAGCCAGGTTAAATGGGCGAAACATGTCGGTACAAGAAGCAAAGACAAGTATGTTTTTTTGTCTGTAGCAAACTTGCCTTTTATGATCGTTAACATCAATTTGGATGCGAACAAATTGATGCTTTTTTGTGTGATATATGTAAATAAATGTGAATTTGTAATTTATTACATGACTCCAGTGCCTTAAAAGCCCATTACTTATTGGTTAGAAATATTTTGTTGGTTTTTTTTTGGATGTTTTTTGGGGTGTGGCACTTTAAAAAAATGGATACAATTTACCCTTGGCCATGATGTTACATTGTTTAATATTATTAAGGGTATAGCTAATGCTTACCATGGTGCACACATAAGCTTGTGCCTATAAGATATTTAAGCATTTTTAAACCACAATATGAATAAATAGTGAGTAATAAAAATTATTATAAGCTGTGTTCACTGGTATTTATTTTTATAGAATGTATTAGATAGACTACTGCTACTGTGTCCATATGCACATATTCTGTTAAATACTGTGCAGGTATTGAGTATTCTTGAACAGGAGAGAATATTTGGCATGCATTACAAATATCAAACAGCAGGGGGCAGTACTGTACTGTACATTACATTTATAGAGGTGTTATCTACAGACTATACAGCGGGGACTAAATATAGCATAATAAAATGCCACCTCTCTTTATTGTAGCATTTCATTTCTATTTATGTGCGCAGCAGATTATGTATATTAGGCAGTAGAGACAAATTTATCAGTGTTGCCAAAATAAAATAATGACAAATCCCAAAGACTTAATGTAGGGAAAGTACAAACAAAGTACCCAGAAAAAAATAACCCCCCTCAGATCTAGCTTAAACAATCTGCCTGGAAAAACAGGTATATTTCTGTAGACTACTCTCAACATGAGTAGACATCATATGGCTGAACTTTTACTGCTAAACATTTAAATTGTTCTTAGATGGTTGATTTTAAAAGATTCTGCTGTTAGAGAAGTCTACAAAAGGCATATTAATATCCCTGCATCATAATGTTACAGTTTGCTTATAGAAAGATAATTGCATGTTTTTATCAAAAAAGAGATTTTATATTCAAATTTGGTGCCTTTTTTGAAAGTGAACAGGTTTGTATATATTAACTGAAGCATAATGCTTAGGTAGTAGAAAACTGGTATCTACAAACCAATCCCATCTAGGCTAAGCTTAAAAGAATAGACAGTAATACCTCCACCCATACATGGAAAGTAAATGGCATTCCCTATCTAGAATAGGGCAGTAGGTAAATATATTTTCAGCAACTCACCACATCCCCACCTATCTTCGTTGAATGTAAACTATCATGTGACATGCTACTGAACATTAGTGATGGCGTGAACCCGGAATTTGATGTTCGCGAACGGCGAACGCGAACCTCCGCAAATGTCCGCGAACCCGGCGAACCCCATAGACTTCAATGGGCAGGCGAACATTAAAAAACAAAGGGACCCTTTCTGGCCACAATAGTGTTGGAAAAGTTATTTCAAGGGGACTAACACCTGGACAATGACATGACAGAAGGGGATCCATGGCAAAACTCCCAATAATTTTTTTTTTCACGCAATAAATCTACAATGATAGTCAATGGGATTTGATCATAAGAGGGGAGCTGGAGAGCACTAAACAACATGGTTGGTAAATGCCTGTGAGAATTCCACCTAAAACAACCTGTGAAGATCTGCTTTCCACGTTGCCTACAGCTTAAAAGGTGAATTTAAATTTTATGGAGGACACTGGTGGAGATGGACAGTGTGGAGGACACTGGTGGAGATGGACAGTGTGGAGGACACTGGTGGAAATGGACAGTGTGGAGGACACTGGTGGTGATGGTCAGTGTGGAGGACACTGGGGGGAGATGGTCAGTGTGGAGGACACTGGTGGAGATGGACAGTGTGGAGGACACTGGTGGTGATGGTCAATGTGGAGGACACTGGGGGAGATGGTCAGTGTGGAGGAAACTGGGGAGATGGTCAGTATGGCGGACATTGGTGGTGATGGTCAGTGTGGAGGACACTGGTGGTGATGGTCAGTGTGGAGGACACTGGGGGAGATGGATATTCCCCATGGATGAATGGATGGGCGAATAGTTCTCCTGTGAACAGTTCGGGCCATCACTACTGAACATACACTGATTTGAGTCTACACCAGGGGTGGGCAAACTTTTTGACTTGCGGGGGTCACATTGGCTTCTTAAATGCTCATTCATTGATATAATTCCTAGAGACTTCCTGTTGTCGCCTTGAAGATGTGCCCACAGTGTCATGATCACGCCACTGCATCTGCACCTCTAGGCATTATGTGCACTTATTGCAGAGAACAAGCAGAGGGGAGCATCATTAAACAAGGTAACAAAGGGCCGCAAAAGAAAGCAAAATGGTCCAGATCTGGCTTCCGGGCCTTAGTTTACCCACCCTTGGTCTAGACTCAATAAAATCTCAACCACACGGCCGATCTCTCTCATAAACAATGTGCATCAGAAAGAGTAAACTTTCCACCAGATATAAAAAGCTTACAGTGACAACAAAAGGAGATCTAAATGAAATCTGACAGAGAAATCTAAAGGTGTATGGGGGCCCTTGGATCACCATCACTGGCCAATCAATCGGAAACACAACACCAGCCCAATTACCAGCCCAATTTAGATCCAAATTTTAATAGTGTCACAGGGTAGGTTATGTATTTATTAGAGTGCCCAGTCCATTAATACAGCTGGGCTCACTCATTGTATATACTCTTTTCATATCAATCACATAAATAATTACGATAACATAAACAAAAGAAAATTACATAAATACATTTATTTTTCTAAAACTAAGGGAGGCAGATAACCCAAGTCAAAAGTTTAGAGTGGTGGAACCTTAAAAGGAAAAAATGTAAGTCCTTTTCATATGCTTTAGACAAGTGAATTTACATCCTAACCTGTAAATTTCACAGATTGTCTATGTATGGTTGCAATGTTTTATACTAGCACAGGTACATACAGGGAGTGCAGAATTATTAGGCAAGTGGTATTTTTGAGGAATAATTTTAT
>CM070033.1:99877209-99935903 GCA_036250615.1 Ptychadena robeensis | reverse complement strand
CCCCCCCTCCTATCTGCCTCTTGAGCAGTTGTGATTTTTATTTTCCAAGTACTCTGTTCTCAACTCTCCTCCTTTTACTCTAAGTATGAAACTTCTGAGACTTAAGCCATTTGACTTGGGTGTAAGTGAAGGAACAAGAATGCCCACAACTAGCACAACTCATCTATGGCAACCACAATGTAATTGTTTGTTGGTGCAATCTCTCTCTAACTTCACAACCCTTTTCAGCACATATTCCCTGTCTTGCTTTTTTTAAACCTCCATACCCCTCCCTCTAATGCCTTACATTCAGCTTTTACCTTTACACACATCACTGCTGTCCATAATCTCATCATCATCATCATCAAGATCAAATCTTCGGAGTTTCCTGTAACTTTTTGGAGGAAGCTTAAGTTAAGGTTACAGATCATTGGCAAAACCAGTTAAACTGAGAATGTAGGTGATACATATCCAGAAAACGTTCTGTCATACTCTACCAATATAGTAATTTCACATCTGAAATAATATGCAGTGTTGAATAAAACCCCAAACCATTTACATCCATTGCAATGTTTGGCTTTTCATGTTTCCATAATCTGTCTTTCTTATCTGCTGCTTGTTTCTAAAATTCTTTGGCTTTCTTGTAGTTCCTCACATGTGCCATTCCCATGGCATTTCCAACACGATTCCACCTCCATAAGAATGGAACTAAAGGTAGGCATACACAGGAAGATTCACGCCCAATTTCTCAGCCGATCTACCGTCGTGTGCATTTCCGACAAATGCCCGACTGTCGCTCGGTGCGCCCACCTGGACAGAATGACCAGGATCCACCTGCATGTCAGATCGCAAGGTGATCCCACATGTTGGTAAATTTCTGCCTGTCATCACGCTGCAGTCGGGCCCTCATCTATCCAGGGAGAATTGCACCATGTATGCTGACATTTACTCCTGTTCCTTTAAATGTTTTCTGTAGCTGAACCTGGGGTAATCTTTCACGTATGAATAATCATAATACACATGGATTATCATTGTGATTGAACAGCTAATTTATAACTATCCAGATACATAAGTGTCACAGATATCAGCAGGGCTAGGAAATCTGTGTCTGCTGTAGCTGCATCCAGCTCTTAAACCTTCCTTGCTGCCAAGGGTTAAGTTTCCAGCCATTGGAGCTCCCTCTGCTGGACACCATTGGTGGTTGCAAATCAGCTGCTCCTCCCTCCTGCCCTTTTGACAGGAAGTCACCTGAACTTTGGGTCCCTCATGTGTTTGCTACCAGCCTCCCTAAAATCGATCAAGCAGTGAGTGAGGTTGGTAAATTTTAGTCTACTATACAAGTATGTGACGGGTTGTCTAGGCTTTTATTATTAATTTTTGTATGTGGTGGTACTATGGAGCATGCTTTAGAAATGAATAATTTGTTTTAAATAGATCACACTGGTGCTGGTATGATTGATCAATGTAAAGGTGGGTTTACACGTGTAGATTTTTTCATTCGATCAACGAAGGACGAATGATTTTTTGGTTGATTGAACAAAAATCTAGAATGGCCAATTTGTTCGATGGATACATTTTGTCTGACTCAAACAAAAATTTTTTTTGAAAGGTCATCAAATATGTAGGTTAATTTTTATCTGTTCTAATCTAATGTTACATTCGATAAATGAACGAACGATGTTCCACAATGACATCAAACGAAAAATCTAAATGGCAGTTGAAAAAATCTACACGTGTAAACCCACCTTAAAAGTCCCCATACACCTTTAGATTTCTCTGTCAGATTTCCTTTAGATCTCCTTTTGTTTTACCAAAACCATGTAATATGAAGGACTTTCAAAACAATCAAGTCTACCTGTGTTCAATAGAATCATGTGTTACATAGTTGTTGGTAGATCTAAAGATGTATGGTCAGCTTTAGACTGACAGTCCATATTAAATTGCACAAGCTGATAAAAAGTTCATACGTGTATGGCTAGCTTTACACAAAAAAAAACTGAACAATGAGAAAAGTATACATAAATAACCCAAAATAGAAAACACAACATCACTTCCAAGTGTATTCAGCTGATGAGCCAGCCACTAATCCTGCTGCGCCCAGGAGAAGCCCCCTAGCTCTCTACAGGTTCCTTGGCAACCCCTTGATGATCCAGGTCACCAGGAGATAGTCCTCGTTAGTTCCTTTCATCACATTCACATCTGTTTGATGCCTCCCGTTACCATAGCAACAACTGTCCTGCACCTCCTCTCTATCTCAGTCTAACATGAAACTGCTCCTGCAGCGAAGGTACCACGTTTAACAAAGAGGGGAATAAAAAATGCAACCATCAAAGACAAACATGCTATGCAACCTGCTTATTTATACAAGATTCTCCTTTTGGTTAATTGTTAAACATAAAAAAATTAATTGTCTTATATATGACAGTGGATTCTTCTAGTTCATATAGTCTTGTTGTTCTCAATATGCAAATGTTATATTATACAGAGTGAAGAAAACAGCATATTAGCAAATCTGGGACTTAATTCATTGTAAAAACAATGACAGTGTGGTGGCTTGCATACAGACATAAAATGTATGAATAATGATGTATAATTACTGCATGAGTTTTTACATTTACATGGGAGCATTGCATGTAACAATTGATCTACAATTGTTCTACAAACAAGCAATGGCCATAGCACTTGTAAAAACAATTTAACAAATGTGGCTTTCATTAAAATGGTGGAGATTTTCAATTCTGGCTTAACCACAGGTGTTAATAGGGGAGATAGGAATATGGAGAGGAAGCAGCACTAAAGCAACATTGTTCTGGACAGATGTATGAGAAATAACAATCATAAACTCTATATATACAATGCGAAATATAGGAACACTTTTAAATCAATATATAGTATCAAGTCAATTAAACTTTTGGGTTATTGATGTGGTCAGTTAAGTCACATGCAGGTTGTTCATCAGCCTCATTTGTTTTAAGCCAAATTTACACTGTAATTTCCCAAGCTGCTTTTAGCCCTCAGCGGCGTTGGAAAGAACTGCCTGTGAGCGACTTGAAAAATAGTGCATGCATTCACAGTTCATCTAGATTAGGACCCCATGGAGGTCCTATCGGGCTAAAGCCCAAAAACCGACCAACGTACGCTTAATGTTGCTTCTGCTGGTCGGTTACGTTTATGGGTCGTTTACCTGGCAGTTGAAAACCAACACAAGAATGTTTATTTCTGGTGGAGACCACAGATATGTTATCCCTCTTCATCTGTTTTGGCTAATTTTTTGTATTTGACTAGGATCAGTGTCAGAGGTTGAACAGGCAGTCCAACTCAACCTGCATGGCAAATCAATTAGTGTCATTGCCAGAACATTTGCTGTGTCTCCCAGGACAGTCTCAAGGGCATGGACGAGATTCCAGGTGACAAGCATTTACTCTAAGAGAGATAGATAGAGTTGCTAAAGGTCCTGAATGCATCAGCAGACCCAGTATCTGGTGAATGTCTCTGACCAAGCCATTAGCAACAGACTTCATGATGGTGGCCTAAGGGCCAGACATCCTTTAGCATACCCTGTGCTCAGTGCCTGGCACTGTGAAGCTTGCATTTGTAAGCTACACTCTGAGCCATGATATGCATGTTTAACCTCCTGAGCGGCACAATGTATTCTGACAAGATTCTCCGCTTTCCTTCCACCCCCCTACACACCCTTCACCTCTTTGATAGACACAGCTCCTGCCTCTTTGGCATTACAATGACGTGGAAGTGACAGACCTGGTGGGTACGCCGATGCTCAGATTCACTGCGGGCTCGTCCGGGATAGGTTCCCAAGCGTAGCTCATGGTGAGTTTGCGGGGTAAATGCTCAGAAGGTTAAGGACTTAATTTCAGAATGTCCCCAAAATAGCCAAAAAAGACAGAAGTAAGGAAGAAAGAGAAGGTAATCACGTGACAATCATGTGACTGATGTTACTAATAAGTACAGAATGTCATAATGCTCACCAATCTACATAAGAACACAGGAGCACCAGATTCCTGCACTTATGGAAGGGGACTCTCCTTCCAAATAATAACCACCTTCCATTTCATTCTCTCTTCCTGAAAGATGTCACCTTGAATGGTGATTACTAATTGTTGTTAATGGTAATCTTAGCACATTTTACCTTTTTGTGAGAACACCAGGAAAATAATTGGTGTTTGTGGTAATTTACACGTTATACAATTCTTTTTTCTTATGAGGTTAGGTAATGGGTTAGGGTTAGGTAATGGGAGCTTTGGGAGGTGCAGAGCCCATTATGGGTATCTTTATTATTTACAGATCATTTCACAGCTGAAATAATATGTATGTTAGGTCTCTGGCTGTGCCGGTCACCGCCTGCTGGTGGCACTGTGATTAGAGATGGTCGAAATGAATAAAATTCGATTCGACTGTGAAATTTCGAGTTTCTCAATCGAATTTCGATTCGACTACGAAATTTCGACTTTTTTCGAAATTTCTAAAGTCAAAAATTCGCGTAACGCTTAAAATTCACATAAACACTCAAAAATTCACATAAAGCCTAGAATTCGCATAAGGTCAAAAATTTACATAAGGTAAAAAATTTGCTGTATGAGCTTGAGCTATAATAGAAGAATCAGTGTACATAGTATCAGAGCTGAGACTGCAAACAGTACAATTTGAACCCAATTTATACACAAACTTGACATGTTAGAGCAAAACTTATTGTTTTCAAATGTTTCCCCAACCCTTCTCTACAACTTCAGCAATTTTTGTGAGATACCATTTTCAGGGGCTTTGCAATAAGCTGACAAAGTTAGCTAGCACCATGCGAATTTTACAATCACTGTCGCATGCGAAAAAATAAAATGGCGATATTCGCACGCGAAATAGCGGCGCGGCAAATCAAAAGCAAAGTTCTTTTTTAAGTTGAAATTTTGGTCGAAAAGTCGAAATGACCCCATCAAAATTTGACTATGCGAATCTTCGGCGAAAAAGTCAAAATTTCTACTTAAAAATTCGCACTGCAAATTTTTGGACCATCCCTGTGATTGCCCATCCATGGGTTAGTCCCACAGTCAACAGTATGTGGCTCCCTGCAAGCATGGGCTGGGTGGAGCTCATGCCTCTCTCGTTAGCTTAGTGCTATATAGGTGTGCTTCATCCAGACCATGCTTGCTGTTCATTGTACTTGTATCTGGATCTGTATCTATTGCTGTTTCTTTGTTGTTTTCTTTGCTGTTTCTTGTCTGGACCTTGTGCTTCCCCTGGCTTTATGTTCCTGAACCTGATACCTCTGGACTTTAACCTGAACCCTAATACCCCTGGACGTTTGCACCTGTTTGTCTTCCTACCTGTAAGTCTTTCATTAAATCTGTTTTTTGTCACCACCATCTCTGTCTGGATCTCAGTGTGTGTTGCCTGCCTGGACCCCTCCTTGTCCGGAATCATGACAATGTAATGTTGCATAAAACTCAAACCATGGCAATAATGATTAAAATCCATTGAAATATTTTGCTCTTCGTGTTTTCATAATCTTGGGGTCTCATTTCCTAACTGATGCTCGTTTCTAAATAATGCTGGCTACATCCTCATCTGTGCTACTCCCATGGCATTTCCAACATGATTCCACCTCCATAAGAATGGAACTTACTCCTGGTTCTTCAAATGCTCTCTGTGGCCAACCTATGGTATTATAGTATCTTTCACTTGTAAATAATAATAGTACACATGGATTATCATTGTAATTGAACAGCTATATTGTAAGGATCCGAAGTGTCAGATAAATGACATATAATCTATTACTCCATAATCCATAATTATAAGTAACAGCTAAACCTTGTGAACAGGCCCCTCACTCTGGAGACATGTAGCAATGCCTTGGACGTGAGGTGATATTAAGTTTACAGCTACATTTTAAACATTCTGTTCTTTTTTCTTTGACCAAATAGACTTAAGGTGGTCTTATATTTATCTTGATTATTTATTACTGAATCATACCCAACTTGACTTACTTTCAATAAAGAGTCTACAATAGACTCAAATTAAAGAGTAACAGGAACAGTTTATTTAAAAAAAATTCACAAATAAATATTCTTAATTATGTAATCCTATATAATAAAGTTCAAGTGTTTTTGCATCCAGTCCCTGTGTCCGTGGGATTGCGCTACTGCGCATGTACCCCACGGACAGCCGTTGGGATTTGGAGACTTCGGGCGGCCGGGCGAAACTGTTGAAGCTGTGGGTGTGCGCGGGACCCTTTGTGTGCCATTGGCTTCAGTGAAGACGCCAGTGTTCTGAGATATTTTCCTGGCTTAATGCCTAGTGTCTTTATAAAATGTTTAAAACTAATATTCACTATAAATGTATTTTGCAAATATGTAGAAAAGTAAAATAGACCTTTTTCAGTTTTTGCTTCAAGGAAATTTTTTTTAGGAAATTCAAATGCAGCCATGTTTATAATATGCATTTTTAATAGATCTGGTTATATGTGTGGAAAAAATATTTGTGATCTAACACCGAAGCACAGTAAAATTCTTCTAAATAATTGAAACCAAACCTTGAATAAAGCCCAGCTTCCCTGAAAGGTTTGTTAAAATTTCATAGCCATGCATACTGTATATATTTTAGATATATATTTCCATTACTGCGTATTTATATTGTAGACAATATATATTCTACAAAGTAACAGAAGGTATTGTGTATTTTACAGTCTAATGTAAGGTGATGCTTCTGTCTATTTAGTGGGTTCTATCCATGGTGCTGAATCTCTAATGAGCCATTTCATCTCCTGAAAGCCTCACAGTGAACATGTTATAGCTCGCCTAATTTCTGCTGTTACATCACAAACTTTGTTTACAGAAAAACGCTGTGTACTTTCCACAAATACTAGCTCGCTTACAAGCATGTTTACAACCAATGTCATCACTTGAACTAAGCCCTGTTATGGTATAGGTACAATTTTCTATGGCATATTTAGGACAAAGAGATAGGGAGAGCTAAGAGTATAAGACATTTCTTATTCCAAACTGATGTGTTCAATAGCTTTTAAGGAAGATAAAAAGCAGCCTATCAGCTGGCTTAAGCATTTCTGTGTGGTGGATGTAGATGTTCTTTAATAGATATAGACAGTCAGGATGTTGAAATGTGCAACCTTGATGGGGTTAGATATACCTTACTTTTATTTACCAAAACGTTGACAGAAGAGCTGGCCTAAATTATCTAATCAATTTGTTTCAATTCAGGCAAGTTTTGGCACTACATAGTAGTTAGTAAGTCCAAAGGATATTGTACAATGTTAATGTAAAATACTGTATATACTTGAATATAAGCCGACCTGAACATAAACAGAGGTACCCAATTTTAGAAAGAAAATCTGGAAAAACTGAATGACTCGAGTATAAGCCGGGGGGGGGGGGAGATAATGCAGCAGCTAAGGCTCAGGAACACACAGCAAATGTGCTTTTGTTAGGAGATGTTATTATTTAATTCAGTAAACTTTTAATTACAAATCCCCTGAACATGATATCATCACTAGAAGTGCTGGAGATGTAGAGAAGGGATGTGGTAACATTGAAAATAAAGAAGTATTGCTATAGCATTTTTTGACCTGATTTTGAACCTAATTTATACAAAAACGACATATGCTAGAGCAATACACGTTTCCACAAGCCTTCTCTACATCTCCAGCAAATTTGGTGATGATAGCATGTTCGAGGGCTTTGCAATTCACTCATAAAGTCCACCTACATACAATATGCCGTGATTTTTTCCCCGAATATAAGCCAAATTTCATTTTTGAGCACATTTCAGGTGCTGAAAAATTCGGCTTATATTTGAGTATACACATTATATAGTGATCTATTTTCCATGTTTCCTCAAACATAAGACAGGGTCTTTTTTAAATAAAAAATCCATTAGGACTTATTTTAAGGGGATGTATATTTTTTCTTTAAAAAAAATCAACATTTTTTCAATTTAGCCAACACAGTCTGGAATATCATCATAACTCTCCTAACCATAAATTGTTGCCCGGTCCCTTGGTGTTCCAGCTGGTTTTGGGTCTTCTGGGGTCTTTTCAGCAGGATTCTTTTGGGGTGTCTGCTTTCCCTGGTTAAGAGTTTATTTGTCATTCTATTGCCATGATTTTACTTAATTACATTTATAGCTGTCTGAAAACTTTCTGAATAATTTTTTTTTTTTGCAACTGTAACTAGGGATTATATTTGTAGTAGAGCTTATATTTTGAGCATCAAAAGAAATCATACTTTTCCGGGATAGGTCTAATTTTCAGGAAAACAGGGTATGTAATTTTTAACACATACCCAACTAAGCAGATACCATGTTATCCTAATGGGGGTCCAACAAAAAATGAATCCATTGCCTAAGGATAGTTGTCATCCAAAACAGCTCTCTCCTTCAGCTTCTAAATAACCCTGTTTTCAGAACACGGACAGCTAGGGATAACATAATAATTAAAGTCTGCTTACACATAAACAACCAACTGTCTGAACCAAAAAACTGTTTAATTTGTGTTACTCCATGCATATTTAAAGCCATGCAGGTATTAGATTATTACTTTTGTATAAAGGGTGGTGTTGTTTCCTTGGGCATCATTCCATGTAAAGAAGCTATGTTCGGGACATTAGAAAGTATTAAAGTGCACATAGCTACCCTGAGGCAATGTAATATGTTTGTGTACTTTCTGTATTCTATTGGAATGTGTCACAGGGTTATTTGTATTGGCACTATTCTTTGCCTGTTTTCCATCCTTATTGGGCAGCTAATGGTTCTCTGATTTATACATTGTTGTTTAATCTTTCCAAATGTGTACTGGTGGCCATATTGCCCCGTTTGGTTTGTATGTGCATTTAATTAATAACATTTTGATTTAAAAAAAAAAAAGTGCAAATAGCCATTTATTTCTTTTAGAAGACAACTTGTATGAGTGGCATTGTGGTTCAGTGGTTAGTAAAAAGTTGTGTATGATGTCTCTGTGCTTGACTTTATGAACACTATTCTCCGAACCTAAAAATATTTACACAAAGCCTACTAGAAGTAAAGAGATTAATGGCAAAACTGTCTATCTTTACTGAGCACATTTGCCATTCTTACTTGAGAGCATTCACAGTTTTATGATTTTATCCATTTCGGTTTCTGATTACTTCGATTATGCAGAGTTAAACAAACTGTGCTTTCAGATTGTCTGTTTAATAAACACTACCAGTTTAAATGTTTTTGAACACCCCATTTTTTATTGAAATTCAACAAGGTGATCTCCAATTAAAAGCTTGAAATGGTACAATGATACCTTAAAGATTAAAACAATGCACATTTCATGATTATACAAAAAGGCTTTAATTCAAGGAACAAGAAATGAATTAACAGCAACAAAGCTGTTCTACAGCAACGGGGCATTGAAACTTCATGCTACCAATTCCTCATGCTGTTCCCCTTTTTCTGGTTACTTACATCTGTATATAGTAGAGTGTTAGCCATCAATGAATACAGAAAGTTTGGAGTTCATGTGATACCCCCCTTTATTGTCTAACGGAAGTCATTAAAAAAGGAGATCCTACTTTAGGATAAAGTCAATTAATAGGCAATCAACAATGGAAGAAAGTCAGACCATATAAATACAAGTGTAAGCTGTATAAATGAAAAGCTTTTAATTGTAAGAGCATTACATAGATAGTTTTTCCATAAACAATATCATTAACTGTGTTAATTCTAATGACATACTGTACCATGGATGTCTTTTTCTTTTTGTCAAAGTTTCATTATAGATAGAGTGTAGCTTACATAACACCTAAATATATATTCCTTCGGATTAATTTATATTTATTTTTCCACTAAATTCATTCATTTTGAATTAACTTGAACAGCTGTCCTTGCCCAGTGTATGTAAAATCACAGGGTAAACCAATGTCTGTGCTAATTTAACAACATTTACTGATATCTAAGTAATCCACATCAGCAAAGAGGTATAATTAGCCAACGCAAATTAAATATGTGTGCAGAAACTCTTCTATGCCAGTGACACAATCACATCTATGTTGGTTTCAGTTCATACAAACATAATACGCAGGCTATAGCCAATATTAACATAATCCTAAAATATATTTAGGACTAAGCTGCATTTAATTCTGCTTTCTTGATTCTAGTTTTCTAGTTAGTTCTGCACGACCAATACATCTCAAAGTGTAAAAACAGCCAATACTTCTTAATTTAACATGTAAATGGTAGAAGTGTATTAATTTTCAGAAGGAGGGTAAGAGCTACACATTCCCCTCAGACTGGTTACCTAGAGGTGTGATCCTCTCTATGGACTCTGACAGTAATTACTGCCTGCTCCACACTGCTCATTGTACA
This sequence comes from Ptychadena robeensis, assembly GCA_036250615.1. Lineage (NCBI taxonomy): Eukaryota > Metazoa > Chordata > Amphibia > Anura > Ptychadenidae > Ptychadena > Ptychadena robeensis. The sequence continues at coordinate 99,925,571 of CM070033.1, read as the reverse complement.
TTCTCTCATTGTATAATTAAAATCTTTTAATATTCCTAGAGAAGGTGTAGTCATGGGCTTCACGTATCAGGACATAAAAAATCATATGGTCCTGAGCAGGACTTGAAATGAAATAAATAAAACCTCAGATAAACAACATATGACTTATTACTCAGGGTCATTAAGTCAAAATGCAGAAGCAGTATGAAATAATAAGTATACCGTTACGGCTTTTATAGGGATTTAGAAGTTCAGTATTTAACCAATTGGTCAACAGAAGGTTTGAAGAAATGTTCAGATCTCTGTTAAAACAATGTTGAAGAGGAAATACATTACCAATGATCTTGCATAAGCAATTTTTGTTGCCCATCATTCTAGAAAGCCATTTTTAAACAATCTAAATAGTGAAAAGCTTCACAAGTGGAAAACATGTAAGGCAGTTCCCACATCAATTGCAACACAGAATCTACAGGACTTGGTTAGCATGTTAAAGTTCTTTATAGTGCAATTACAAAAACATGTATGGCTTGTTTAATGGGGTGCCAGGCAACTATATCTAAAGCTAGCCATACACGTGTCGGATTCCATGTCCAATCGATTCATCATCCGAAAAAATATACATTATGTTTTTTATTTATGGTCAATTTATTTACACGTAACAAGCCGTGACAGATGTGCGTGCGCTCCACGGCAAAATTGTCGGCACATCGCGGGTGCCCACATGGGGCAGGTCCCTGTGGCCCCATGTGGGCACCAGCGATCCGCGGCTCGGTCAGCCAGAGAACGGACATGTCAGTAAATCTCTGGCCGATGCCATTAGTTTTAATGGGGACAAAGGGTACTCGTTAAGTTTGTGGGGACCTTAAGTTATTCAGTTTAAAGGGGGGTAATAAAGTATTGGATGGAAGGGTCAACACTCCCACAGTCATAGACCATAGTAATAGAACATCTCTGTATGCCAAAAAACAATAAAGTTAAATTTAAAGTAATCTTTGAGACAGCAAAATGAAAGGTCTTGCAATAGGCCAATTAAAGTCTTGACCCTAAAAATTTTGTCTGGCTTTTAAGCACCATAAAAAAGAGGGTGTATTTTTTTTTAATCACTGTTTTTTTTATCTTTCTATACCAACCAATTATTTTCTTCATCTGCAAAAAACTATAGTTAATTCTTATAAAGCCTGAGCAGCAAAAGACAATTGTTGAGTATTGCTGCACTTTTTTAAGACTATTATCCTGCCATGCATTTTCTATTGGTAGTAGATACATTTCTACTCATTTTCATTTGTCTCATTTTTATAAATCAGTCCTACAACTGCCACTCAGAAGCAGTAGGCTGAGATAAGAAGGAAAATACTAAATTGAGGATGACATTAATCGGGAACTATAATACAAGCGGTGAAGTGTTTGAGAAAAAAAAAAGGTTTAGCATGCTGATGATGAAAGCAGTCAATGACAGCTAAATGACTACTGTCTTGACAGGGGTATATTACATTTAATTTTTAACAGACTCTTGCAATAGTTATGGAGAAAAATCTCTGGCTTCCTTCCACTTACCATCCTCTATGTCTAGGATAACACAATTCTATTTATTTTTGGACTTCTCATGAAATAAAGAGATTATGTAAGATTTCTACTGTCTCTTCTAGATCTCTGATATATGTCAACTAGTAGTGAGCATCAAATTAACTATTATCTTTTTTATGGATACTTTTGTTACTTTGCATACAAATTCACCATAAAATGTCCACAATGTCCACTAAGGCCATTAATAATCAATAGTGTACTCTTTTTTCGGGGCCCCCTACCACTAGCATCCTTCCCCCCAGTACTGGGAACACTGGACCAGACAGCAGGCCACTGGGCCCCCCTAGATGGTCGGGCCTGGGACGGGAGTGCCCCCTGTCCCCACCTGACAGCAGCCCTGTTTCTGAGCCTGAACTGACAACAGTCTCTTAGAGTAGTTCTTTACTAGGTTAGCACATGTCTCCTGAGGGATTTTGGCCCATTCTATCATTGCAAATTGTTCTAGCTGGTCCAAATTACATGGTTTTCAATAGAGATGGCCAGACTGCCTGCCAGGTGGACAGTTCATGGCGAACATTGCATGAAGAAGTTCAGTGTTCTTCCAGGAGGAAGATTTGTTTTACTAGAGACGTCTCTAATGAAAAAATTGGGTAACAAAAAACTTCCAGTTTTGCCCGATTCAAATTCCCCGCAAACAGGCTGTTATTAGTATGGATAAATGAGGCAGGAGGCAGTTTATGGGTGTTCTTTGTATGTTACACTTTTTTTTTTTAAATGTTAGGAAATTGGTAATTTGGGAGTTTTGTAATTTGCCGTTTCCATTATTTCCTACAGGAAAAATTATTTTGACTTACAACCAACTTGACTTATATCCAACTTAACAAATTAAGTTAAGGGTCTGCTGTACTTTAATATAGGGAAAACATTTTGAAAACAGCATATTCACAAAGTGTTAAGCTTAAACTTTTGTACAGTATGAAATATATTAATTGACCTGCAAATCACCATCGTCTGCCCTTGATAATACCAAGCTAAGTTTTTAGTATTTGTCTAATCTCGCTTGATCTTGGTTCCCTGTGCAGTACATTGCTCCCTTACACTGTATGTGACACCATGTACTGCCTTTTAGCATGAATCTCATTAAGAAAACCCCAACTGTGGTGTTGATTTTTGTAGGAAAAATTGCTGCAGATAGAAGATTTGAGTCTGCTTGAATAGTCTGCTTGCCTTAACAAGCCGTAGGCCAAAATCTTTGCAGGATACTAACTGTATTCAGTTAACAATTCTGAACTTCCAAGTAGGAAGCTGTAATTATGTTCCTGGTATATGTTTGGTTTGTATCCCATCAACAGCTCATGTAAAATGTATGGCATACATACAAAAGCCACTGTTATATATAGAACTTCCTATGATGCTATAAATGAGCAGTTTCTAGCATTTGTGCAAATGGCAGGAACATGGTACAGTTCTCTCTAATCCCTTTGTTGGAATTATCAGAGCATACACCGCTGTGCCTGTCCTAGTGGAGTTGGCTTGTAGAGGAGACTTTTGTGATGTTAACTTGATGACAGCTTTGCACACATATAACTGACAATTGGTGTAGTTAACTCAGCATGAAGGGAGATGCTACACATAGGATAATCTCATGGCAATAAAATAACTGACATAGTCAGAGGGTACACAGCTTTCTACCAATATGTCACCACATGTCAATTAACATTTCTCACTTGGTACCTGAAAGACAAACCTTAAGTCTTGAAAAATATTTTAGGGTCTAGCTCAGAAGTGGGGAATTTGGGCCTGGGACACAAAGTTATAAAATTTTGCCCCACAAATTGCTCTTTCTTTTCTTTTTTAACGTGTTAATTCTGTTCTTACCCAAGTGTTAACTTGTGTAAAAGTGTAGCTTGGGGTAAATTTGTTAACAAACATTGCTAACCCCAAGATACACTTGAATGAACCAGGGTTGTAAGAACCGACCAACCCTTCTGTGTCATTGGTGATGTTGAATGGGGCAGGGGGGTCCGCGCCATAGACCTCCATAATAATGGAGGGGCATTGGTCCCAGCCCACATCAATGAAACCAATGTTGTGGACAGGGACAGGGCAGGGTGGCAAATTCAAGCAGAGTACAGCATACTCTGCTGTGTTCGCCCCTACTCGCTTCATATTTAACAGGCTTACCGGTAGGGGGGTTAAACTTAATGAGAATTTCGACATTAGCATGCAAATTGTATGCAGGCTGAAGTTGATCCAAGCAAACTGATGATCAGTTGCTATTGAGCAGTGACCCAAAACACAGAATCTACAAAATGCCATAATTAAATAAAAATGTATAGTTAAATGGGTAAGGCTTTCATTGTGTGAACAGATGTTATGTTCACAGTGTGCAACTCTATTAGAGATGGTCGATAAATTAAGCATGCCCAACAGGTTACTTGAGGGTATATTGATATTCACAGGCAGGTTCCTGCAGGACCTGTATGTAGCACATTAGTGCCGGAGACTTAAGGCCCCCATACACGCAGAGATGGCTGCGGGATTCTCAGGAGACCGATTGCAGCGTGATGACGTCATCACACTGCAGCTGGTTGCCCAGAGGATCGGAGGACACCCTTTGTGTGCCGGACATTACTTTGCATTTGGTCGCTGGTCCCTGTCCAAAGTAATTGGATCGGTCAGAGAAATATGGACATGTCTGTGCTCTGGGCGATCAAGATTTTGGGTGACATGGATCTGTCACTCCATGTGGGCAGCAGCGATCCACGGCTGATTGCGCACGCACATCAGTCAGCCAAAAGATCGGCTGCAGATCTCTGCGTGTATGGGGGCTTTTATAGAGACAGTGCAGAATAAATTACAGAAGGGGGTCATTGTTACAACTGTGCAGGTAGGTCTGTTGAACGCCAGAAATTAAACAAAAAATTTTTTAAAAGCTGTCTGTTTATTTCTAGGTCTTTTATTGCATAAAATGTTCTGCATTGAAGTTATCACATGAACACACATAGCTAGAATTATTTATACAAAATATTTAACTGGAAATAATCTCCCAATTCTATATCCCAATATTATTATAGTGAAAGATGGCTTACCTGCTTGGTTTAATTGTAGGGTGCTCTTACTCCATTGTGACAGCCCCACAATAGCCACCATCTTGGCTCCAAGACTGGATCGCCTCTTCTTGGTCGTGGTACCACCAGCCGCATCTTGAGTTCCTGAGTTGCCCTTTTCCAGATTGTACATCTCCCCACTGATACTGGAGCTGCGGATGACATTCTTCGCAGAGGAACTAGCCTCCCCGTTGAACATCTTGGGGAGGGAAGATCTAGACATAAAAAGAGGAAAACAGAAAGGATATAATCTCTTAAGAATAAGATGTATAGAACCACAACAGTAGATAATTTTTTATGTTGAACTGAAGGATATGTATCATGATAAATAATTATAACTGACTTGTAACTCTAGTTGATTTGGGAGAAAGGGATAAAGAAAATACTACCCTACAGATAGATATAATAATGAAACAAAGCTGATCCTTTGTCTCAAATCTATCCCATTAAGAGCACATTATTCACATTAAGGCATTCATTTACAAAGTTATTGGATCAGCCGGAGCTGATTTTAACATTTACAAATGGGGGAGTCCATGGTGTTCACATTAAAGTGCGGCGAAAGTGTGAGGGTGTAAAACAATTCTATTCTTTCCATTTTGATTTCCTGTGTTTTTCATTTGAAATTTGTGTTTTTTGTCTGAAATTATGTAGTCAGCCTTTATCTGCAGAAATAGTTATAACCAATAGTATAATTAGAGTAGAGAAGTAAAGTGGAGATAGTTTAAATAGTTTTTTGAGAAAATTCGACTAGTTGGACTTTGGGGATAAGTTGCAAAGCCCCTGTGCTGCTATCATTACTTGCTGGGGTGTAGGGAAGGGTTAAGGGTATATGAAAGAATTTGCATAAAATAAGTTAAAAGTCAAGTTGAAATTTCGACTTTAAATTAAAATTTTAATTAATGTAAAAAACTACATATACTAGAGAATGTTTTTCAAATGTTCCTGCAACCCTCCTCTACATCTCCAGTAATTTTGGTGATTATAGCATGGTCAAGTTATTTATCACAGGCTTGGAATGGGTCTTGATTTTTCATAGAAAAACAAAGATTTCTTCAGCATATAATGCAAGAATATTTTAGAATGAGAAAAACATCACTGCACACTCTATTCAACTCCAATTGGAAGGGAAGGTGGACAAGTGTGTCCATTATATTCAGACAATCAATATACACTGGGAATCGCAGTGAGAAAATACTCAGGAAAATACATTTCCGGGGGCATGTAAACAATGTAAAGAATATCCCCATAGTTGCTATAGTTACAGGAAGCTGATTTAAAAAGCAACCATTCCATTGCTTAAGTAACAAAAACACATTTATAAAGCACATTGATGTGCTTCAGATATGAGGTTAGTGCTCCCCCAACTTGGGATTCCTTTATGGTATTATTCTATTATTATCTCTCCATTTCAGATACAAGAACCTATACAAGTATTTATTAATTTTGGATTGCAATGTTTAACAAGCACAGAGCTTCAACGATCTCTTGAATGGAGCAAAACAAGTTCCATGATTGGAGTGAAGCTGGTCCTCTTAGAAGAGTTTTTTTATATAAATTTGATCCTTGTTAGTCTTGTAATGGTAATAAAAGAATTTAGTAAATCACAGAACTGTTTAGTACGATATTAATAGTTATCTTCAATGATACATCGCTTAGATTTCTTTCTCAGACATACAGATCAGAAAAAAAATAGACAGAAATCAGAAAATAGACCTTAGAGTACCTAAATTAAGGAAATATTCTAAAGCAACCCCAATACTTCAAGATCCACTGATCATGACAAATTATTTGAAATAAAAGAATTAAAGTCCCTTCAAAGTAACCTCTTAAACTTTATCCATCTATAGCCATAATAAGTCCTCTCCTCTACACTATGACCCTGCTTACCATCCATTCAAGCTGAAAGAAAATGTTATATTAAGCCCTAGGTTACTGAAGCTCAGGTTAAACTTAGACAAGTTGTAGTTCAGTATTTTACTTTACACAATAGAACAGTAAAGTTTGATAAACCTGAATGGAAAGATTTCAGATGGCTTAAGTGGTGACAGAAACAACCACACACACAAAAATGTGTTTCACTCTGTATTTGATATAGTCTTTACTACCATATAATCCAAAACCATGCACCTGACATGCACCTGACATGTTACATAACGCAGAGTACACGTGTACACTATATATTACACACAATACTAAGGATTGGTTAGTGTACGTTACATACTGGTTACACACTGGTGACCCTTACGCTCTGTATATCAGATTTGTATATTTTATGTATGTGAGCCCTTGCTGTTTTGTACAATACTGTACATACCACTGACCTTGGTGATATTCATTACAGACTGCTGACCACTACATTCTGTCAAGATTGCTTGTTGCATACACCTACCCTGTTTGCCAGAAAATAAGGCATCCTCTCAAAATAAGGCACCCTTACATCTTTGTTTCACACTGAAATATAAGACATCCCCCTGAAAATAAAGCACACCCAAATTATACGGTACTGTAAAGGCCCCCTTACACGTTTTGATTATCCCGTTCCATCGACCTAAACCAAGTTGATCTATGAGTATAAGGCATAAAGAAAATCTATGTGTATAAGGCATAAAGAAAATCTATGTGTATAAGGCATATAGAAAATCTATGAGTATAAGGCATATAGAAAATCTATGAGTATAAGGCATATAGAAAATCTATGTGTATAAGGCATATAGAAAATCTATGGGTATAAGGCATAAAGAAAATATATGTGTGTAAGGCATATAGAAAATCTATGGGTATAAGGCATAAAGAAAATCTATGGGTATAAGGCATATAGAAAATCTATGTGTATAAGGCATATAGAAAATCTATGTGTATAAGGCATATAGAAAATCTATGTGTATAAGGCATATAGAAAATCTATGGTTATGAGGCATAAAGAAAATCTATGTGTATAAGGCATATAGAAAATCTATGTGTATAAGGCATATAGAAAATCTATGGTTATGAGGCATAAAGAAAATATATGTGTATGAGGCATATAGAAAATCTATGGGTATAAGGCATATAGAAAATCTATGTGTATAGGGTATCTTTTTTTAGCTCTGCATTGCTGTTCTTCAACATTAAGGCTTTATGAACTTATAAATGTAATTATCCATAAATGCATATCTGCATTCATTTCCATATGGCAAAATTTAAAAAGGAAGAGATTATTACTGTTATGCTTCAGTTGTTGTCACAAACAAATAAGACTAAAAAACTTTTAAAAAACCCTTTTTAATGTTTTTCTTTTTTAAGAGGAAAAGTGCTGCACAATTGTTTTCTTCCAATAAGCTGAACATCTCCCTAGTCTAGTTTAGCGACTACAGCAAAACATACACATTACCATTCAAATTATGTACCTCTTCTGCTCAGCAAATGCTATCTATTTGCCAGCAGCTGAAGCTGTCTTATTACATAGTACATGGCTTTATGTTTAGCAGAATGGAAGTGAGAAAACTCCTGAAAATAACAATATAATAGGCTTATAATGGTCCATGTTCATGCCGTAAAATGTATGTTTTATAGTATAAAAAAACACAATTCAAGTAGCAGTCTCATTTACTCCGGGGTGGCTAGTTCACCTCTATGCACTGCAGGTAAGCATGCTCTGCAGATATAGGGCATGCTCCAGTTTTATGTATTTGTGCACATTAATGAGCCTATTTGAAAAACATGACAAATACACAAAATGCTGAGCTCTTTTGTTCATTTTTTCATCCAAAAAAAACAATGTTATTCTTATTATTTCATCCTGACTTAACACAAGTAAGATGAAAAATAACACACATAAACCACTAAACAATGCATAGAAATGTGTATATAAATATATAATAGGGAACCCTTCATATAGAAAAATACAGAATATAATTGCTGAGTTCTAGGGAAGCTAACTGTAGCTTTGTGGTAAGATGATGTATAAAGGAAGTAGCCTAATTTGTGTGAAACAGGGGCAGATATATAAAAAGGCACAAGCATGAATGGCAGGAAGACCAAACCTTTCTTGTATTTAGTAGGACAGGTGAAGAGTGGAGGACTGACGCTAAACAAAACCTGCAAAATTTTATGACTCGGTATTAGTGATGAGCGCCATAAGCAATATTCGAATTTGCGTATCATTCTATTATATATTCACAATCCATGGCCATAGGCCTTCCAATGCAGAATATCGTGAATATACGAAATTGGGAAAATCCACCACCATATTCGCGAAATTTCTGAATTCTCGATTAGCCAATATTTGCAGAATATATTCCCAATTCGGGTATACACTATCGGGTATAAGCCTAGGGTGTAAAATGCAGAAACAAAGGCACTGAAACACACAGCAAATGTGATTTTGTTTCCAGAGGGCATTATTTCAACTAGCTGATTTGTGATTTCATTGCAAAGCCCCTGAACATGGTATCATCACCAAAATTTCTGGAGATGTAGAGAAGGGTCCATAAATGTTTATTGACTTTGAACCTAATTGATGCAAAAACTACATGTGCTGTCCAAGCTGCATTCTGGTCTCCCTTTTTGCCAGTGTGTGAGCTGCACGGTGATCGCAGCTAATGGGAGCTGCAGGCTGGTAACTTCCATGTATGTCCCTTTGCTGTACTGCTTCTATCAGCAGGGCTCTAGCGGTATAAGCAGCACAGTACAGATGAGGTATCTGGCTGTGGCCACAACTCATCTGACAGCTCGAAAGAGCTGGCGGGAAGCCAAGCCGCGTTCAGACCACGAGACACAGGCACCCCTGCGGTTATTGTATCAGGACATCATATTAGCACATGCTAAAAGTATTAAAATCTAAATCTGTCTAACAGGTATAGAACCCAATGGGTTTTGAGAGTCTTATTATTTTTACCAAACAAGAACAGAGTGGAAAGTACATCCAACAATTTGTTAGCTTGTAGACACACCTTTAGTACTAAAAACTTGAAGTCGCCTTTTACAATGTAGAGGAATTATGGTGTGGGTTGTTTTTTACAACATGAGTTCAGTTCATTAATGATTGTGAGCATTCATATATACACAGCTTTCTAAAGGTCCCATTACAACATTTGCATCAGGTTGAGTGAGGTCTATACTTGTGTCTTGGATTATTGTCCTGTCCAAGACACAATCCCTTTACATTGTCCTGTCACACAGCTGAGCTAATATTTTACTCTAGAACACTTTGGTAAACACTTTTGGTTGACTGCAAGATACCCAGGTCCTATGGGTGCAAAACAAGCCCAAATCATCATCCATCCACCACCTATTATAAAGTGTTTGTGCTTAAATGCTTGGTTTTTACCCCAATGCTGGACCGGAGCAACCAGGTCCTTTTCGGTGTTTGGATGCCTATGCTCAGACATTCACAGCTGTCACACAGGAAACCATTGTCCACGTGAGCTGGTTAGGGGTTAACTGTTTATTAGAGGGATATATGCACTCATAAGGTAGGGATGGGGTTCAAAGCATAGGATCTACGTTGCCAGCGGTTACTAACCAGCTGTTGTAAGGAGTGACCCAGTATGTAGTAGAACACAATCGGTCCAGTTGAAGTGGGAAGCTATGTTTCTTCTTGACCTGACCTGGTACCGCACACTTCTTTGGAAAACTGCTGAACCCAATCTGCCAAGATGAGGATGAGACTGCCCTGGTCCAGAGAGGACCCCTTGCATTAGCCATGGTTGTGTAGTTGCCCCGCTGCACTGGCTAAGTGGACGGCACCCAGGAACACAGACAGCCTCCACCTCCTGGCACAGACGTGGCACAAGGCCCACCAAACAAATTAAACAGATCTATATATAACCTCTGCCCAGAGCAGGGTCTTAGCCAGTTGTGTATCATATTTAGAAAGGAACACCGCACTCCGAGGAAATCCTTATTCCATAAATCGTTGATTACATACAGAGAACGACCCCTCACCCTCTTGGTGACGGTCCCACTTGCCTCTTAGGCATTTCACTCACTTAATGGAGCTTATTTTTTGACTCTATGCATATGTAGAAATTGTGGGAATGGAGGATGGCCGTAAGTACAAAGCTGTGTGAGTTACACATGAAGACAGATGGACTAAGCTATGCGGGTAGATGGTATGATGACTGATGAATGGACAAAGCCCTATCAGTGTGCTAGAGCAGAGCTAGAGAAATGTGCAAATATAAATGAACAAGACCTTTTGCATTTCTGGTGTAAGGCCAGAAAAGACCCTTCAGCTGTGTGCCAGGAGGATGGATGAAGCTCCGTCCTTGTATGTAAGACAACTATATGATGAATCATAGACTTTGACTTTTCACGATATGTTATTCCCACAGTTTTATCACAAGTTTCATTTAATCCCATTTTTCACCCGGAGTGTTTTATACGTCATGAAGTTGTGTAAACGTGAGATGTTTCCATGGCACATTGCTCACTCCCTCCTAACAGTCATGCACAACTATTTATTATCCTAATACTTTGCCAGCTAAGGTACCTCTGGAGTTGTGATGGACATCCTTTCCCTATACCCCTCTTATATTACCAGCCTGCCGCAGGCTCTGCCAGCTACATACAGCAGTACAATCTGTGTGTCTCAGCTCCATGGATTATCATTACTATTTCAAGACAGCTCATCCTAGGACTGATATATTGAGACATAAACAATCAAAACACAGACAGGCTAATTACGTATCGTGTTTGCAGACACACTGCAGGAATCCAGTCCAAATTTAAATATACTCTGCATACAATTGTAGGGAAATTAGAGAGTGGGAAGGCTTTGATTACTATGTAGGCAGGTATTGCTGGAGATCTCATCCCTTTACAGATATAGGAGTTTTGATTTTCTTTCTAATTTGGCTAGCAGTCTACTTAAATCATGTAAGGTTAAAGTGCAGAATAGGTACAATTTCCCATACTTATAACTATATACGATTCCTGTATATCAGTACAAAGGTACACAATCTACCGTACTTTCTATGATGCACAATCCTCATAAAATGATTTTAAAAAATGGTATGAGGTTGCCAATCATTAGTGACAATGCTAATGCACATAATGCTTTTTGGGTGCTCTTTTACTGTGTCATGATGATGTGTTCATTAATCCTCATTGACCCATGGTTGAAACAAAGCAGCAAGGGGGGCGGCTTGTGTCCAGTGTGGGACGGGTTGTGTCCAGCGTGGGACGGGTTGTGTTCAGCATGGGACGGGTTGTGTGCACAAGGAACAGGTTGCGTAAGCAGGGATTTAAACACAGAGAACACAAGCCCTAAAGCCCCCCATACACCTTTAGATCATTCCATACAATTTCCATTAGCTGTACCAACAACTATGTAGTGCCCGGGCCCCCCTGATGGAATACATAGTGATTGGAAAGTTTAGAAAGGTCCTAATATTACATTATTTTGGTAGAAGAAAAGTTGATTGTACAGAAATTGTATGGTGACGTCACTACGCTGTGATTGATCGGGGATCAGTTGAACTGAAATCAATGTGCACCAATGGGCACAACTATTCCCGTTCAATGGGGACCCGTTCTCCCCAGCTTGCAGTGTGTGAATCACAACATGCTGCAAGCTGGGTAGAAGCAGCCTGCCTTACTCACACAGCTTCAGAAGTGAGGAGTTCTGGCTCCGCCACTTCACACTGACAGCGGACGGCTGTGCAGGAGGCAGCTCCTCCAATACTTTGCATGTAGACTCATGTCTCCAACCTGTTCAATCGAGTTTCTTCGAGTGGGCTCTATTGATCACACAGGAAGGCACACACGGGTAGATTTGTAAACATATTAGAGTACAATCAAGCACCGTGACTGCGCACGTTGATTGATTGTACTAGAATCTTTTTACAGATCTACCCATCTGTGCCTAGCTTAAGGTGAATTAGGGGCTTTAGAGTGTAAAACTACAGTAGGAATATTCCACTTTTCAAAAACGAGTGTAGTGCGGAGATGCAAGCACTTGGGACACCTATGTGGGTTGAGCATTACTAGCCACAAGTACACACCATGAGACTGGGGACATATATCCAGACATTAAATAGAGCAACCACCAGATCATCTGAATTAGGGAAGTGTGGCTTAGGGTGATTGCATTTGGTCATAAAAAATCGAGACACACTTAGGAATACCACTAGGGAGATAATAAGAGTCATTACGGGGAACCATGATTCTATAAAAAAAAAAAAAGCCTTGACAAGAGAGAAGCAATTACTGCTGACATTTTAGATAGTACTAGTTCAATAGCTGTCACCTTATCATTGTAAAGTACTGAAGTAAGTCCCTAATATAAAAAATATTTGCATCTTAGATGTTGGGACGTGTCAAATATGTCTTTTCTAGGCGGGTTGTATACTATATAGTGGCATGAATATAGTATATATTGCTTTCAAAGACAAGTCATTGGTGCCCCATAAACATTGGCCCAAATCAGAAGGCTGACAATGTGAGGGTCCATAGACATGTACATGTTGCAGTAACTCACGCCATTATGTTTGCGTGTTGTTCAATGTATAAGCAAAGCATATCTATCATTTCTAACAAAGCGGCAAACTCAAAGCACAGATCATTATGTGCTGCATTTCCTTCTGTATATGTACAATTAAAAATTGATGGTGATGCTCAGCAATACATATAGAAGAGAGATTTACCCTCTTGTTGACGATCAGCTCATTAGTAGCACATTGATTTCAGTGATCTGCAAATGTGGTGACTGCTAGCAAACGGCTAATCTCTTAGTAGCAATGCGATTTAATCCTAGGCTGTCCACACACACCACAGTCTGATAGTAAAATCTAAACATGTCATTATGACACTGAGTTTATATACACAATAAAACTATAAAAAATATATATATAACATAATTACCCAGTCCTATTAGATTTCAACATTTTAGTCACATGGCTACAATAGAGATCCATATCCTTGTATTGGATTTTTGACAACTAAACCGATTTAATTATGATTAATCTGCTTAGATTAGGAAAACAAATGTCCAATTATTCCAACCAGGGATTAACCACTGCAACATTCATGAATGGATTTCTTAGGTTTAAAATGGGTAAAAAGAAAATGCTTTCTAATTTACTTTCACACTTCACTTTCTTTTATCTGTTACAGCTTTGGCCATGTTTTTACTTTGGCGCTTGCCCACGGTTTGAATCGCAGCGCACTGCCCGCAGGAGATCGCTAGCACTCCAGAAATCTCCCACGGTCTCCAGTGTTTCAAGGCACGGACCTGCAGGCAGGAAGTGAGGGGGGGGTGTGGCAAGATGTCCTGTCCCACCCCGCCACTTCCTGCCTGATCGCGCCAATAGACAGTGAATGGGTGCAGTTAAAGAATCCATGTATGGAGACGCGATTTTTAACCATGACCATTCACCCCTAGGGCCGAAATCATGGGCGATCGGCCACGCAAGTCCCGCGACCACCCACAGTCTGCGATCCAAAATGTGGTAAGACGCGGCTGACCATTGCTGTGTAGGTGGCCTAATTGAAATGTATGGGTGTGATCTACCGCGATCTTATAATCACGGGAGATGGCCCAAGTGGAAACAAGCCCTATGGTAGAAGATAGTCTCATCTGCCAAACTAACCTGCTAACATTTTATATTTTATTTAGATTTCTCCTATGTCTTTGATGTTTGTAACACAGACCAGTAGGTAATAAGGCCTTTTACCTCACTGGAAAATCATGAGCACTTTAACCTTCCTGTGTTTTGCTAACAAACTCTGCCTGAACCGCCCGGGGAGGTTAAGAAAGGTGTGCCCACTTTGGTTAAATACATTCTACAATTAAAGAAGTGGCTTACGTTCAATATGAAACATATTGAACTACTTAAAAAGTCCAGCTAACTTTGAAATAACCTCCATTAGATCTACCAACAACTGTGTAGTATAGTGACCTCCCTAATAGAATACATAATGGTTGGAATGTTTAGAAAGCTCCTCATATTACATGGTTTTGGTAGAACAAAATTGTACAGAAATTGTATGGAAAGATTGTAAGGTGAATGGGGGCCTTTAAGTACTGTAAATGTTTTAAAAAAAAACAATAAAAGATAAATTACTCACAGTGTATATTTAATAATTGACTTTATCAGTTACAGTACTTTACTTTGTTGCTCTAGGTTGTGTGCCTCGTGTCCTAGTTCCTATTTCAGAGTATTTTTTCCTGTTAGAGGTGGTGCATGTGAGGAACAAATTAAAGATCAGGCAAAAAGCTTTCATATGTAACATACAAGGCTTGTGGATCACATAGAACTGGATTTGGTACTTGATTAGACTAGACTATTAGTCATATGGGATCCAATAGTTGTACTGATACATCAAGCCAAATCATGTTTTTCTTGCCATGACCAACCAACTGTGGCTAATTTCCTTTACTTCCTATCTGGTAGGCAGCTATCACTAAAACTGGTATCCCTTCAACATCTTTCTGTGACAATGGTCAGCAGGAAATTTCAGTCCCAGAGGGGGCAAAAATAACACAGTCCAAAACTGCTCTTTTATGGAACTGCATATGTTTTGATCATGAAAAAGGGAAGGAAAGATATACAGATTCACTATACATTTCCTTTACACTGCAGTCAGCCGACATCTGACTCAATTAGAAATACTGGGATTACATTGTAACAGATGTGGTTACTTTAGCTACTGTGCTATCCACTGGCTGACCACTGTGCCAGAGGATTTTGTACTGAAAAAGACACTTGTGAGAATGATGAGCAACAGATTACTATTGTAAGCCTAGCTGTCTTGTTCGACAGGCTAAAAATACAAGGAACATATCAATATGTCAGACAAATGTCTTCCCATTATTGATAAAGCAGCTGACAGAATCTCCTATTTTATGAATGAAAACCATTTTCTCAAACATTACCTGACATATTGCAAGGTTTTGCAATGTATTACATCAGCATAATTGCCACTTTGTAATTCCTCAACCAGCATTCACCACTTAGGCTTTGTTTCCATTGCGTTGGGACCCCTCCGCTAAGCGTACACGCTTAGCGGGAGGTCCCAACCTAACAGATAGACTTACCTGCTCGGTGGAGACTCTGTCTTCATTGCGCCGAGCCGATCCGCCGGTGTAAGGCTTTGTTTCCATTGTGTTGGGACCCCTCCGCTTAGTGTACACGCTTAGAGGGAGGTCCCAACGTAACAGGTAGACTTACCTGCCTCGGCGGAGACTCTGTCTTCATTGCGCTGAGCCGATCCACCGGTGTAAGGCTGAACATAGTCGAGTACGTTCAGCCTTTACACCGGCGGATGTGTAAACAGACCAGGCAGGCAATCTCTATGGGATACGTCGGGACCCCTGCTTAGCGTATACGCTTAGCAAAGGGGTCCCGACGTATAATGGAAACAAGCCCTAAGGCTGAACGTAGTCGAGTACGTTCAGCCTTTACACCGGCGGATGTTTAAACAGACCATCCACCGGCAGGCTGAGTCTATGGGATACGTTGGGACCCCTTCTAAGCGTATACGCTTAGCATAGGGGTCCCGACGTATAATGGAAACAAGCCCTTAGACACATTGGGAACTCTATAAGCCACAATAGAGATTAGTGGTGTTTGTTAAAAAAAATACAACAAAGAAAAAATTGTAAAGGATGTAATAGTTAAATATGATGATATGGTTTATGATGAGCAACTTATGTAATGTTGTTTCTGTCATGGTGTAAAATGGAAATAAAAAATAAGAAAAAAACTAAAAAGTAGCAGTAATGGCTGCATGGAAGTCTATGGGTCATGTTTTGGTTGCTAAATGTTAATGTACTAAATTACTAATATTACTTCCCTAATATTAATTAAACCATATAAAGGTCATATTAATATTGAATTAGAGAACAGAAGAAATGTCAATATGTTATCCGATTACTCAAATTCATCAGCTAAAACAAGATCAATAGAGCCCACAATATTCTGCTACAACCTGCTTTAAACATAAGCAGTTTAAGCAATTGTGCTATGGGTGGTCAGCAGTGAAAGATAGAGGGCCTCTGGGATTTGTTCTGGGTGTGGTGTAAATCAGCAAAATACAACAAAACATATAGAGCATAAGCTTTGGCATCTAAATCGGTAGGTTGGGAGCCAGGGTGCACTAGCCCCCCGAGTCTGTACTCAGGAGCTGGTAGCCAACCTTTGAGATACTTCCCCACTCAGAGACCTCCAGTAACTATTTTTTTTTGGCTACCTGCTCGATCAATCATACCTATTATCACAGCATCTGTCAAAGTGAACTCTTCCCGCACCCACTTTGTTTGTGGCGTTTAGTGTTGAGCGGCATATGGTATATTCAAGTTTGCATAAATTCGTGAATATTTACAGTGAAATTCGTAAAATTAGATTTGACTGTATTCTATTGCCTTACATAACGCGTAGATATTCACAATTATTCACAAAGATTCTAGCTTTACAGCATTTCCTGTTCATTCTTTGCTCTTAGCCAGTTGTAGCATTGTGCGAATTGCGCGTATCCATTCGAAAAGGCAGGTGAACAAACTTCGAGCATAATATGTTGAATATTCGCCATTGAAAATATCCAGGACAACATTTATGAAATGTCGAATAGCTAATATTCTACGAACATATTAGAATATTTGTGCTCAACACTAGTGGCCTTAAGGGTGATCAAATGGCAGGAGCATTGAGGTGTGGCACAATCTCTTTTCTTACGTAGGAATGGTCATCTCTTGGCATGCAACTAGTGTGGACCCATGGTATATTTTGAACTGTTCAAATGTTTTCACCCACAGACATCCACCATGGTAGGGCTACTTGTCTGTAGTTGTTCCCTGGCTAAAAATGCACAGTCTTCTGGCCTCAGTATACCAGTTCCCTCTTAAGACCCATGAAAAAAGTACATGACAATAATGTAGCCTTGTCAGTGCAAAATAATGACACATTTTCTACATCTTGGCAATGCAGACAACATTCAAGATAAATGTAGTTATGATCTGCCAGTAGTAGGCAGTTAATTAAAAAAGTAAGAAAACAATTCAAATCGATGTGTCAACTGCTATTGATATACAGGCAACACAACTGTCAGAAAGCAACAGAATCTATATTCATGAGGCTTTCATTGTGTCTTATGGCAGGACTTTACCTTCTTGTATCATATGTAACTCTGTGATATAAAGCCTATGAGAATTTTAGCAATGTTTAAGGACAGGTGACCTGCTTCCTTAAATTGGAAAAGATGTACATTAAAGGCTGCTGTATGGAATTATTCAGCCGACTAACTGTTTAAAGGTTACGGTAGTATACAAAATGAATTTAAACACAAAAGGACTTATTATTGAAAATTGTGCCAATACATCTAATTTTCATATTGCTCCTAGCAACCAAGCTCCTTCCACCAGTCATGTCTGCAGTGCAGAACTAAAAACAAGGATTCTTACTGGTTGCTATGAACCTAATGATCTCCCTATCGGCACATATTATGCACAGTACATAGCCCTTAAAGTTTATATGGATCATTATCTTTTATTTTGAGTGTGTACCACATAAAAAACACTGATTTTGATTTGTTGTGATAAGAAGTATAATATACCCAATACCACTAATTATATAAAACAAGATTACATACATCCAATTACACTATGTTGCAGCAACATGAAAAATAAAAGCTGACACAGATTATGATTTTGTCAGTTCTATTTCTATATTTCCACAAGAGCATACTTGTGGGGGGTTTGCACACTGAAATGATCATACAATGGTCATAAGGATTAATGGTTAGAGAGGTATCCTGCAATCAGTCATTGTGTCAAACAAAGAGTCTCGCCACAGACGCACAGATCAATAGACGCTAATATCTGACATTATAATAAGGAAGAAGAGCTGGGGTATCAGACTGCTTGGTAGAATGTAGGATTTGTTTAGTAAAGCTGATGCTAGATGTGACAGTCTGGCACCTTCTGTCTTCTCTATGTGCCATGTCATGTGATACGGGCAATGCTGCAGTTTACATATCAGTATTCAGTATGCACAACTTATCTACTTCCTGAGCCTACCTGTCTACGGATGGAGGTGTCAAGAAAACAAGTGGATATGAGCCAAACTGTTCCAAATAATATGTATTAAATATTATGTGTATCATTCTACAGCTTCGTAACACTAACCTAGAACAACAAACTGCTCTGCAATGGGTCCTAGTTAGGGATTGCAAACCTTTCAAACCTAGCACCAAAAGCAGGTTTATTCAAAAGATATAGTCTAATGGGCCATAAGAGGACCGTAATAAATAAATGATCAGTTTTATTATATTTTGTAGCAAAAAGCAATAGCACAACAATAACATATTTACATAAACCGCACTGTAAACAAAAAAAAACGATTTTGAACAATAGAATAAGAACAAAGCAAGAGAAAGGAGGTATGATTAATATCTCTAGCATTGTGCCAGGGATCAATAACATTGAGCAAGTCAATGTTCTATTGATAGGAAGCTACTGTGAGACCAATTATACAGGCATCTTACAAGATGTGGGGGATTAGAGGAAGGATGAAGGTTAGGGGCCATTCATTATTAGCTATTTGATCTGGCTTCAAAGTGGCCCCAGGTAGTTAGCACAGAGAGAGGAAGCCTTCTATCATCAGAATTGAACCACTGAGCAAAAAAAACAAACATCTGCAGTCTAATAAAACCAGAATAAAACTGATCAGGGGCAGAAAACCTGCACATAGCAACATACAGCTATCTCAGGCCAAAACGTGAGATTATCTGATTGGTGAACACTCAAGACTCGTGACAGTCCAAGGAACAACTCTGTTCAACTAGTACATATTAAAACTAGCATCATAGGAAAACAAAGATAGATAGATAGATAGATAGATAGATAGATAGATAGATAGATAGATAGATAGATAGATAGATAGATAGATAGATAGATAGATAGATAGATAGATAGATAGATAGATAGATAGATAGATAGATATTGAAAGTTGAAAGTGGCACAGAAGAGATGAGAGATAGATAGACATATAGTGTTGATGGAGTAGAAGCTGGGACATAGGAGATGAGAAGTACACATATATATATGGATGATAATATAGATAGAGTAGAAGCTACCTAAGAAGATATAAAAAGAAGATCGATAGTCAGATGCATAGTTGATAGTATAGATAGAGTAGGAGGTGGTACGGGAAAAATAGATTGATAGATAGATAGATAGATAGATAGATAGATAGATAGATAGATAGAATATTGTATAGAAATAATATAAGGTGGCACAGAGAATATGATAGATAGAACATGTTCTAAATATATATAGAATAGAAGGGGAGACAGTCGAGAGGTAGATTGAATATAGTGCATAGAGTAAAAGGTGGCACAGACGAGAGGCAGATAGAATATAGTATATAGAATAGTAGATGGCACAGAACAGAGGTAGATAGATTATAGTATATAGCATGTTAAATGACACAGAACAGAGGTAGACAAAATATAGTATATAGCATAGAAGGTGGCACAGAACAGAGGTAGACAAAATATAGTATATAGCATAGAAGGTGGCACAGAACAGAGGTAGATAATTAGAATATCGTATGTAGAATAAAAGATATCACAAAGAGGTAGATAGAATGCAGTCTGTAGAGCAGAAGATAGCACAGAGAATATGAGAGACACCTTCTGTTGCACAGTAAACAGTAAAGCAGGCGGCCATGGCATTTCGCAGGCACACTTCTTACCAGCTGCCAAGCAAAGTCCTGGTGCCAGGGAGGCGTGGAGAAGAACTGACTGAAGAAAAAGGCAAAGAGATGCCCCAACTTTGCCCGCTTCCCTCCCTTTCCCCAGCGACCAGATGTACCACTGCTGTGGGCATGGAAGGAGGGGTGCAGCATGGAGCAGGGCCGGACACTGGCACCACCAGGGCAGATTCAGCAAGTGATGGAGAGACACAGCAACGGAGACAAAGAGATGGGGAGAGGAAGAGACGGAAGCACAAGATGCTTTTAATCTTGAAGGGTTTCTGGAGAGATACTGAGGGAGCGGTGGCGAGATTGGTTGCTAAAGCATCTCCATGGCAACTGCGCTGACCCACTTCTGCGATAGCCAAAAGCTTTGGCTTGAGATGGCTCATTAACAGCTTCACTGCTAGAGCATCCCGCTGGTCCCAGGTAGTTAACATACACAGAGGAAACCTTATATTACAGTATTACAGGAATTGAACCATTGAGCAAAGAAAAAAAGGGCATATATATACAGCATAAAAAACCCAGAAAAAAAAACTGATTTGAGATATAGTAACATACAACCAAACCATGAGATTATCTTATTGGTGACAGTCCAAATCAACAACTCTTTTCAACAAATATATAACTAAGCACTAATAGTTTCATCTTATGGTAATATATATATATATATATATACCGTATATATATATATGTATATATATATATATAAAGAAAAAGAGAAAGTTTAAAATTATTCATTTTTCTCATAACTCGGGACATAATCGTGTATGCAGTATACGACATAAACATCTGTTGGGTGCATTAGGGGCTCCGTCTTTCGTCCCATCTATATAAAGACAAGTATTACTCCAACATATGGAACTATCCATAGAGTGAATTACTTTATATAAGTTATACACACTTTAGAGACATAGCAAAAGAGAAAGAAAAGAAATAAAAGAAATAGGTCAAGGTAAGAGGCAAATGCAGATGAAGTAAGGATAGACATATAATCAAATATAGTATATACGATATATAAAAATGTTGAGATAGATAAACAGTAGATAGACACAGAGTGAGAGAAGGGGAGTAGATAATGGCAGAGAAAAGCAGATAGATAGAAGTATTATAGTAGAATAGAAAGTGGCACAGAAGAGTTGGGGTTATACTATAGTATATATAATAAAAGTGGACAGTATAAAGAATATAGTGTGGCACAGAAGAGCAGTAGATAGATAGAAAAAAAGTATATGAAGTAAAAAGTGGCACAGAAGAGTGGTAGATAGATAGAACATATAGTATATGGAGTAGAAAGTGGCACAGAAGAAAGGCAGCTATAATACAGTATAAAGAATATAGGGTGGCACAGAAGAGAGGTAGACAGATATAATATAGTATATGGAGTAGAAAGTGGCACAGAAGCAAGGCAGCTAGAATACAGTATAAAGAATATATGGTGGCACAGAAGAGAGGTAGACAGATAGAATATGGTAATATGGTATATGGAGTAGAAAGTGGCACAGAAGAGTGGTAGATAGATAGAATATAGTATATGGAGTAGAAAGTGGCACAAAAGAAAGGCAGCTAAAATACAGTATAAAGAATATAGGGTGGCACAGAAGAGAGGTAGACAGATAGAATATAGTATATGGAGTAGAAAGTGGAATAGAAGAGTGGTAGATAGATAGAATATAGTATATGGAGTAGAAAGTGGCACAAAAGAAAGGCAGCTAGAAATACAGTATGAAGAATATATTGTGGCACAGAAGAGAGGTAGACAAATGTAGTATATGGCACAAAAGAGAGGTAGATAGTAAAAACATGGTATAGAGAATACAATGTGGCATTGGAGAGGGGTAGATATCTTAGATAGATTATAATTTATGCAGTAAAAAGTGGCAGATAAAATAGAAGGTGGCACAGAAAAGAGGAAGATAGTTAGAATATAGTATATAGAATAAAGGGTAGCATAAAAGAGCAGTAGATATGGTATATACAGTACAATATGGCACAGAGAAAATGAGAGGGACATTCTGTTGCACAAATCAGTAAAGCAGGCAGACATGCCATTTCTTAGGCACACTTCTTACCAGCTGTCAAGCAGAGTCCTGGTGCCAGGGAGGTGTGGAGACCTGACAAAAAACAGAGTTGTCCAAACTTTGCCAGCTTCTCTTCCCTTTTCTCACTGATCAGATGTATGGCTGCTGTGGGCATGGAAGGAGTGGTGTAGCAGGGCTAGTCAATGGCACCACCAGGATAGATGCAACAAGTGAGGAAGAGACAGAGAGAGGATGACAAAGAGATGGGGAGAGAGAGAAGCACAAGATGCTTTTAATCTTGAGGGGTTTCTGGATAGATACTGAGGGAGGTTATATACTTGCTTCTGCCTTCGCCAAAAGCTTTGGCTTGATATGGCTTCTTTATAGCTTTGCTGCCACTACACACATCAGGCCAGACACACAGGAGTTAATGAGCAAGGGGGGGGCACCATGTGTTCTGCTGGCACTAGATTGGATAGTCTGTCTATTAATGCTTGGTCTCAGTAGCCATCATCATCCTGACTGCCTGAGGAAGGTGGACCACCATCCACCTCATCCACCTGAATGTTCACAATGGATGGGGATGCTCAATCCACAGGTTTTCTATGTAAATCATTTCATATAAAGAAATTAAAACACTCTATCTGTATATTTTACAGCAATTACAGCCCAAAACACCTCAGAGACAGCGTTTCATTTACTGATTCGTAACAATAAGGGGGTTAATCTATTTCTACAGGATTTACACATTTTTCACCCAGAATTAACACAATTTGTACTGTAAAGTTGTGTGATTGTATATTCAGGCTTCTAATGCAACATTTTATTCTACAAGAACTAGCAGTGTGTTGTAATGTTGGTACAAGACAATGAAAAGAAATCAGCAATGACACTCTATTGCAAAACTTTTTTTTACCAACTTTTGGGTGTACCTAGTTCTGGTTTGGTATCTCGTTTACCTGACTGGAATTTCATGCTCTCTGACCATTTCCAACCTATGATCAGTAGTGCATTAATAGCTCTGCTCCCTCTCTGAGTAAGAATCACATTGTATTTGCCAATATTCATCTCTAAATTGGCCATACAGTGATCAATGAGTATACAACCAGGTACTTTATCTCTGTTATTGGCTTATTGACCAGCAAAACCAATATTAGTTGGGATAACTCAATGGTGAGTACTTATATTCACTGATAGAGGAGCATTCCTGGCAAAATGATCTCAACATTGTACAAACAATTTATCAATAAACCATACTAATGTATAGTCACCTTAGGTAGTGTACAGTCCTGGACTTACAGTATTTAGTCTTTCCAATAAAGAACTCAACAAAGCCCATGCAAAATTATAAATTCATCCCTAATGTTTACTATAAAAGTTAATCTTCCTTACAAAGTATTAGGCTGACATCCCAAATTAATTATCAAATCTAATAAGAGGAAGTGAACCTCCTCCCCAAGTGCAGCTGCAACTGGGAGACATGGGGACTTTTAACACCAGATGCAATTTTGTAAATTTATTACACACATTTGAAATACAGTAGATAAAAAATCTGGTTCACCGTGAGTACTGGTGGACCTTTGTGCAGAGCGGTGCAGAGCGGTGCAGAGCGGTACAAGCCAAATGACCTTCTACCTACATACAATAATAATACATGGAATGGATGTTTTACCTACTTTCATTTACAATTGACTATATACACCACACCACTACTGCTTCCTGGCACTAGAATTGGTATTGGCTCTCCTTTCCCCATGGGAATTTCTCTGCAGGTTGACTCTCGCTCTAAGAGTTCTTTAAAGTTTAGAAAAATCACAACTTGTACGTGTTTAATAAACTAACAGAGCACCCCCTGAAGAAGAATGGACGCAAAATGTGTTGGAGTCCTTCTGCTTTAAAATTGATATGACAGCTATTAATTGGTATTGGAACACATATGTATACGCTGTCTATGCACATATGTAATTTGAACCTGTGATGCAATATCAACTGGAAATGTTTTGAGACTATCAATGTGTTTTTCTACTATTAAATGTGTGTAATACATTTACAAAATCATCTGGCCTTAAAAATCCCCTTGTCTCCTGGTTGAGCCTGCATTTGGGGGAGGTTCACTTCTTCTAATTAGTTGTTAGTCCCTGATGTTTGCTTAACATCACATCTTCCAAATGTTCTTGTACCTACAAATACATAGCACTTTGGAAGTGGGGGTAACACTGTTCCTTTTGAAAACACAGTGGCCCTTCTTGAAACATCCCATTTCTCATTCAGCAATTCCCATTTCCCCTCTCAAGGCCTGAACACCACAGGCCCTTGGAACTCTTCTGTACCTCCATCCCTAGCTTAATTGTATATTGATCTGATGAGAGCTTGCTATACACAGATAACCAGTGCAGTGTTCCATCCTGGAAACATATCTACTTCCTATGCTTAACTCCCTGAAAATACCATTACCTCTCATACCCTGCTCAGCACAAGAGTGTCCCTAGAAATATCATGGTCTCCATATAATTCAGCTATCACAAGTACATGCTTATTAAATGATCTACCTCGCTTTACATCCAACACACTGAGCACTGTGCATTAGTGCATGCAGTTGCTGCATTGGGGTGCCGTTTAAAGTTCATGCTTGTGTTAATTTTGCCCATGCATGATTGGCCACCCAAAGTTGCTCTACAGCATTATAATAATACAAAATTTTGTATTTATATAAAAAAAACAAGGCAAAGCGCAACAGAGATATATATGTAAAAGAAGTGAACCCACTGGTCACAAAGTGATTTCAGTTTAGTGGAAATTGGTTACAGAAGTAATGTGATGGTTACTCTGGGTAACTGCACTTCCCACATTATGATTGCTCTGCACTGTCATATTAAATAATCACCCACCTTGTTCCTATGATCAGCATAAAGATCACATTATGAATACATGATTTATGACTATAAGCATGTCTCAAAGCTGTTTACCAAGATGGGGAGTAGTGTTGAGCTCGAATATTGTCGAATATTTTTCACGAATATCTCGAATATGGTGGCGGCTATTCGAGATTTCAAATATTTGCGGTATGGCCATGTTTTGCAGAAAGAATATTCGCAGTTTGAAAATAAATATAGCGTGTGACTATTCATTTAGAAGATTGCGGTGATATTTTTGCAATGAATTGCCATACCGTGAATATTTAAATTTATGAATATTAAATCGAATATTAGTAAAACTATTAAGGAAATATCACAAATTCGAATATTGCCGATGCCACTCATCAATAATGGGGAGTATGGGCATGTTTCCACGTGGTTTGAATCGCGGCGCAGTGTCCGTGGGAGATCGCTAGCACCCATTGATCTCCTGCAGTCTTTAGCGATTCAAACTCCAGGCACAGACCTGCAGGCAGGAACCCTTGCCATTTCCTGCCTGATCGTGCCCATAGACAGTGAATGGGAGTGGTTAAGAATCCATGAATGGAGAAGCGATTAATCTCTATGGCCGCGACCGCCCATGGTTCGCGATCCAAAACTCGATTGCGCCTGACCACAGCTGTGGAGGTGACCTCATTGAAATGTATGGGCGTGATCTCTGCCCTGCGATTATAATCGCGGAAGATAACGGGAGATCGCCCAAGTGGACAAGCCCTTAAGTAGATTTTAAGTAACAGAAGGGAGTGGTATCTCTAGGTGTTACACGCTTTTTCAAGGCTGGAAACACAAATACAAAAAATACTATTCAATGCTAAGCTGGGGATTGAGAAAATTGGGGGTTCAGTGGTATTCACAGGGGACACTGCTGAATCAGGGATTAGACGCAGACGCAGAAATGTGTGAAATTTTGCCTGCGGTGTTAGGTGGGTAGAGAAAGGGAATCATACCTCTAGAAATGAGTCAGCCAATACCTCTGCTTTTATGAGCGTTAATTATATACTGCTAGTTATTATCGTTCAGCAATACCTGCAGTTTTTATATTTGCTGATTTTCAATTGATCAAGACCTGATAAGCATGGGATGTTGAATTAGAAGCAGAAGTACAGTTCAGCCAACTTGCATAAAATGCATCAAGCCCATTCTATACAATGGCAAATTCTTCACCAGCCCATTTTTAAAATCATTAGATTAGGCTGTTCTTCTGTTACACAATGCAATTAAAACTTATTCTGAATGACCTACAGATATGGTAATAGATATATGGGATATGGAATAACTAATGATTTACACAAAAATTTTGTTATTTTAGCCAAATCTAAACCAATCTAACCCATGAGCAGGGGCATTTCTAGCATTTGGGCGTGTATTTTTGGCGTGTATTTTTGTTTTGAAAATGAAAATGTTGTGTGAAAAAGTACTGATTTACAAGATAGGGGGAAACAGAGAGGTGCTTATAAAACTTTTATTATTTTTTACTGGGGACATGTTCCCACTGGTTCCCCCAACCTTCTACATTTTTGTGGCAATACTATGGACATTAAACCTGAAATGTAGGTAGCCATAAACTTCATTGATACTTGTATATGTGATTTCTGGACCAGTACAGCCATAGAAACAGTAACACAACCTGGCTTTCTAGTGACAAGATTTACAGTAACCTTCACATATCCATTATTTTCTCTTGAGTAGCCTTACAGTTTAAGGTGGATAAAGGGACAACTTGCTTATTATATATTAATTACTATATTTCAGACTTTAAGACACACTTGACCTTAAGGCGCACCCAGTTTTTGGAGCACGAAATCTGAAAAAAAAGATTTCATGTGTTTAAAGGAATTAGGGGAAAAAATCCCCTGCAGTACCCAATTTCAGCCACAAAAATTGTGTCACTAGAGAGCATACCTAACGGCATCTCCTCTGCCTCCCACACGTCCTCACATATGGGGAAGGGAGGGGGGTAGCGGGGGAGTCTCCCCTCTGCAGCAGTGTGTGTGAGGAAACTGCTAGCGTGCGACATTCCCCACATACACTCTGCATTGGCTATATCTGCGGGGCTCTGCAAATATAGCCAATACAGTGCAGATCTCCCATCTGCCAGGAGAGCTGGTGGGGTGCCAAGTTGTGATGGCCGTGGTTGGTCGCACATTCAGACCATAAGACGCAGGCACTCTTCCCCCCAATTTTGGGGGTGAAAAAGTGCATCTTATAGTCCGAAAAATACGGTATGTTTTATAGATTAATATTCAATCCCCATGCTAGGATTAAGCTGTTTTTCAGCACACAAATAACTAGACATACTCCTGTTCCACACTCCATAACATTATTGTAGGCTAATTTTAGCATGAAAAACTGGGAAAGGTTTAAAATGTAAACATGGTGCGAAACATGCCCACTGACTTGGATTGGTAAAATATATCATACACTAAAACAGCATTACAAAACACCACTGGAGAGCAGATTACTCTAAGGAATCAGTAGAAAATCACTCATATCCATTACAAAGTCACAATTATACTTAACTCAAATTAACTCCTAATGTTATTGTCATTTTAAAACCATTTGAGTAAAATTAAAGCTATTTCTCATATTTGATGAGAAGTCAGTACCACCCTCAAGTTTTTTATTCTGACCCAGTTAAAGTGATTTACTCTTGCTAACTATCAAAGTAACAGGGTAAAGCCCCCCATACACCTTTAAATCCCTCCATACACTTTCCTTTAGATCTACCAACAACTATGTAGAATACATCGTGATTGGACGTTTAAGAAAGATCCTCATATCACATGGTTTTGGTAGAACAAAAGTTGATTGTACAGAAATTGTATGGTAAGATTGTAAGGTATATGGGGGACTTAAAACCAAGAGTTGCCACCATCATTTTACCTGGATTCATTTAACCTCCCTAGCGCACTGTGGAGGTACAGATTTCTGTACCGAAAAACGAAAAAACCAGTGTAGGCCTGTAACTTCACAAAGTATGTCCATACAGGAGTCTCGTAGACATCCTGAATATAATAACATGTTCAGGTGCTTTGTGAATAGCCCACAATATCAGATAATGGAGATTTCAATAATTCACTGTATCAGGTAACTGCAACCACTAGATGGCAGTGCAGATGTGCCAGGTTACATAGGAGAGCATGGGGGGGCAGTGATCCGTTCTCCTGCAGCTGCCTCAATAGATCAGAGACACACAGAGCAGTGAGTTTGCTCTCCTGTGGCTCCGATCTCTGCCTGACGAACCCAGCTCGTCCACTGCTGTTCTGACAGGTCAGAGCTGGACGAGCTGGGAGGATTCAACACATGAAATATTTTTTTTCTGATTTCCTGCTCTACAAACTGGGTGCATCTTATGGTCAGGTTCGTCTTATAGTCACAAAAATACAGTTATGTCTCAGATGGAAACATAACATTTTCATAAATCCAGGTAATGCAGGTAAATATGAAATACTGCATACAAATATTTTGTATTTCATTATTTTACAGACAGCAGATACGGTATGCCAAACATAGCCAGTTCTTTGTTGTAATAAGAGTGTCACCAAAAGTGATGGCACTATGGGCTTGTTTCCATTGATGCGATTTGCCGCGGTTGTATCCGCGCGGCTGCCACCCCTCCGACCGCATCCATAGGCAAACCATCAGCCAGGCATCCTTTCACATGGGGGCTGCCCAGAGTCTTCATCCGAACGCACGGACGTACGCGTGCATCCGCATGAAAACAGCTTGGGGTGCCGGCGGGAGCGGCTGCGGCCCTGCGTATACAGCCGCAGCAAATCGCACCGGTGGAAACAAGCCCTTAGTCTCCTCTTGCATGATGATGCCGCATTTGACATTACACTTCCTCTATAAGAGTTTGATTAGCAGATGGTAAAATATAAAAATACCGTGTCTAGGACAATACAAAGTATTGCCTTATTCATTGCCAACACTTGGTGGGCTCTTCACCAGACATGTCCAAAGCCCCAGAGGCCAATTGCGGCCCATGTTCCACACCCTGCAGTCTCAGTCATAAAAGCAATATGCAAAGGTGATCTGCACTGGGGTGGCACTAAACTTTCCACCAGTGCTGTTTTTTTTTCTTTACATGGCTCAGGGACTTCAGTAACCCCTTCTGATCCTCCTGTGTCATTTCTATTGCCCCCTTTGATCCCCCCTGTCCAGAGTTCCGTATCTTAAGGGTGCCTTATTTAGGATGCAGTATTTTTGGGGGAAACAGGGTAGAAGTTATAAGCAAACAAATATGTTAGTAAGTTTAGAAAGCATGTAATAAAAACAAATGGGTTATCAATATATTCAAAAAACTGATTAACAAGGAAAATGTAGTTTTTATAATTAATAGGGGTATTTGTCCTGCAACTCATCTGAAGAAGAAACTCATTATCATAACTGGTAAGTTCAGAGTTTATATAGCAGTTACATCAGAGTTGTATTCGAAATGTCAAGCTGGCTATTGATTAGCAAGCAATGTTCATCTAAGCTAATGAAATAAAGCGATTTAGAATCACAGTGATTCTACATCCGATAAGTGCCAAGCATTAGACGGTCTACCAAAAAAAAAACCAGGGAGTTCAGATGGATGTCATGGATGACAGAATATGTTTAAGACATACATTATATCCCCTTTTACAATAGTTTTGGTCAAATCTGGTAAATTATAAATTTAAGGAATAAAAACAATAAGAACCTTAAGACAAGATTTTCTTGATTTGGATGTTTCAAATATAATCATGTTATCATGGTTAATTGTGATTGAAGATTTATGACACAAACATATAGAAAAAAAGGAAAATATCTGTGAGCTGCATAAAAGTTACTAGAAGTTTTTATTAGTGGTACAAATAGTGAACATAACATTAACAATAACAGTGTGCCAAAAAAAAGTTTGTGGTTTTAATATTGATATATGTTCCAATATGCTTGATAAGTATTAGGACAGTATAGTAATGTGATCTTCTATTAAATTGTGACTTTAAATATGTAGGCAAACAATTGCTATTCTGGCAATTTATGAGCTCCAAATGTGCAATTGTATTAAATAAACAGGCAACAATCACCTGCTACAATATACGGAAAATACTGTATTTTTTGGACTATAAGACGCACATGACCATAAGATTCACCCAGTATTTAGAGCAGGAAAACCTGAAAGAAAATATTTCATGTGTTTAAATGAATTAGGAAAAAATCCCCTGCAGTACCCAATTTCAGCCACAAAAATTGTGTCACTAGAGAGCACACTTCGGCATCTCTTCTTCCTCATACACGGGAAAGGGAGGGGGGCTGGCAGGGGAATCTGCACTCTGGTTTTGCCTCTTCAACAGTGTGTTTGAGGAAACTTCCAGCGAGTGCAGCTTGCCCCACACACACTCTGTCTGCAAATATAGCCAATACAGTTCAGATGGGAAATCCGGTTGTGTGCAGATCTCCCATCTGCCAGGAGAGCTGACGGAAAGCCAAGTTGGTCGCACATTCAGACCATAAGATGCTGACACCCCCCCCCCTCAATTTTAGGGTTGAAATAGTCCGAAAAATATGGTAGGTTTGAAGTATAATTTGTGGGCAGAATGCAGACATTTACGAATGTGCATGCACCAAATGAACAAACAGGACAATATGCAAGCAACAAATTGGCAACTTTTATCATATGGGGACAGCAAAGAGGCAATCATTTCTTCATTAGAGTAACAAACTGAAAATATACTGGCAATATGACAACATAGGAAACATAATGACTGTAGGTGGACAACCTTCAGCACAACCCTCCTCTTAGATTCCTCATCCCCAGTTAATAATCTCTCTTTTCTCAACCTTAAACCCCACCATCAGCAAATCCACATTTCTTAGAAAGCCCTTCAGCTACACTAGCAAGGCCCCCATTCCTTATACAACTGGCTTCACCAAATAACCCCTAGCTTACCCCTAGCAACGCTCTTCACTTAACAATCACTAGCTTACATAATAATGATAATAAATCATAGTTTCCAGCAACACATGGACTGGAGACAATGTTGTCCTTCAACTGCTCACACCATCTATGTACAGACAGGGCTGCTGTCAGAAATCCTGGGGCCCCATATTTGAGGTGCTAGCAAAAAAAATCCC
The DNA here is from genome assembly GCA_036250615.1 of Ptychadena robeensis. NCBI lineage: Eukaryota > Metazoa > Chordata > Amphibia > Anura > Ptychadenidae > Ptychadena > Ptychadena robeensis. Next base: position 99,894,237 of record CM070033.1, on the reverse strand, counting down.
ACACCCCTTTCCTCCTGAAGTTGTTGAGCGGTGAGTTCTAGCAATACCACACACCTCCTCCCTTTGTGCTGTGATACAGTGAGCAGAGGCTGCCAGCAGTCCATGGAACGATCAGGCAATGTGGCTGCGGGGGCCCCTAGATGCTGACTGCCAGGCCCCCCTAGCTGCTCAGGCCCAGAACTAGAGTGCCCCCTGTCCCCCCCTGACGGAGGCCCTGTATATAAGCCCCAAACTAATAGAGTTAATGTATAATGCCTCCATGCCATAATGTACAGTGCATCCGGGAAGTATTCACAGCACATCACTACATCAATACAGCCTTATTCCAAAATGGTTTAAATTCATTGTTTTCTCAGAATTATACACAACACACCATAATTACAATGTGAAAAAAGTTTACTTGAGATTTTAGCAAATGTATTAAAAAAATATTGGTAAGTTTTGTATATCTCCAGGAAGCCTGTCTGCTTGTCACCTTCTCCTACTCTTTTTCTTTTCAACACTTTTCTTGGCCTAAAGCTGGCCATACACCTATAGATCTCTCTGTCAGATTTCCTTTAGATCTACCAACATCTATGTAGTATAGGGTCCTCTGCCATTGAACACAGGCAGACTTGATTGCTTAGAAAGTCCCTCATATTACATGGTTTTGGTAAAACAAAAGAAGATCTAAAGGAAATCTGACAGAGAAATCTGAAGGTGTATGGCCAGATTAATATTGATGGCATCTGGCACCACTGGGAAAAGATTTTGTTATCTCTAAATTGTCTCAACAGTGTGAGCTCCTTTCAGTGTTCCTGCTGATGACAGTACCCATGGGATCATTAGCTTGCAATTGGATACGCAGATGTTTTACTACGGGTCTTCATTTTGCTCTTAACTATTGTCTTAAAATGCTAACATTTTTCTTTTTTAGATAGTCCAGGAACATTGCCAGTGTATAGTCATCTAGAGACGTTTTATACATTGTATATGTTAACAGTTTTGCTATGACACAAACAAAAGATTCCAATAAATGGGGTAAAGGAATTTGAAGGCATCAATTGTTAGAACAATTGGTATAATGGGAGTTACAAAAACCCGATGTACTCGATGATGGTCAAATGAGAATGCTGTCTGATGTTCATAAAATGTTGATACTCTACCCCTTCTTCAGTAGACTTAGGGACATCTGCCAATGGATCCAATAAACGCAACCCATGCGTTAGGGATCCGTCAGTTAAGCAATGTATCCTTTTTTTGTGTTAATTTTTTTAACCTTAAACGGATTGATCAACACATCGAACAAGGCATACCATTGTTTTTCAACTGACTCAATTAATTTTCTATGGGTGCGTCAACGCACCATACTTGCGTTGGCATTAACACAACGCAAGCTGATGGATCACAACAACAGTACGTCAAACACAGAGTTTTAACGCATAGTGGAGCCTAAGCCTTGGGCTGCGTCTACATTACGCCTGGGAAAACCGCGCAGTGCAGCCACCCCCTGTCATCCCTTATTGGGAATGATGTGCCAGTCTATGCTGGCGCTATAGACTATACTAAAGAGTTGTTAGTAGATCTAAAGGAAATTGTATGGAGTTATCTTAAGGTGTATGGGGGGGGGCTTTAGATGATTTGTATTGATTTGAATGATAATGTATTGGAACTTACACTGAGCCTGCACAGAGCCCTGACTTCAAACCCATAGAACACCATCCATTACAGAGGAGACTGTGAGACAGGCCTTTTCGTCCTACTTCATTGCCTGACCTCACAAATGCTCTTCCATAAGTTCAATCAATCAAACATTCCCTTAAATACACTCCTTAACTTTGTGGAAAGTGCATGTGTGTGTAAAGTCCCAATACTTTGGTAATAGAGTTGTACTTAAAAAGTCTTCAACAGTTATTTTCTTTCTGCAAAACCAGCATAACAGTCAGTCCTTATAAACAGACAAAATACACAGTGTAAAGCCCCCCATACACGTTCCGATTATTCTCCCGACCGATTTTTCGTCCGATTCTGTCACCCGATTTTCACCTAAAATGTTATGGTCGGTCGGTCAACTGGCACACAATATCGGAATTCGAATTATCACCGATCCATCAGCCCGACCCTATTTATTAACAGCAGATCGACCAAAAATTTACGGACAGGTCCGAAGCGGTCCCGACCGACTTTTCTCCCAATTTTTCAAAATCGGGATCGGTCGGGCACCATATTCTGATTCCGAGTATTCTCCCGATCGATCGCAAAATTCGTACGAAAAATCGGAACGTGTATGGGGGGCTTTAGCAAGTAATATGAATGATGAGAAGAAGATGTACTTGGATTATCTATCAGTAAGTTCGGCCTGATTGACACGTCAGCCTAAAATTCATATTTTTACAATTGAGGATTTAGTCTGTCAGACTCTATCTTGGGACTAAGTGGCCTTTATAAATAAAGTGACCATGTGCATTAGCTGGATTACTGAACTCTACAAATGATAACTACCATAATGAATTGTAGGTTGTATGTTATTCCATATATATAAATAAAACAATTACAACATACACACAGAGGCATAACATGCGGAAGGTGCAATATGACTTTCTGGGTCTAATACAGGAAGGCTGTTTCCTAGAATAATAGGATTTGTAATTATCATAGCTCCTGATGAGAGGAGGATATGGTGATAAAGTAGAACCAGCAGCATATGCTTAGGTCTAAACAAACAGCTTCGAAGAAGAAGCAGATGGACTGATGGGATCCTGTATCTGGCATGCACCAGACATCAGTCTGTCCGGGCTGAGATCCAGGAATCACTACATCAGCCATGCAATAGACTCGCTATGATTTAACCAGAGAACTAAGAATCTAAGGTGTGGCACATGAAAAGAGCACCATGGTGTGATCTAATACACCCTGACACTCCACCACATAAAACATTCATTAAAAATGAAAACAGTTTCATAGAATTATAATCTACCCTGATCTATACTAAGTAACTTAGCTGTAGCGCAAGGGCGATTGCTTCAAACTGCTTTTATAAAACAGTGTTTAAGGACAACACCAGATTAATATGCCAGTTGTAAATGTGTTTCTGTCTATCTCACACCTCCCTTCTAGCTTTAATAGGATCCAGGCTGCTAAATAATTCACTTAGTTATTGATTCAGAGCTGTACAATTTGGTGTTGTGGCCAAGCCCTCTACATCAAACTGGAAGGTCCCACTGGTATTGCACATTTTATTGCTGCATTGTACCAAGAAGACCTGTACTTTATAGAAGAGGAGGAGGGAGACATGGGAAGCCGCTCAGCAATGCATACAGCACAACATGTACATTGCATTCTCATCAAACCAGATGCTTTACCTTTTAATAAAGACATAATAAGGTCTGAGGGAAAGGAGGGTTGTGTTTTATTTTCACAGTCATTGCTCAAGTCATCCATGTACAAGATGAGTATGAGATGCCCCCGCAATTTATATTTTTTCCAAGTGGTTCCATAATAGCTGTAGCAGAACAGCTTGTGCACTACACTGTGAACATATTCTAAATTATTTGGATGAGTGGGGAAGATATTACCACTTTTCAATAGAACAGAGATTCAAAAATAATACGTATCCAACGTTTTGTTTCTATAAATAACTATGGTAAAGTTGAGTATTTATGTTGGTACACTTTCAAGTTGGTGTGTGCATCTAGGAGATAATGCTAACATTGGCAATTTCAATATAAATGTAGTTATATTTTTAATGACATATTCTTAATTGCCTTTGGGATGCAAATCAATAATTGTTGAACCGATGAGCTGCTTAACATCCTGTAATATTTACATGTGCAGTAAGATCACCCCAACAGTCAACTGATGTTGGATCACTGTCAATTAAAAGAAATAAGGGGGTTGTCCCCTAGTCTAGACTTTACTGTATTGATGCCACAGTCACAACTAGGACTGTGAAACATTCCATTCCCCCTAAAAGGATGCAATACACTGTGCAGTGGTTTGACTTATGACCTAAAAATTCTGAGAGCTTATTCACACTAGCTTGTTGATAATCAGTAGAAAAGTGTTCCCATATGCTCATGATGTTATCTCAACTATATTGTATAGTTATAGACATATTGTCGTTACTGTAGTTACCCCTTAGGTCAGTGATACAGTTCTGCTTCATGTTTTTTTTTTTCTAATGTTTTGTCCATTATGTTGTGTTATTGGTATAATGACCCTGACCATGGCAATCATGGTATTGTTCTGTTATTCTAGTCATATGTTCTGGTATGCTTGTTATATGTTCTGGTATGCTAGTGTATTTTCCCAGTACACAAGGTTGTGAAGTGCAACAGCGGAATTAGTCTCAGAGAAGTATGCTCGTCTACATAGGTAACATTAATAAAACTTCACTCCAACATTTATAATCAGTATACTGCACCCTAACATTTGATTATTGGTATAGAACTAATTTGCATTCAGTTAGCGGTGTGGTATCCTTTTATGCTGGTGTTCCTTTTAATTGGTGGTCAGTGGCCATATGCTGTCTTACATGAGTGGTCAGGGACAAAATGCCCCTTTATGCTGGTGACCAGGGGAATAAAGCCCCCCATACACGCCCCGATTTTCCGTTAGATCGATTAAAAACAATCGATTTTTTGCATCGGTCTTCCAAAAATCTGTCAATGCCCACATGGTTCGACCGAGTAACTTCGATCGAACTTTTGGGAATAATCGGTCGGAATGTGATCGGACATGTTAGAAACATTTTCTTGATCGAATCTAAATTGTATTTAATCGGCTACTATTTCTTATGACCCGACCAATTTAGGTCCGATCTAACTAATTATCATACTTTTACCTTCTGTTTTAAACATTGTGGTGTGTGTAAAATGATCTGCCAGGTTGTGCTAGGATGTATATATGTCTAAACATTCTCTTATATTTCTCTTTTTTTTTAATTCATGTGAACTAAACTGAAGTTGAGACCCTGTTTCCCCTATGATTAGCCATTCCCATCAAAGGCACTCCCATATTTTTCACAAAAATTTTAAATAAGCCCCCCCTCACCCCCAGAACAGACACCCACAGTTACCTGGCCCTGGCACAAACTCCCATTCGGGTGGTACAACTGTGTGCCTCAAGCTGCTGATCCATAAAATCGGCTGATGGAAAATGTTTGATCGAAGTAGGTTAAATCGAACAATAATTGGTTGCTTTATTTGGGGGTATAATGAAATACAGTCCGGAAAATCGGGGTGTGTATGGGGGCCTTAAGGATCTTGTTGGTGTCAAAGGTATATTTATTTGAGAGCTGAGATGTGACATCGGTGGCTCTGATCTTCTGTGTATATTGGTAGAACTATGCAGGTCTTGTCAGATGTGTGATCACACTGTTTAGTGATGGTTGCTGGGTTTTCCTATGCCCATGGAACTTTTAACCAGAGCTTGTAAAAAAAATGCATTACTGGCATGACTGGAACAAGGATACAGTGAGTGTCAATCTGCTTCTATACTTAAAAATTCAAAGATGGTAGTACACAAAATCAATAGGTACCTGGGACAACAAAGCTTCATGGCTGACATCATGTGACCTGCAAACATAGGAGCAAAGTAAGACTGGGGTAAGACAAAGAGTTTGGCAAACCCAGACCAAAACTAATGAGGTGGCCAGCCTCTTTAGGGAATTTCTCTGCAATTAAGTAAGGGTTTTTAGTCAAAAATTGCTATATTTATTCATAAATCATACACAGGAGTAAAAAGCCTTATCCAAACATAAATACTAATGCATTAAGTGCATATACAAAGATCACAGTCATGATTAGTAAAAAGAAATGTCCAAATTTGGCCTTTAAGTATATATTCCTGCATATTCCTAACGAGATCGAGACTCCATTTCAATTGTCTAAAAAACAAGCCAGAATGTGACATACAGTGCAACACCATATGAAAAGGAAAATATAATATATAATAGGAAAAAAATAATAATTTTGCACCAGCACACACCATATATCCCCATTCTTACTCATGTAGAGGAAAGGGAAGAAGTCCTCAACATCGGACATCCTTTGTTCATCCTTGCTCATTTTTTAGACAATTGAAATGGACTCTCGATCTCCTGAGGAAGCCTGTTCATCGGAAGAAATGCGTTGACAATAATCGAGAACACCAAGGGAATATATACTTAAAAGCCAGATTTGTTGGACATTTTTTTATAATCATGACTGTGATCTTTATATATGCACTTTATTCATTTGTATTTATGTTTGGATAGGGCTTTATAGATATCTGAAACATATTTAAAATGACTTTAAGCTAGTTGACTGTAAATGTTCATTTATCTTAAATGTGTGAGCTATTCTGTTTATTTTATAGGGACACTGATCATTGACTACTTTCAAATACATATCAGTCACTTTTAAGATACTTGCAGGAGAAAACTATATTCTATAATCACGCGGATCCCCCTTAAGTCTTCTTAAATATATGTTGCTTGAACTATTGTACTTAAGATTATATATCCATACCTAACAGATGTAACAGGTAAAATCTGTTAGCGTACATTTTATTTATTTATGAAGAGATGAGCAAGAGATTTTGTTTTAAAGTAGAATCCATTCATTAAAATCTTAAAATCTGAATCATTAAAATAAGAATGAGGTTGTATGTTTATTTGTAGCTCGTAAGAACATGGCATTACATTGGTTTCGGAGTTCACCCCCCTATCTTGGAAAACTATGGTCAATGTCCTTCTGCCCATTCTAAAATTCATATATGAGAATAGAGGGAAACCGAGGGAAAATTTGCTAAGGTTTGGGACAGATGGACCTCCCATGTGGACACTTGTACCTCAGCTCCCCCTATACCTGATTATTAAAATGTGTTATTTTCCTTACCTGTCATCTCCCCTGTGTGATTGTGGCCCTTATTTTGATGTGTAGCTGATCTGCTGTCTGTTCTTCTCATATATCCTTGTACATATCATTACGTTGTGAACTGTCTGCTTTTGATTATACTTAGCTATGGCATACCATACGATCGGATGCCGTTCGGGATCGGGTTGGCAAGGAATCGGGTGCGCCAACTTGCAGGATTGGACTAAAATCAGCCGACCGATAATTTTGCCGATCCCATTAGTTTGGATGGGGACGGCTGTCAGCCGAGTTAATAGGTGGCACACAAAGGGTGCCGGCCGATTCTCGGCACAAGCGGGCGTGCATAATGACATTATCATACCCGCTAGGTTGGGTTGGGGATCGACGGGAAATTGTCCCGTCTATTCCCAGCTTTAGTCATTTGCATTCCCAATTTCACACCCCTAACTGCAACCTTTCATAGTTATTAATGTTTCCCTGTGGTTATCCAAGTGACATAAATTGTATAAATGTAAAAATTAAAAGTGGAAGAATTTTGCCAATCTAACAATTTTATTTTTACAGTAGTGTATACATGATACAGTAAAGTTGTGTACAGATATTTAATGTGGCAAGGATGCCGATTGTGCTGCCATCTCTCCCCTCTATGACTGACAGCCAGACACCTCTGGTGCACCTGATAGCTCCGGCCGTCCACCAAAATGTTAGTACGCATATTAGCTTTGTAACAACAATGCAGGTACACATAGCTAGTTTTTGGCCCTTTTTGAGTACCAGAGTACCACTAATGTGCACCCCTGCATATAGAGCTTGTTTGATCACTTTCTTGCTATTCCGTCATACAGTTATTATTGTCGGGAAGGAGGACCACAGAAATTATATGCAGCTGATGCTGGAGTAATTACATGTAGACAGGGAGTGGATAAAGTGGGCTGATTGAGATCAGCAGCACTTAGATAAAAAAAAAGATGACGAGGAAACTTAAGCTGGCAACACAAGGGTTTATACCCATTAGATCGGCCGGTACGTGATGAGGTAAGAATCACAAAACGAAAAGAAAGGGTGGCCGCGTACCAGTCCCAAGCGATCGATCACAACGAATGCACACGTTAATTGATAGTTTGAGAATCCAACAAAAAATCGACCAGTGTGTGCCAGCTTTAGAGTTCATTTAGGTTTCAGATCTGTATTAGAGTGTTATGTGTAGCTGAATACATACAGACAAACTGCCTATAAACTTTATTGTGATTAGTTAGTTTGCTAGTCTAGAATCACCTGCCAGACATTATAGCCAGGACCTGAATACCTCCTCTACCATATCAGTATGGCTTGGTCAGGAATTTGGAAATCAGCAAACCATAATTCCAGGTTTGTTGGACTGATATACCTGTGCTATCAAAGCTGTGCTCTCAGTGCTTATATACAGCATATTATAGATAATCCAGACCGACTAACTGGATTATAAGGACATCATACAGTGCATTTTAATACAATGGAGAAAAGAAAAAAACTTGAGAATGGTATCATCCCAAAAATAGCTGGAGATGTAGAGAAGGGTTGTGGGAACATTTAAAAAGTTTTGCTCTACCACATGTAGTTTTTGCATAAATGAAGTTCAAAAACAAAGTTGAAATTCCGATTTTCAAAATGTTGACTCAAAGCGGACGTACCACTTGTTGGGTATCTCTGCACAGCACAGCTTTAGCACAGCTGATACTGCAGAGATCCCTGACAAAAAAAAAAAAAAAACGATTTCTGACAGCAGGAGGGGTGTCTTTTTAGAGTCTTTTTAGAGACGGGCGGGTTGTTGTCAGCTGCCGCCCAGAGAAAATAGATCAGGAAGTGGCTTCTCTGCCCTTAATAAAACATGAAGAAGGTAAGTCATTTTATATGTTTTTGTGTAGCAGTTTTCCAGGAGCTGAACTGCTGACAGCTAAGTAATGTGCTTATTTCATGTATGTGTGTTTTTTTTTGTTTTAGTTTAAAACCACTTTAACTTTGAACTTAATCTGTGCAAAAAGTATTTGTGTTAGAGGCATCCTTTTTTTTGTAGTATACCCCCAACCATTCTCTACATCTCAAGCAAGTTTGGTGATGATACCATGTTCAAGGGCTTTGCAATTAACTTGAAATCGTCAAATAAAAAAACAAATTCAACCATCTCTATGGCAAAGCAGAGAACAAGTTCTCAAACCTAAAACCTTAGCAGTATCTATATGCAACGCTGTTCCTTAGATGGCCATGGACTAGTCTAAAGATGGTTGACAATGTAGGGATCAGTAGCTCCCTGATTACTTTTCTTCTTTTCTTCTATACTAACTCTCAGAGCCATTATACTTCTAATATATTTACATATATAATTATAGTTATAGATTTTGTGGTTTATTACCACCCTTAATGGCCGTCACCAGAACCAGTCCCTGAATTGGTCACCCAACTGCAAAATGGCATTTCTTATTTTCTTTCTGTACACATGAAATGATAATGTTTGTTCTGCATTCAATGTAAGCAAGAAGGCCATCATTAATTAATGTTTAACCCAGCTAGAGACAGTGTGAGTGTGTTTATGTGTCTGTCTGGTATCCTTAAAAACTCATTCTGTTGTATAAATCACCTGCATGGGAAGCATTCTCTGCAAAGATAACTCCTGTAGATTACATAACACAACAGATGTGAGAGGATGTTATCTGTGCCTATACAGAAAGATGAATCAATTTTGCTTTGTGTAGACATTATGACCAGCAAATAGTAAAAGCAAAATAAAACAAAACATCATTACCACCATATAAACATAACTATCATATATACCAGAGTATAAACTGAATTCAGCTTAGGACAATTTCACACTAGTCATGCTACAGCAGTGCTGTACATTACACCAACACAGAGCGGTAAGTGTTTACCTGTGCACCTTTGACACTGGCCCCGCGTTTGCATTTACAGTAACACGCAACGCCGCTTGTTACCACAAATGCCCTGTCTCCTGCACTTTTGTGGATGCAGTGCAAGTGTCTACCATACACTTGCATGGGAAACACAAGAACAGCACAATGGGTTAACACTGTTTTTTTCTGCTAACAGACGCAGTTAACATACAAGGTGGGGTTACTGCTAGCGCATGCTTTACCAGCCAAAAACCGCTCCGCAGCCATAGTTGCTGCAGATGTGAAATTGCCCTTATACTCGAGTTAGGAAATAAAAATTAAAAAATTTAAAAAAACGGAGTGTGAGTTCATTGCAAAGCCCTCTGAACATGTTATCACCACCATAATTGCTGCAGATGTAGAGAAGGGTTGTAGAAACATCACAAAAAAAAAACCCATGACATGCTATTTATTGTTCTAGCACATCTAGCACACATAGCAGTAGATGTTGCATAAATTAGGTATAAAGTAAATTTTTTTACTGGCTGATTACACAGTCTCTGGCTGTGTGTGAGAGCTGCAGCGTAAGTCAAGCTCTTACACACACCGGCAGAGCTAGATGGGAGAGCCAGCTGGCAGCTCTTTCATCTGGCTTTGCCACTTCATTGTTAATGTTAGTGGAGCTCTGCGTACATAAACAATGAACTACAGATTGTAGATCCGCCTGTGGGTGGATCTTTCATCTGACAGTTTCACCGCCACCCAAGCACCAGGCACTGGTGGGGAGCCAAGGCACAACCACCCGTGGCCATTTACACCTCCCTCCAAGTGCGGGAAAGTGCATCTTATGCTACAAGCAATACAATATTTACCTTTTTGTAATGTTTCCCCAACCCCTCTCTATATCTTCAGCAATTTTGGTGCAAATATAATGTTTAGGGGCTTTCAATTAACTCACAAATGCAGGTAAATTACATTTCACAACCATCTCTAATTATAAATTCGCAAAACAAAAGCACATTTGCTGTATGTTTCTGTTCCTTGGCTGCTGCACTTCCTGCCCTAGGCTTCTACTCAAGTCATTTTTCCAGGTTTCTTTGGTAAAGTTAGGTACCTCAGCTTATTTTTGGATCAGCTTATACTCAAATATATACAGTATATTATCTGCTCATCTGTACACAACTTAGTTACAGTTACTAGAGACCTGTTCAAAGTAACCTATACGTTAACAATACATAGGCTGTCAGTGTTGAGCTCTCTGTCTGGTAATGCTAGTTGCTTGGCTGTTATACTGACTCTTTGGTTTATTAAATTAGACATTCGATTGTGTAAAAACATAGAAACTGTTGAAAATGAGGCCCTATAATAGCTTATCCAGCTCAATGAAGATAAGCACTGCCCCAGACTGGTGTTCCACTGATATTCCAAACAAAAAAAAAGTGGGACTACTAGAATCATCTTGAATTGTTTTGGACACTAAATAAAAAATAATGAAGAGTTTCTTTGGATCTGAATTCAAAAACTGAAGACTCTGCTCATTACTGTTGTATTTACTTATTCATTTATATTAACCAACAAAATACTGTCTTAAAATGGCAGCCTTGATACAATTACAATGTGGCAAGGCATTGTAAACGAATAATGGGAAAGACTACAAATGCAGGGATCTACAGAAAACATTGGTTTCTAATAATTTGTACCATGCCTTCCTTTATAGAGGGAAGTGCCAGATTTCTTTTTAACAATATCATACATTCCTTACAATAAAAAATGCAACTTTTCTTGCAACACTCTGCTCCAGTGCTTTCTATGGATTTTCCCTTCCAGGTTGAGCCTAAAGCTAGCCATACACTGCACGGATTCCCTGGCTGATCGATTCAGCACCGATGGATTCCGGCGATTCCGCCGGCATCCACAGGTGAGAACGATCAGCCAATTAGGGAATCCGATCGTGGCAGCCCACCTTGCACGGCCGGATCCGTGTCCGATGGATCGGCTCCCTGACCGCAACGCCCCCTGATCAGAGCAGAATCGGACCCGAAAAGACCAACAGGTTGGTTCTTCCTCGGATCCGATTCTGTGCCCCCGATCCATCGGATGCGGTCGGACGGGCAAGGTGGGCTGCAGAGGATTCCGGCACGATGGATCCGCGTGCCCGCGCCCGGAATCCATCGCGCCGGAATCCGGCACGAATCCGTGCCGTGTATGGCAGCCTTTAGGTTGGGCAAAAAAGGTTGGGCAAGATATTGTTCAGATCTATACTTGCTATACTGGCTGTAGGACGATGAACATGGAAGTACACCTGAGTTGTGAGCATACAATCAGATAACTAAACATTATCACAGATGTCTAAATATTCAGAAATACAGGGATGAGTGTCTGGGTATAGCTAGAATTACAATCACCTATACACTTCCCACACCAACTATATCCAGGAAGAATGACAGAGGCCCCTACACCAGTGATGTTGAAACTTTTAGAGACCGAGTGCCCAAACTGAAACCCAAACCCATTTATTTACGTCAAAGTGCCAGCATGGATATATAACCTGAATGACACACACACACAACTCATATACACAAACAAAACATGTAAACACACAACTACCTTCTTATCAGATAGAATATGAGAGGGTATGGGCGCTGTATGCAAGCAGAAGAGAGGGGGAAGGGAACTGACAGCATTGAGAGCCAATTCGCTTGCCGACAGAGAGGGCTCCGAGTGCCACCTCTGGCACGCGTGCCATAGGTTCAGCATCACTGCCTTACACCAAACATACATAATGGGCTTTCCAAACTTTAGATTTATAAACCTCCTCTGGCAGCTATCTAATATTATTTATTGATACCCAACATGCTCTTACCTTGGTTGTGCTCCCAGTGGGAAAAGGCTATTCTTCACTGAAGGTCAAATGTCACTGTTCTCCAGAGAGGAGATTCATTCAGTTTCACTAATCACATATACACCTCCTTTATACAAATACTGGTTACCTAAATATGAATGGTGTTTGTATTACAGAAGCTTTGCTATTCTAGTGCAGGATGCATCAATATACACGTGAGCTGCCTGTGTATGTCTTGTAGTTGGATGTGTGCTGGTCAGATGTCATTATCCGGCATTGTATCACCAGGTCGCTGCCATTAAGCCCAATGCCTCTGACAGTGCTTGAGGTTTACAATGCAGAGATTGTTCCTATTGTAGCTCATCTGCCTGATTCTAATTGATGCTGATGTGATGCTGCCTGCATTTTATCCTCACTGGTTATGAGTAGTGTCTTCTAGTAATCTCTGCTAGAACCGCAGAGTAAAGGGAGGAGAAAGCTTCCAGCGATGCCTTTACTGAATATATAATCAATCCGTTAAAAATTCTCTTATATTACCTCTCCGCTATGGCTGCCTCAGTCTTCTCATAAGCTCTCACTGTTTTTGTGTTTTTAATCCACCAGCAGTAATAACAGGGCTTTCTCCCCAGTGACCTAGGCTCAATGATTCGGCAGTCAGCAGGCACCTTGCCCCTGGGGCATTGTGCAGTACAGCTCCAGAAAATAAACATGCATTTGAATGATAAATCTGAACACGTTTTACACATAAGAAGCATGCAGCAAGGCTCAGCTTATAATATCATTAGTTACAGGCATGCTAACGCGTTGTTTTCTCTGTTTAGGGCATAAGATGCCACCTACACAAAGGCCAGAGTGGGAGCTTTTATCCATTGTTTACTAAATATTTGGTTATGAAATAATTACCGTAACTGTCTGTCGCCTACGTCACTTTGCATATATAAATCTTACTAAAGAGGTTTTTCTGACTGGGAACTTTTTAATCCAGTCAAAAAAAAAGGATTTTGTACTTTTTTGGGTGGGAAAAGATGGGGCAAAACACATTTCATTTTAATAGGATTTAAATGGAGCTATAAGGCATCACATAATACCAAAGCTATTACACACGAAGAGAGCAGTTTAGAAAATAACATGGCCCATGTTCAAGTCTTCTTTATTTTCTCAGATGGTACGCTACTTTTTTCTGGCTGGCACTTCCCTGGAACTGGCACTTCCCTCCATGTAAAGAGATGACCAATCAAAAATGAGGGGTCAGGGGACACCCATGTGAACAGTTTACAAACATCAGAAGACATTTGTCAAAATCTGTTGCTTCATTATTCCATATTATAAAAAGATTTTGGTAATGTCATTTGAAAAAACAACTTGCTTAAGAGCTATTCTTTTTACTTATGACATGTTCTAGAGCAGGGGTGGGCAAACCTTTTGAATCATGGGCCACCAAGAGTCTGTAATGGCCATAGGTGTGCCAATTCCATGCATCGCCAGCATCACTTATGATGGCAGTGATGTGTAATATGCAATGTGTGATAGAGATGTTGTTATCTTTTAAAATTTCCATTTAAAAATGTTTTTTAATATTAATGTTCATTTCAACAAGCAGAGATAATTCCTAGAGACTGTTGTCACCATAAGTGTTGTCAGCCACAGTGCCATTATCACGACACTGCATTGCCCCCAGGGCAATGTTTGGACACCTAGGCATTATGTGCACTCATTGCAGAGAACAAGCGAAGGTGACAAAGGATCAAATAAGAAAGCTAAGCAGACCGGATTTGGCCCCCGGCCTTAGTTTGCCCACCCCTGTTTTAGAGCCTCCCTATACCATGTCCAGGGGTTTGAAAATACTATGTCAGGGGATTATCATAAATGTTATTGACATGGAGTCATATCAGAGAACATATTTAGGGCTTGGCTCCCCTGTGCTAAAATTTCAACACGGTGCACAAGCCCCACACAGAAGTCTAAGGGCTATATCTCCAAAGCCCATAATAGCCCCCGACCCGTTACTTCAAGCCACCGTTGCATTTATGTCAATGTGCAGCCCCATGACGGCGATTCCCCATTGTCCTCGGTGACTCCACTGACCACTTACTGCTTGGGCAAACTCTGCTTAAACTCTTAAGCTAGCCACACATGGCTCAATTTAGTGTTCAACCGAGGTTCGATTCGATTTTGTAGTTCGATCAAAAAAATCGAAAATCGATTTTAATTTAATGGATATACACCACATGGGGAGTACGATTATTGTTCAATTTCGACTGAAAAGTAATCAAAGTAATCCAAAATCGTCAATTGAATTCCTCTTACGATTTTAGTTTCAATCGGAAGTTAAAGGGAAGAAGCCACACAAATCAAGCCAAAAAAATTGAGCCAAAAAATCGAGCCAAAAAAATCGACCAAAAAAAAGCTGCAAGGAATGTAGTTTGATGATTGTACAATCGAGCAAAATTTTCCAACCTGTTCGATCACTTTTTCAATCAACGATTTGACAAAAATCGATCAATGATTGTCGATTGTACTATGTGGGCAGCACATCGATTTTTTTACATTCGATCGCTTTTTTCATCGAAAAACGTTGATTGAACGCTAAAATCGAACCGTGTGTGGCAGCTTTACTGCTTTGACTTTTTATTGTCCCTGACCACACCTCCTGCCTTATGCATTTGTACAGTACAATTTTGGACTGGCCTTTGTGTATGAGCCTTGGCTAGTTTTCTGGAAACCCAATGAAACCTTTTACCGGGATATGTGGTGTTGGTAGTGATGATGTGCCCAGGCATGATACACACATGGTAGAGTCCATCACCAAAGATGACTGATAAGCAACCCCACTTTGACATTACAGTATATAACCCATTAATACATATATCAATAAACATAGAGTTCATATGTTTCTTCCTTTCAAGACTTATTCCTTTCAAGGACAACATTCTAAAAGATATAAAAAGAATTTGGTGAAAATCAGACTAATAAAACAAATAAACTACTAATGTGACAGTTATGTCCTACAAATTAGGAATGGTATTTGTATATTAAATATACATTGGAGAACTTTTACATGACTTTCAAAATAAATATCAAAGTGAACAGAAAACTGCAGAATCCTGTACTTCAGAATGTTAAACTGTTAATCTTGTTTATTATATAAATTTAAAATTAAGTTTAGCCAAAAAATTTTTAAAGGATTTTGCCATTTTGAATGTAGAGGGGAAGAAAATTAACTGCTGTTATGTTTTTACTGCTATCCAGGGCTGGGACATAGACATAAAGTATTCGACCCCCTTGAACTTTTCCACATTTTGTCACATTACAGCCACAAACATGAATCAATTTTATTGGAATTCCACGTAAAGGCCAATACACAGTGGTGTACACACAAGAAGTGGAATGAAAATCATACATGATTCCAAACATTTTTTACAAATAAATAACTGCAAAGTGGGGTGTGCGTAATTATTCAGCCCCCTTTGGTCTGAGTGCAGTCAGTTGCCCATAGACATGCCTGATGAGTGCTAATGACTAAATCGAGTGCACCTGTGTGTATGCTAATGTCAGTACAAATACAGCTGCTCTGTGACGGCCTGAGAGGTTGTCTAAGAGAATATTGGGAGCAACAACACCATGAAGTCCAAAGAACACACCAGACAGGTCAGGGATCAAGTTATTGAGAAATGTAAAGCAGGCTTAGGCTACAAAAAGATTTCCAAAGCCTTGAACATCCCACGGAGCACTGTTCAAGCGATCATTCAGAAATGGAAGGAGTATGGCACAACTGTAAACCTACCAAGACAAGGCAGTCCACCTAAACTCACAGGCCGAACAAGGAGAGCGCTGATCAGAAATGCAGTCAAGAGGCCCATGGTGACTCTGGACGAGCTGCAGAGATCTACCGCTCAGGTGGGGGAATCGGTCATTAGTCGGGCACTGCACAAAGTTGGCCTTTATGGAAGAGTGGCAAGAAGAAAGCCATTGTTACCAGAAAGGCATAAGAAGTCCCATTTGCAGTTTGCCACAAGCCATGTGGCGGACACAGCAAACATGTGGAAGAAGGTGCTCAGGTCAGATGAGACCAAAATGGAACTTTTTGGCCAAAATGCAAAACGCTATGTGTAGCGGCAAACTAACACTGCACATCACTCTGAACACACCATACCCACTGTCAAATATGGTGGTGGCAGCATCATGCTCTGGGGGTGCTTCTCTTCAGCAGGAACAGGGAAGCTGGTCAGAGTTAATGGGAAGATGGATGAAGCCAAATACAGGGCAATCTTGGAGGAAAACCTCTTGGAGTCTGCAAAAGACTTGAAACTGGGGCAGAGGTTCACCTTCCAGCAGGACAATGACCCTAAACATAAAGTCAGGGCAACAATGGAATGGTTTAAAACAAAACATATCCATGTGTTACGATGGCCCAGTCAAAGTCCAGATTATTATTATCATTTATTTATATAGCACCAACATATTACGCAGCGCTGTACAATACATT
>CM070033.1:99858674-99871858 GCA_036250615.1 Ptychadena robeensis | reverse complement strand
TATAACAGGAGCATGGACTGCATTTATATAACAGAGGCATGGACTGCATTTATATAACAGTAGCATGGACTGCATCTATATAACAGAGGCATGGACTTCATTTATATAACAGGAGCATGGACTGCATTTAACCACATTCAGACATAAACACAAATGTGTTTTTATATTAAATCTTCCTACCAGTGAGGCTGTACGTTTATGTATAATTAAAAAATAAATACTGTTTAGAAAAACTTTTGGCATTACCAAATTCCAGATGAGAAAATTGCATGCTACAGTCCCAGGAACCTATAAGATGAATGCAGCTTATAATGACAGCTCAGGGCATGACTGTTGACATGGTAGTGCATTGGACTGGCAGGTCTGATGTGCAGCGCCATCTTGAGGCCATTATAAATTGTACACTATCATGTACTGACTAGCACCATAACATTTCTAATGTTACCAATCTAAATATTGTTTTTTTCTTATTTTTGTTTGCCTACATGGTCACTTTTACTGAGCAGACACTCATTATAGACTTAAATGGCTATATATATATATATTTATATATATATATATATATATATATATATATATATATATATATATATATTAATAGGTTTATCAGTTTAAATGACATGCTCAAAAAATTTAATTAATTCCTCCTGTTTGGAATTCTCAGATGGCTAATCCTTGTGTTCTTCCTTGCTATAGATCTGAAAAATGGCAGAAGAAAATAGAAGATGATTAGGCTTGTTTACTTTTACCATATATGAAGCACCAACATAATAATTTTACCATTCGACACTCTAAGGGTAAACACAAAATTAACATAAGTAGTCACGGAGGCGAGCTACCGCCTATTTCACCTGGATGGTAAAGGTGATACTTGTTTCCAATATTATTCAGTGATTGTAAAAAGACTTTCAATGAGGATATTACCCATTTACAGTGATCATGGGAACCGTTGGACAGAGATCAATCAGGCTGGCATCTTTAAAGTTTCATTTATGTCCAGGGTCACAGATGGTCATTGGAACTCCAGGGAAAAGACCCCCTTAGTGGGACAACTGTCCCTTCAAGGGATGAGATGGATTTGCAATGTTGGATAGGCACTTTTCAGTCAACGATGTGGAATGGTAGAACTTCATTTATCATGGTCCCTTTTTAACACCCCTGTTGGTCCTTTGGACCTTTGTACTCATTCAATAAGATGGGGAGCGTGATGGGAGGGGTCAAAGTTTCCCTCCATTGTAATGTATGAGAGGTGAACCGAAGATGGGAAATGACTCGGTCATGTGATATTCACCACGAACCACCTCCAGGTGGACTTCTCAGGCATCACTACTATTAAGTATTGTATAGTTAAACCATATAAATCATTTGGGTAAAATAGATAATAAGCCTTGATGTGCTTACTTCTAACAGTGTATGGCCAGTTTCTGCCTGGACAAAATAAAGAGAAAGTTTTCATCTGTGCATATTTAACCATATTACAGCTCTTTAAACTTTTAAAGTAGAGAATAATAGCTGTAATTTTGCCAGAAATCCAGTGACTTTATGGGTCTTACAATTTAATCATTAGATACTGGGCAGGAAGTAGGGATTCTGATACGATCAGTGGGTATTTTACTGGACATAACATGAAATATGCACGTATACATAGTCATGGCTGGTGGAGTGTTGACTAGTTCCCGTATAACCTCATAACTTCAATTTAATATAATTCAACTTTATCAAATAAAACCAAAACATAAAGTGCTCGATGAAAACATGGATAATATATTTAAGGCCAAAGCTCCCAAAATGTAACAGTGCAAAACACATCTGATCCCTGACAGTGCTCCCTAATAGAATTAAATTAACATTACATAATCGTCCCATTACCTTCACCACCCGTACCAGCCTCACCTGCTCACACCAGCTCGGTGGATAACACTAGCCTCTGCAGTTGTTACCAGCAATGTAAAAATTTGTGTTACCCATAAGCACATTTGTTGCCAGTAACGAAACCATGTGCTGCTCTAAGTGTCCCCATACACCTTAAGATTTCTCTGTCAGATTTCCTTTAGATCTTCTTTGGTTTTACCAAAATCATGTAATATGAAGGACTTTCTAAACCATCAAGTCTACCTGTGTTTAATCGCAGAGGACCCGGCACTACATAATTGTTGGTAGATCTTAGGGATATCTGACAGAAATATCTAAAGGTGTATGGGCGGCTTAAAGGTGGGTTTACACATGTAGATTTTTTGTTCAATCAACTGCCGATTCAATTGTTTGATAGATTTAGATTTTTTTGTTCGTTCATCCCGATATCGAATGAAAATACATTCAGAATTACTACAACCGATAAAAATTTACCAACATGTTCGATGACCTTTTGAATGATTTTTTGTTCGAGATCGAACAAAATTTATCCATCGAACAAATTGGCCATTCTAGATTTTCGTTCAATCAATCAAAAAATTGTTCGTTCTTCATTGATTGGAGGAAAAAATCTACAGGTGTAAACCCACCTTTAGTCTCCCATACAAGTATATGGGAGAACCCAAAAGCTGCGGCACAAGAATGGGTGCTGCAGGTCTATTAAATTGCATGTAACTGCAAAACGCATCTTGAAACCAGTATTAAAGTGGATGTACACTCAATATTTCCTACAATAATATACTTACCTGCTGTTCCAAGGGTTAACTCAGAGTATAATATCGTGGGAGGCCACTGGGGGCGTTTAACCCTCTGAGCGTTTGCCACGTGGCACGGTTTTTTTATAACCGTGCCACGGGCAATCGCGGCAGAGCACAATGTGCTCCACCGCGATTACCAGCTCAGCTCAGGGTAGTAAACATAAGCCCGGCGTCACTGGAGACGCCGGACTTATGCTGACGAAAGGCGACGCCCCTCCATTTACATGGAGGTCTATGGCGCCGCCTACCCCCGCCCCCTTCGCATCACCGGTGATGCGATTGGGGGCGGACACGGAAGCATCGGCATACATGCCGATGCTCCCGACCGCAGTCAGAAGACGGCGAGACCTCGGGCGCTCCTCCGGCTAACTGGGGCTGAGTTTCATGATGCATGAAACTCAGCCCGAGTTCATTCGGGGAGAACGCTCAGAAGGTTAATGGTTTTCTATGGGAAATTTCTTTCACTTCGTTCTTGTGACGTATCGCCACGGCTATACGTAATCAGGGCTGGGAAGTGAGGGGATGCTGCGTAGGATCTTCTTAAATTACTCCTTACCGGTAGTTTTTTATGCATTCCTCCCTTCTACTGGCACTTCTAGTGCCATTCATGTAATCCTAATTTTTTGGTTGTAGGTCCGTTCCTACATCTGTCTGTTCGCCGGCGAGAAGGAGCCCTTTATTTTTCCTCCGGTGGGATCATAAGCAGCGAGATCCCGCCGCAGGAAGAATCTTTTCACTGAAGACCGGGTAGAGAACCCGGTCATTCAGTGAAAAACCAGCTTGCAAACCCGGATGTGACGTCAGTCGGGGAATTTGAATCTGTCCGCGAACGGGCTGACGGCTGACTTTTTTAAAAGTCCGCTCCGCCCGTTCTCGGATGGACATGGCCGAAGTTCGGCCATCACTAGTGAGAAGTGAAACGAAAATCACACATGATTCCAAACATTTTTTACAAATAAATAACTGCAAAGTGAAGTGTGCGTAATTATTCAGCCCCCTGAGCCAATACTTTGTAGAACCACCTTTTGCTGCAATTCCAGCTGCAAGTCTTTTAGGGTATGTCTCCACCAGCTTTGCACATATAGAGACTGAAAACCTTGCCCATTCTTCTTTGCAAAACAGCTCCAGCTCAGTCAGATTAGATGGACAGCGTTTGTGAACAGCAGTTTTCAGATCTTCTCATCCCACATATTCTCGATTGGATTTAGATCTGGACTTCGACTGGGCCATTCTAACACATGGATATGTTTTGTTTTAAACCCATTCCATTGTTTCCCTGGCTTTATGTTTAGGGTCGTTGTCCTGCTGAAAGGTAAACCTCTGCCCCAAGTCTTTTGCAGACTCCAAGAGGTTTTCTTCCAAGATTGCCCTGTATTTGGCTCCATCTATCTTCCCATCAACTCTGACCAGCTTCCCTGTCCCTGCTGAAGAGAAGCACCCCCAGAGCATGATGCTGCCTCCACCATATTTGACAATGGGGATGGTGTGTTCAGAGTGATATGCAGTGTTAGTTTGCCGCCACACATAGCGTTTTGCATTTTGGCCAAAAAGTTCCATTTTAGTCTCATCTGACCAGAGCACCTTCTTTTTCCACATGTTTGCTGTGTCCCTTACATGGCTTGTGGCAAACTGCAAACGGGACTTCTTATGCTTTTCTGGTAACAATGGCTTTCTTCTTGCCACTCTTCCATAAAGGCCAACTTTGTGCAGTGCACGACTAATAGTTGTCCTATGGACAGATTCCCCCACCTGAGCTGTACATCTCTGCAGCTCGTCCAGAGTCACCATGGGCCTGGTGACTACATTTCTGATCAGCGCTCTCCTTGTTCGGCCTGTGAGTTTAGGTGGACGGCCTTGTCTTGGTAGGTTTGCAGTTGTGCCATACTCCTTCCATTTCTGAATGATTACTTGAACAGTTCTCCATGGGATGTTCAAGGCTTTGGAAATCTTTTTGTAGCCTAAGCGTGCTTTACATTTCTCAATAACTTTATCCCTGACCTGTCTCGTGTGTTCTTTGGACTTCATGGTGTTGTTGCTCCCAATACTCTCTTAGACAACCTCTGAGGCCGTCACAGAGCAGCCGTATTTGTACTGACATTAGATTACACACAGGTGCACTCTTTTTAGTCATTAGCACTCATCAGGCAGTGTCTATGGGCAACTGACTGCACTCAGACCAAAGGGGGCTGAATAATTACGCACACCCCACTTTGCAGTTATATCTTCTCCAAATCTTAAGGAAGACGCAATGTATGCATTAGAAGGCACGGGGCATGGGTTCTGTGTGTCAGGGCCTAGTAACACTCCTAATTAATAACTGTTCTATGTAATGGGTGTGGGTGTAGATGGTACAGCTCAGGTATGATGTGCAGTATTAAAGTGGCTGCTATGTGACAGGTCTTGGAAATACAGTGCTTCCATGGAAGTAGAGCGGCTGTATTTTCTCTGAATTGTTTACAGAGATAAAAAGCCGGGAAATACAGACAGATGTCACAGTATGGAAAACAACAACTACTTTGATGACACTTTTTTGCCAGCATCAGATTTAAAATGCAGCAAGCGTGGCATTTTTTAAACTGTCTGCTCTCCCTAAGCTGCAATTAAGTAACATAAGGGATGCATCTGCATCAGTGTGAGCTCATTAGCAGGCCTGACGAAGCTGGTAAAAGAGATGTTTAGGATGCCTTGGAATTACTTGCACAATTGCAGCAGTAATATTTAAAGTTAAACTCCAAATACACAGATAGACAGATAAAATACATAAGGTGCTGCTTTACCTGACAAAGGATTTTATATCTGTACATCTGGTTCAGATGCCACCCAACATAGCTCAGGAAGAAAAGGCAGGAGACCTGATTTTCTTAGTTGTAGTAATAGTCAGGGGTGCACACAACTTTTTCTTTAGTGAGCTCCTCAGATGAGTACCAGGAGATGGTGTTTGGTACTCTCATATATACAGTATGTGGTCTTCCTTGCTGTTCTCTGTAGTACAACCCAAAAATTTCTGGCTTAGTAACAAACCCCTGAGACTACCAGCAGTTCAAATGTCAACCTTTCATAGTCATATTCCAGCTGTCACACAGTGCCTTTACCCTTAGATTTTACCCTTACATATGCCCTTTCATCCCCCGATCTCCAATCTTTTGGGGGATTATTCATTTACAATTCCAATTTTACACCCCTAACTGCAACCTTCCATAGTAATTCACATTTCCCTGCAGTTATCCAAGTGACATAAATTGTATACATGTAACATTTAGCTGCGGCAGCCCAGACACAGAGTGCCTCCAAATACGCATATGAGCTTTGTAACAATAATGCAGGTATGCATTGCTAGTTATTGGCCCCTTTTGAATACCAGAGTACCACTTATGTGCACCCCTGGTAATAGTTACATGTCTTGTACCTGTTCCTGCCTTTCAATGGACAGAGAAAAAAGAAGCAGCAGACTAGTGAACTCATTATTCTGTCATTGTCATATCAGCATGCACATTTTAGCTCTTGAGCACTGCAACTAGTTAGGTTCTTTGCAACGTTTTCCTACAATTGCATATTTGTGCAAACGCAACACCTACACAATCTTTCAAATCCCTTCTGTAAAACCAGATTAGAGAAAGAGTGTAAAATCTAAAAGTAAAAAGTCTATTCCCCACAAAGTAGCCTGGTGTTGTGAGAGTCTTGGGGTTGGAGCTCATTGAGGATCGGGGGTACCCTTTAAACTCCTGGGCATTACGCATGTGACACACTTTTTTTAAAGATTTTACTACGATCCACCACAATTTCCTGCCCTCCGGGAGATCCTGATCACTAGTGATGCCGGATGAAAGCGATGCCCCTTATAAGGCTGTAACATAACAAATTGCAGAAAAAGTGATGCACTGTAAATACTTTCTGGATTCACTGTATATATCAACTTTGATTTAGCCCTCCACAATCCTAAAAAATATGGAATCCTATTATATTTATCTGCCGGGCTTCATTCAATGCAGTATCGTAAGTGGCAACTAGAGGGCCATATCATTTTATTTTTTTACCTCTAGTCCAGCTTGGGGTAATAAAACTTGCTGAAATTTGCTTGGCACACCTATCCTTGGCCAGTTTTGCCAATTCCTCTTTCCAGCACCTCTCAAGCTCCATCAGGTTGGATGGGAAGCGTTTGAGCACAGCCATTTGGAGATCTCTCTAGAGATGGTCAGTCAAATCCAAGTCTGGGCTCTGGCTGGTCCACTCAGGGACATTAGCAGAGTTGTTAAAAACACAGCATTTCCACATGCGTTTTTCAAAAGGCCCTGCTGTATGCATTTTTAATAAATTTTTCATGCTTTTTTCATTGATTTGATAAAAAACGCAAATGCAAACGCAGATGTAATGTGAAAAACGCATGCATTTTTGTATTGATGCAGAAAAAAACAAAACGCATATAGTGTGAAAGGGCCCTAAGGAATCAGAGTATTAATATTCCTTCCTTGCAGTACCTGTATAAAGAACTAGCTACCATGGCCAAGACCAAAGAGCCGTCCTACACAAGGCTGGACTGGACTACTATCTAGACTATCGCCAAGCAGTTTGGTGAGAAGGTGACGGTCGGTACAATAATTTGCAAATCAAAGAAAAAAACTAAAATCAATGTCCATCAGTCATGGAAGATCTCACCATGTGGAGTTGCAATGACCATGAGAATGGTAACAAAACAGAGCATGGGAACATGGCATTGGGACCACAGTCACTAAGAATACATTTAGGGCCCCCATACAACATTAGATTTATCTGTCAGAAATCCTTTAGATTTTTTTTTGTTTTACCAAATCCATGTAATATGAGGGACTTTCTAAACAATCAAGTCTACCTGTGTTCAATCACAGGGGAACCTATACTACATAGTTGTTTGTAGATCTAAAGGATATCTGACAGAGAGATCTAAGGATCCAAACACACGTTACGAGCGGTGGCCGATTCTGCAAATCCGTCGGCCAGAGAACCGCCATGTCTGTAAATCTCTGGCTGATGCCATTAGCTACAATGGGGACTTGCATCCCCATTCAAACTAACGGCCGGCACAAAAGGGTGCCCGCTGATGCTGTGAGTGATGGAGAGCTCTCCACAGCTCATCTGTCGGTCCCCACTAGCTACGTGTGTGGGGACCTTAAAGGTGTATGGCCAGCTTAAGTATCACATTATGCTTAGAAGGACATATGAAACACCCTCAAGGTCTCCCCTTCTCAAGACAGCACATGTACTGTATGTCTTTACATTCAGATTGAAATGCAATGGACAACTGGCCACTTGTAAGATGAAGATGTCACCAAATAAAGAGCCAGTCCTGGTTTACACCTATCTGCTTTATGTCAGATGGCTGAACTGTCCACAAGGCCGATAGTTCAGCCATGAACATGACATGACTTTTCTTCTCCTGGCGAACAGTACGGGTGTTCAACCGCCCTGTTCGCCGGTGGGAAGAAGTTTTTTATTCTACTGCTGGCCGGATCAGGCACAGAAAGATCTGGCCAGAGAACCCGGTCTCTAGCAAAAATTAGCTCCGAAAACCGGAAGTGACGTCACTTCACTTTCTTTTTTTTCCTATTTAAATTTCATACAAACAGGTTTGAATCTCCCCATGAAAATATATATATATACTCACCTCCGACTTTATTATGCACACCTGTCCAACTGCTCGTTGACGCAAATTACTGATCAGCTGATCAAATGGTGTGAACTTAATGCATTTAGACATGTTAACATGGTCAAGACAAACGGCTGCAGTTCAAACCGAGCTTCAGAATGGGGAAAAAAGATAATTTAAGTGACTTTGAACGTGGCATGGTTGTTGGTGCCAGATGGGCTGTTCTGACTATTTCAAAAACTACTGATCTTCTGGGATTGTCACGCACAAACATCTCTAGGGTTTACAGAGAATGGTCTGAAAAAGGGAAAACAAACAGTGAGCGGCAATTCTGTGGGTGCGGATACCAGAGGTCAGAGGAGAATGGCTAGAGTGGTTTGATCTGATATAAAGGCAACAGTGACTGAAATAACCACTTGTTATAACCAAGGTATGCAGAAGAGCATCTCTGAACGCACAACATGTCAAACCTTGAGGCAGATGGGCTATAGCAGCAGAAGACCACAATGGGTGCCACTCCTGTCAGCTAAGAACAGGAAACTGAGGCTACAATTCGCACAGGCTCACCGAAATAGGACAATAGAGTATTGGAAAAATGTTGCCTGGTCTGATGAGTCTTGATTTCTGCTGCAACATTCGGATGGTAGGGTCAGAATTTAGCGTCACCAACATGAAAGCATGGATCCATCCTGCCTTGTATCAACGGTTCAGGCTGGTGGTGGGAGTGTAATAGTGTGGGGGACATTTTCTTGGCACACTTTGGGCCCCTTAGTAGTAATTGATCATTGTTGCAACACCACAGCATACCTCAGTATTGTTGCTGACCATGTCTATCCCTTTATGACCACAGTGTACCCATCCTCTGATGGCTACTTCTAATGCACCATGTCATAAAGCTCGAATCATCTCAGACTGGTTTCTTGAACATGACAATGAGTCATGAATCACTGTACTCAAATGGCCTCCACACTCACCAGATCTCAATCCAATAGAGCACCTTTGGGTGTGTGGTGGATCGGGCGATTCGCATCATGGATGTGCAGCTGACAAATCTGCAGCAACTGCGTGATGCTATCATGTCAATACAGACCAATGTCTCTGAGGAATGTTTCCAGTACCTTGTTTAACCTATGCCACCTAGGATGAAGGCAGAAAGGGTCCAACCCGGTACTAGCACGGTGTGCCTAATAAAGTGGCTGGTGAGTGTGTATATATATATATATATATATATATACATATACAGTGAGTGGCTGGTGAGTGTATATATATATTTGAACACCTGCTGACTTTGTGCATTTGCCTTTGACAAAGAAATGACCTAACTATAATTGTTTTGCACTCTCCGTGTATCCAAATATCGTCCATATACCGACTCCCTCTCTGGCCGTAATTAGGAACCGATGAAACCCAGGTACAGGAGCTCTTTCAAACAACCCCGTCTCACAGGCAACTTCCAGCAAGTATCCACACACAAGATAAGATCTACAAACGCAGTTTCATAAATCCAAAAAGACAGGTTCATCACACGAATGTGCAGTAGTACATCCTCACACCCTTTGGCCAGCCGCTAAAGTGGGGACAAGCCCCTTGTCATAGAGAACATATCATAGAAATATCATAGGGATCTCTAAGTCCCACTTCTATAAGATGAAACGCTTGACAGAGGTGGAGGTGACCCCCCAAGGATTTAAGGATGAACTACTGCACATAAACTGCATGTGAAGATCTTATCCAGTGTGTGGAACTCTTGTGTGTTGGATACGTGCTATAATTGTTTTGGGAGGTCAGTGTGAGACACAAAAATAAATAATAACAATAAAAAAATAAATAATAAAAACACTCGCAAACCCAGTGCACTAACGTCAGCGATTGATGTTAAGGGAAATAATTATTTGAGCCCTTCGCAAAAGGTAAATTGTAAAACCATCTTTGGCAATCATGGCGATCAAACATTTCTTGTAGTTGGCCACCAGGTTTGCACCATCTCCGGAGGGATTTGGTGTCACTGCTCTTTGCTCCTTTTCAAGTCAGTAAGGTTTAATTCCCTTGTTGACCCAAGACTTGGCAATATATCTTTTATGCGGTAAAGGTGTCCAGTGGTTGGATTGCCAAGATACTTTCAGTTTTCATAGTTTAATGTATACAAATTATGTCACATGGATAACCGCAGGGAAACATTAATAACCATAAAAGGTTGCCGGAGGATTTCCTACAACTTGGGACACCCGTCTCCATTGAAACTAACAGCATCGGCCAGAAATTATGGACATGTCGGTTCTCTGGCCGACCGAGCTTTGGGGCAACAGGGATCTATCACCCTATGTGGGCATCCCCGATCAGCCGCCGCTCGGTGCGTGTGTGGCGGCCTTTTTTGAAACCACCCTGCATATGGGGTGCGTATCAAACACCATCTCCTGGTACTCATCTGATTAGCTCACTTAACCCCCTGAGCGTTTGCCACGTGGCATGGTTTTTTTATGATGATTGCCTGCTCAGCTGAGGGATGTAAACAAAAGTCTGGCGTCGCTGGAGACGCCGGACTTCTGCTGACAGAAAGCGACGCCCCTCCAGTTTGACGGAGGTCTATGGCGCCGCCTACCCCCGCCCCCTTCGTGTCACCGGTGACGCGATCGGGGGCGGACCCGGAAGCATCGGCATACATGCCGATGCTCCGGACCGCCGTCAGAAGACGGCGAGACCTCGGGCGTTTCTCCGGCTAACTCGGGCTGAGTTTCATGATGCATGAAACTCAGCCCGAGTTAATTCGGGGAGAACGCTCAGAAGGTTAAATAGTTATGTGCACCCCTGTCAAAGAGCATGATTTGTTTTATCTGACCACAACACCACAACTACTCCTGGGTGATATAGATGTGTATTGGCAGATTGCAGAAGGGCCTTTACACCCATATAATGAATCAGCACTGGGAGAGATTTGTGCTCTTCCTTTGTTTGGCCATAGTGTTTATTAGACAGGAATCAAGAGAAAATCTGCAAAACAGACACAGGCTATATGTAATGACAAACTGCACTGCAGGACATATTGTGGTGCAGTTGGAGGTACATTGTTTTTCTGCGTGTCTTGCCTGTGCTTGCATTTACTATTCAGAAGCACAAATTAAACAATGCAGTCAAATATGGCCATTTCACGCTAGTTGCGCTGTGGTTTTTCAACGGTCACGGATGCGCGTTAGTGCAAACTTGGGGCCAGTGTGAAATGAACAACAGGTTTCCTGTACAAGCTTGTGTAGCTTGCGTTACACAATCCACTCTGTGTTCCAATACAACACAAACACAGCAAGTGTTTGCATCAAGTTATAAAACACAGGGTATTAGTATAGTATAGAGAAGCATTTCCCTGGAACCTATTGTAATTATCGGCAAATACTTAATAAGAGTAACAAAGGATAATAACGCCTATCAGGGATTATTCGTTTATTGCATATATTTCCAGAGAAAACCGTCATTTGACAAAAGAAGTGAGGAAAGTCTCCAGTCACAGACAGGAGTGAGGCGTTTTATTACACCTCTCGTCAGCACTCACTATATTATGAATGAATACAACGCTTCTCTTGGCGCCTTCTCTCAAAGTCTATAGGCCGAACACGGCCTCAACCTGTCCATCACCTATCCCTCGCATTCCTATTGGCCAAATGTTCTCCCCAAACTAGGCAAGCCCACAATTCCAAGCGCACGCGCACTTTCTCTAGCGGGGGTAATACCCTCCTACTGTTTCCGCCATCTTGTTTCGGTTCCCGCCGGCCCCTCCCCCATAGACTCCCGTGGCGCCTGTTACACTGTACCGGAAGGCTCCCGTTGGCGAATATTTTGTGTTGTAGCTTTGTAGTGCTGCTTTGAAGGTTGTCTGTGCCCACCGTGACAGGTGAGTGAGCTGTGAGGGGGCCGCTCGGTTAGTGCCTTGTGCCCTGTGTGTTTATAGCGGCGGAGGAGCAGAGACGTGATTCCTCTCAGCTCAGTGAGCCGGTGTCTCAGAGCACTGCAGCGTGAACCGGTCACAGGCCGCTCTCTCCCCGCCTCGGGTTCCGCTCATTGGTGGAGGCCGCGGCCTGCCCGGTGTGATTGGTCGGTTAGTCCGGAAACTAGATTGTCTGGAAAGGAGGGAGAGATGAAGGACCGGAGGATGGGCATGGCGCCTAATACAGCTCAGCCTGGGCTCCATTGTGTGTGATGATTGTGTACACCTCTCATTGGAGATACAAACCCAACAAGAAATGTCCTCTGCCCTTGTCTGTATAATGTACACAACGACCATGGCCCTGGACAGCAATGAGAGGGTGGCAGGCTAGTGACTGGCATCACAGTACATGAGCACAATTCTACACTTGGGGAAATCATTGTCATTGAATAATTCTCCATGCAGACAATAGATGCTTCAGAAACTGGCACCCTTGTACGTAGTACAACAGCCATGGTGGTGCCAATGGGCACATTGATTTTCCGATATACAGTCACATGCACCCACCATGTCATCAGATCTAGTGATTGGCAGTAAACAGTACGCTGGGAACACACGCATAGATCTGGGCAAGATCGATGGCCGCTGTGCCTGCTCACGGCCATCTACCTGGCACATACCTTATGTGGCCATCCATGCTTTCAATCAATCCCGCTCAAAAATAGGGTTATTGGACATGACTGTAAATCACGTACGATGTCATTGCCCAAATTTAGGACTCTTGGCATTTTATATTTCCATACCAAACAGCTACTGTTTTTAGTTAATAAATTTTTTCATTTTATTCTCCGACGAAGACCTTACTTTAGCTTTACCTTACTTGCCTTTAGCTGACCTTACTTACCTTTACTTTACTTTAAACCAGTGGTTCCCAAACTTTTCTATTTAGAAACATTATTGAGCCCCCCTGCCCAATCAAACA
>CM070033.1:99836745-99851821 GCA_036250615.1 Ptychadena robeensis | reverse complement strand
ATATTGGGTCTTATACACAGGACCTGGATGAAACCAGGTAACCTGCAACACTAAGATTATTTTTTATGTGATTTTCCTTGACTAATAAAACCGACTCTTAACATATCCTTGTGACTGCACCATTGTATCACTGTTCCAATTAGAGTCCCCAAAAGGGGTTCCCTTTTTGTATTTTTCTAGTATCCTAGGGATGGGAGCAGTGGTTAAAAATTACCCTCCAATCTTACCCCATTCTTTATAGCAAGAAAACAACAGAAACACTTGGAGTTGTGCGTTGCCAGAAATCTAGAGTAATAGGTACACAGATTTGCTATAGTCCTAGCTGTCCTGAGGTATTATACTGCAAGCAGCTTGTGTGAACAAGCCCTGACGGTGTTGGCAATCTAATAGCATAGGCCATCTTTATGTAGAGCACCAGTTTATTGAGTAGAAATGTAAGTTTGCTTTAAGAATTGTATGGTTGTGTGTGAACACAGAACTGAATTGCTCCTTCCATTTTACACTATATAAAGAAATGTGATATTTGTATGAGGGTGTTGAGCAGAATGCCTAAAACAGGAGATGATTTCCAACAATCTCTTTAATGTGTGGCCAGTTATCAAAACATAATACACATCATCCAACTGCCCTGAAGAATGCATGTTTCAGATGCTCTTCATAGTTCACAATCCATGCCTTCTCCATTGCTGAGATGGGAACAGTCATGATATGAGGCCTCACATGTGTCGTCTGTTGCATGATCGCCAGCACTGGGTGTGTTATTTTCTCTAATTCTTCACATGCTTGCTTTATACTATGTTACATTATGCTTTAGTGCCCTGTGTGTAGTATGTATGTTTTTGATCCAGTGTTATCTTCAATTCCATAAAAATGGTTTTAAAAATTGATTGGGTGTAAATTAATAACATAATTAATGTTTAAGTTTCATGATCCTGTATTTCAATTGAATTAGTGTTTGGGCAGCATCATATCACTAATACTACAGAGAATTAAATGGTGAATATCCTGTGTTGATACCCGAGTAAGGCTTCTCAAAAAGGTTGTGACAAACAGAAATGTAGGACAGTTTTTCCTGCTATTTTGAGGTTATGTCTCCAATATCTTTACCCAAGCGCCAATGCTTTAAGAGTATGCTTTGCATATGTTGAGACACGTTTTTAAGGCATTTTCTCATGAATTAACTCATGATTTTAATCCTGTGCCAATTTGCCAGTTCAGACTATCTTTTTCTGTGAGTGAGGGAGAAACTTCTGTTCAAATATTATCTTTTGAAATTTGTTTAACTTAATTTGAACTAAAACACAGTTGAAATGCCAAATAATGTTTTACATTGGAGCTACTTCAAAGTCAAAATATTGACTAGGTCTTCCAAAGTAGAAATGATGTTATTTCTCCAGCTTTGTCCTATAGAAAGTAAACATTGAAGCAAACGTGTCCAAAATGCATAATTACTGTAGGCACCACTTTAAAGCGGACTTACCACCCCCCATCCAAAATGCATAATTACTGTAGGCACCACTTTAAAGCGGACTTACCACCCCCCATCTGACTTCTATCATCGGCCCCAGAGAGCATAATCTAAAGCTAAGCATACACGCATTCGCTGCGATTTAAATGTGTTCAAATTGGTACAAAAATCGAGCGGGACCATCCAAGATCAAGTAAATCGAACAGGGTTTACATGTTGGTAAATGAATGGGATTGAGCAGCAGAAGTGCTACACTTCGATTCCCTGTTCAATCGAGGAAGCACGAGGGCTCCTCACTTGCACAGGCATCAGCCAGTGTGTGGGATGCATAATTCCATTTCTTCTCTCCATCTTCCTAAGTAAAACTACCCTTGTCCACACTCCTCTTCTGTAGACCTCCATGCTCTGACATTCATGTCCCTTGGTCAGGTTATGGTAGCGTGACCTTGTCGCACGTCTAGTTCATGGTTGTATCCATCCCCACAGTTCTCCTATGAGTAGCACAACAACTAGTCTCTGTTACTTTTAGAAGCGAGTATATGGATTTATAAAGCATTCTGTGTACCCAAAGTAGATTTCTATCTTTTGTGGCACTTGAGGAATGTATTTAAATGAGTTTGTGTGCCTGAAGTTTAGCTGTAATCCCAGAGAATGGTGCCTTGGGTATTTCTTGTAGATATGGTATTCTATCTGCTAAAATTCTGCCTGCACAAACTAGCTGTTTTCCCGCTTCATAATCCATGGATTTTTTTTTTTTCATTTGTATTAAAATCAGACTTGAGTCACTTTTGAGATGAAGTGTTATAAAAAAAAAAAAGTTTTTTTCCTTTGTGCCTGAAGTATAAAGGTTAAAAACGTACCGCACCTACCTGAAGGAGAAGACAAAAATATACTTTTTTTTTTTCCAGTTAGGATACATTCCTAAATCCACCACCCAGGTCCCTAGCCCACACCGTTTCCGAGTGCATGGACCAATTGATCTCGGCCTGACATCCCTCTTCTGATGACATCATGCAGCCTCTTGCTCTAAGATTCAGAAAGAATGAGGATCGGGTCTGGATCATCACATAGCTGTGGGTGATAGTACGAACACCTATGGAAACTGCTAGTTAGTGTGGTCATGTTGATGATCTGATGATGATTCACACTTACCTCATTATAGACCTTTGTAATTGTATGCCAAATATCTACATTGAGAGCAAATAGATTTTGAAGTACTTGTGGAAACTGGGTGGTGGGTTTAAATCTGCAGGGCTAGACTATATTTCCATCCATACTTAGAAATAACATTCAATGTGCTTGGGGAAAGTCAGTCCTACGGTCCTTGCTAGGGTTCTTCATAAGAAACTTGTCCCTTTCACATTGTGTGTTGCTTAACGCACTACAGCATGCATTTTTCTGGCTAGCACAGTTCAATGTGTTAAGGCAGGGGTGGCAAACTTTTTAACCCATGGGCCACAATGTGTTTTACCTTAAGAAAAGGGCCAGACAAAGCTATAAGGGGCTTTGGAGACAGCCCTGTCATAGCCCCATTGCCATCAATAAGCGGCATGTGTACTCCATGCATTCCATGCAGGGGTTTTAACAGCTAGTGGAGCCCTGGCCTTACAATTATCTTGTAGGCATTAACCAGGGCTGTGGAGTCGGTCGATAAATTCTCCGATTCCTCAGTTTCTGATTCTTCCGACTCCTGTATTTAATATGCTAATGTATTGTATCCATCCATTGAAGGAAAGGAAGACAACATACAATAACCACAGTGGCAATAACAACTACTGGCTAGGAAACCAACACTGGACTGTAATGGTTAATTAAAGCAGAGAAAGGGAGTTAGGCAGAAGATGCTGCTGTTTTTTTCCTTAAGCTAGGCAGCACGCTGTCATTGATCGGGGATCAATTGAATGGAAATCAATGTGCACTACATGGGCACATCGATTCCTGTTCAATGGGGACCCGTTCTCCCTAGCTTGCAGTGTGTGATCTACAACACGCCTCAAGCTGGGATGAAGCAGCCTCACTCACACAGCTTCTGAGTGAGGAGTGCTGGCTCCACCCCCTTCACACTGACAGCCAATGGCTGAGCAGAAGGCAGGAGCCGCAGCTGTTTCAATACTTTCCATGAAGACTCATGTCTCCATGCAAAGTATTGGAGGTTGAACAGGGTTTTTCCAACATGTTGGAACCCCGTTCAATTAAGCTCTATTGATCCCGCCCAAAGGAAAGCACACACAGGTAGGTTTATAAACAGATTAGAGTACAATCAATCACCGTGAGCGTGCAAGTTAATTGATTGTACTCTTTTTACAGATCTACCCGTGTGTGCCTAGCTTTAGTGTTCTGATCTGATGTCGCCTCACAGCTTGGCCGGCCAGAGAATGGACATATCTGATTATCTCTGGCAGATGCTATTAGTGTCAGTGAAGACCGGTGTCTTCATTGAAGCTAACGGCCAGCACACAAAGGGTGCCCGCCGCTGCTGTCAGCTCTGGAGAGCAGGGTGATGACGTCCTCACGCTGCACTATAGCGCTCATTTGAGCTGGTCTGTCGGCCCCCATTCGGTACGTGTGTGGGGGCCTTTGGGCTAGGGTCACAGTGGGCGCTGTAATGTTATGCACGACTGTTAATTGCGATATTTGAAGTAAAAAATTTTCTTCTTTTTTATTCCCATTTTAATTAAGTTGGAGTCGGTTCATTTTTTGCCGACTCCGACTCCAGGTACCCAAAAATGTCTCCGGCTCCAAATCCTCAACTCCGACTCCACAGCCCTGACATTAATTTCACTTGTTGCTGAAAAAGAGTAACCAAAGTGTCTTGACACCAAGGTGACAAAGGACCGGATTCAAAGACTAAACAGGCTGGATATGAGGTTTCCTGGTTAACATTAGGCTTTGATACTGAATAAAAAAGACCTGGATTGAGCCATGTGTTACTCAGCAAGAACCCTTATAGTCCAATGTGTGTAACCACCCACAGTGTTTAGAAAGCAACATGTAAGTAGATCTCTGTTCGAGATTTCTTCGAGCAGGATTGGTCCTGCTTAAAAAAATGGTGGCTGTGTTTGAAACAATCGTTTGCCGTTATGTGCACAATGATCGATTGTTCAGGAATTGAACTAAAAATTTACCCATGTATCGGAACCTTAGGCTGAGTCTACACTACAGCGCCCTTGCAACCACAGGGGGCGTTATGGGCACGGCGGTGTGTGCGTGCCCCCCGCGGTTTGGGCGCTATTTAGGATGCGGTATTGATGTGCAGGCAATAACGCATCCTATTCCTATCTATTAGCAAACGCGTCCACGGGGCACGGTTTGCGCGCGTCACACACCATGCCCATTGTTTACCAATGGGCAAGGCACGTGTCCTTGTGCGGCAGCGGATTGTCCCCAGATCCCCAATGCCTGTGCGGGCGTTGTGAATCTGCACCCGCTGCCCCCACCCACGGGCATGATGCGCCAGTAAAGACTGGCACGTCATTCCCCATAGGGGATTACAGGGGGCGGATGCACTGCGGTCTACGCTCGGGAAAACCACACGGTTTTTCTCAGTGTAGACTCAGCCTTAAGGTAAAGTGTTTGTGAAACCTTGGTGGCAGGAAACACTTTTCTATTAAATAAACCTTCAAACTTGTATGGTTGTCATGAGAGGATTTTTGAGAGCCTAACCATGTTTTAATAATGCAGTATTACCCTAAATAGAGTTTACCCAGCTGGCCAAATAGAGACATAAAACGTTAAAGCAATGTACAGACATGAAGATATTGGCCAGATTGATGGTCGTTTCGTGCGCCGTGCTCGCTCACAGTTATCTATCTGGCCAGTATCCTATGCGGCCATTGCTGTTTTCGAGCGTGACAAATCAATCATGCTCAAAAACAGCCATATCGGACATGACCGTTAAATACGGCCCACTCATGCAGGCTAAAACAGCAGGTATCCCAGAAATGGGTTTAGTTCCCTCTCTCTCAAAGCAGTTTCCACGTAAGGGCATGAAGGTATCACTTATTACCTGTAATTCCCGCAAAATTTTCATCAATTTTGATCCTGATGAGTTTCAGTTTTAACCAGGGCTGTGGAGTCGGAGACATTTTTGGGTTCCTAGAGTCGGTAAAAAATGAACCGACTCCTTTTTTTTTTTTTTTTTTTTTTTAATTAACTTCAAATGTCTCAATTAACAGTCATAATGAATGACTATTGCTATGAATCTGCTATAAGAATAAATGCATGCCGTGCGTAACATTACAGCGCCCACTGTGACCCTAGCCTAAAGGCCCCCACACACATACCGACACATGCCGACAGACCAGCTCAGATGAGCTCTAGACTGCAGCGTGATGACGTCATCATTCTGCTCTCCAAAAGTATTGAAACAACTGTGGCTCCTGCCTCCTCCACAGCCATCGGCTGTCAGTGTGAAGGAGCGGAGCCAGCACTCCTTACTCGGAAGCTGTGTGAGTGAGGCAGCTGTATGAGACAGGCTGCTTCTCCCCAGCTTGTGGCATGTTGTAAATCACACAATGCAAGCTGGGGAGAAGGGGTCCCCATTGAACAGGAATCGATGTGCACATTGATTTCCGTTCCATTTTAACCCCGATCAATGACAGCATGGTGCCTAACTTAAGGAAAATGCAGCAGCATCTTCTGCCTAACTTCCTTTCTTTTCTTTAATTGGCCATTACAGTACAGTGTTGGTTTCCTAGCCAGTAGTTCTCTGTTAATGTATGTTGCCTTCCTTTCCTTCAATGGATGGACAAAACACATTAGCATATTACATACAGAGGAGTCGGAAGAATCTGAAACTGAGGAGTCTGAGAATTTATCGACCGACTCCACAGCTCTGGTTTTAACTTCAATATCTGTTTGTGAATATATATATTGAAAAGTACCTAACAATTACTTCATGGAAGTTACAAAGAACGGAGAATCGTGCAGTCACTTTGTTCCACTGAAGTTATGGACAGATTGATCAAAGTTAGTTCAATATCTTCTAGGAGTTTTAGAAATGTATGTGACCTATAATAAGGAAATGAAACGAGTTGGAGTTACCATAAACTGAATCTGATAAAATGTGTAAGGTTGTGTGCACTTCTTCTATATCTATGTGCTCTACAGTCTCCTTGTATGTTTAATAAATTACCTCACCATGTTGTAGTGCACGCCTGATGTGCATACAAAATCTGGTGAAATGTGACAATTGCCTTGTGAGCAGCTGTCATCTTTGGTCTGGCTCCCTAAATGATGGCTGCTGCTACCAGACATGCACTCTCTTTAGTCCCTGGCCCCTCAGAGTTGTAAAAGCTCTTGTTTAGATTTTCACATTGTATCTTTTATTTGACTGATGTATGCTCTAACAATTGGATGTGGGTATGCACCCATTCAATCTCAATAGGATGTGTACAAAAGACACGGCCACTACAATTTTGCTTTCGTCATATTGTAATGCGGCCCTGGCCTAACTGTAATTTGTTGCCTTCTTGTAGTTAGAAGTGATATCTACCTGTTAACTGAATATACTACTGTGTTTCCCCGATAATAAGACATCCCCACCAAATAAGACCCCCCCTTGCTTTTTGATGTAAACTTTGAAATATAGGACAGTGTCTTATCATTGGGGAAACGCGGTATATCTAAGGGTGCCCATACACAGGACAAGCAGATGTGGTGTCAATTGAATGAATCGATGCACACTATTTTGCAACTCCCGTTTAATACTTTTGGATGGGGGCCCTCACTTTCTTTCCAAAGTAATGCCGATCAAACTGGGAGAACCATTTTGGTTCCCTGTTCGATTGAGCTTTCTACGAGTGGGATCGATTGAAAGGATGACCATGTTCTATTGACGAACAATCAACTGCACAGCGATCGCTTGGAAATCGAACGAAGAATTAACCTGTGTATGGGCACCTTAACTATCAAATAATGAATGTAATGTCTGCTACATATTTATAGTGACAAAGCTGCATTATGTGACTACAATATGCATAGTGTGTGGCTAGCAAAACTCAAGGCTGTGTGTCCTGTGACGCTCACTTATTAACAATTATTAAAGATTTTTAGTGATGTTGAGAGCTAAACATCGCTCACATCAACAAAACCTAATAATGTAGACGGTGTCTCTCTTCTGCCTTTTGAAAATGGCCCCTGCTGTGTTACACAGTGTGGTCTATTACACACACACACAGTAGTTTAATGTAACACTGTACACAGACAGTCTTCTGATGATTCATATTAAATGATTTGTGAAGTTTTAAATGAAAGGTCTTGTAAGCCGCAGGAAATCTATTTCCCATTTAACAATACAGATGGTCACCGCTATAACTGAATACATTTTAATGAATGCGCTCCGTTCTTTAAAGTCACTTGGTCTGACCCCTGTTTGTCTCAAGGTAACTTTAAACAGGAAGTGTTACAGTGGTGCTGATTGATGATCTCGTCTACCAATGGTAGTGGAGCAGTGTCCTCAAATAACAAGCAGCAGCCAATTGGGTAAGAGGGAAGGCGGGCTCTGGTGTCATGTAGCAGGCTAGATTGAATGCCTTTGACTGTTAAAGTGGAAGGAGGCTGCAGGATTTTTCATTGGAGACTTGGGAGTTTTTCACATAGACAGGGGTCAGCTGAAAGACAAAGAAAAATGGCGAGGAGTTTGCAGGGAGAGCAGTTTCTGTGTGTCGTGTTGGAGAAAAGCATATTGCACAGTATCCTCCTTGCATATCCTCATGCCTTTGTCCTTTTTTCCTATTTCCCGAGAGTGGGGGAGGAGGGCTAGAGAGTGAAGCTAAAGGGGAAAGAAATCTAAGCTTGAGCTCTGCCGTGCTCTTGTGAAATGAGATTTCCGGGAATTTTGCTGTGACCCTGGTAAGTTGAGTTTTTGTATTTTTGTGTATAAAAGTAAATAATGCATGCTGCCCCCCCCCCCCCCCCTGTACTCTGAGAAATGCAAGTTTGTACTGTCTAAGAAAATGGCCCCTTGCATTCCTGGCATACCTTCTGCTGCACCTCTTGTACATTACAGTGTGGGGTTCTTTTATCCCCTTTTACACTAAAGTCTCTATCCAGAGATAACAAACCTGCACAAAGTTCACCTCATTCTCCAGAGGACGTTGTGTACTAATGCTGCTCTGCATTTTATTTTAGTAAGCTCATGTAAAATGCAAGTGGTTAAAAGTGTGTGTGTGTGTGTTTGTATATACAGACACACACACACACACACACCAATAACTCGCTGCTGTAGTTTATTTTTCTTTCCATCACATTGAATGATTAATTTACTTGAGCATAAAATACTCCAAGCAAATGTATGTTTCATGTGGAATAAGTGTGTTTTTATGTATCAGACATGGGTTGCCTTTCCTGGTGAATTTCATAGACGGCAGGCTTGGAGTATTTGCTGATATACAGAACAGCTGTTACTTTAGCTTAGAATGCCATTGCCACATAACACCAGTGTAAGATCCTTATATTTTACATTGACTTTAATGAAGGCATTCAGTGTCTGTGAAGTCAATGAAATGGGAATGATGGATTTTTAATGAAGATTTTTTTCTTTCCCCCCCTTCTTTCCTCTGTTGCCCTTGCGCTTTGCAGGTAAGCCTGTGTCTCCCATCTTTCCAGGACACACAATAATGCCTTGTGATTGTGCACAATTCCTGCTTATGATGGGGTCAGTCCCTGCAGAAGCGTGTTTGCTAGTTTATAAGAGTCGTGTACTTTTGTGCTAGTTTAGATTTTCAAAGAAGGCATGAAGGTCATTGGAATGTTTGATGTGCAGCAATACATTCCAACCCAGACACAAGCAACTCTGCAGACACGAGCACAATATGACAGTCACTATGACAAATTTTCTGTACTGATGGCCTTTCTGATTTGTAGTTCTTATTATGTTTCCCCCCTAGCTGCAGTTTTGTTATTTAGCATCATGTTATTGAAGATAGGCCTCCTTCAGTTTGCATGACCTTGAAATGCTGCTGCCTTGGAGTTTGGAAATTGAAGGACAAACTTTGTGAAGGCTTACCAAGACTGGCAAAAAGTCACATGTGGGCTTTTTTGTGTTATGGATATCGGCCAATAGACTGCAAGAGTTTTCATTTCTTTTGCCATCATCAAATATAGCTTGTCTGATTTAACATTTATATTGCCTTCGCCAAACTACAACAACGAAGAATCTTCTGAATACACACAATGGGTTGAAGCTATCCCTTCCTCATTATGTGATCTGTTTATATTTATAAACAATTTGTTCATGAAACTTCATTAGGCCAGCACAGTTTAGATGAGTGCATATTTCTTTTAAAATGAGCAATTGAAAAGAAATGGGTACAAATCATGACTTTTTTATGACAAGAACTGTTATTTAGGCCTCGTGTATGACATACATTCCTTTGTTCATAGTAATTAATGCATGATATAGGAAGGTCACACAAAAAGCCGTCAAGAATTCTTTGCAATTCCAGTGTAATTTTCCAACAACTTCACCATGTATAAATGGTGTGTGACGTAACAAAACTGGTACTAGCTGCTGTTATGTTGGCCTGTTACCTGTAGATGAAGCATACCCTTGTTTTTGGCAAACAACCTTTTTAGTGGAAAGCTATATACAGAAATGTTGTGAAAGCCATAAACATGTGTTGCTCCAGAGCCGAGTCCTTTATCTTTTGTTTACAGGAAGCTTGATGCCTTCTCCAAGTTCATATCGGTGCCTGTGTGATGTGAATAGTTTCCTAGAGTCAGTCCAAGATAATGAAGAGGATTGATGTCAGCAAATGGGGCAATAAGGGACCAATTAAATAAAGGTGGCACAGCTACAGTGCTGGATCAGCTGGTTTGTGCTCCCAGAAACACTGACAAGGTATGTAACAAGATATACTGTGGTATGTATGAGTAATGGGTAGGTAAGAAACAGTAGTATGCTTGCCCAGACCTTAACCTCCTGGGCGCTTGGGCAGAGTTTGTTAACAAAACAAACTCTGCCCTAGCTTGAATCAGGCAGACTCGCTTATCTTTGCGAGCCTGCAGCGATTCTGTATGGGCTCCGGTGCCGCGTCATCAGTGATCACTTTCCTGTCCTGTTCCTGTTATTGCGCTGCCGAAAAGGACGCGATACAGCCATACCGCTATTAACCTTCTGAGCGCACTGCCCGTATCGCGCCGTTGTAAATGGTACACAGTGCACTGCCTGCCATTTCCGGCATCGCGCCGGAGCTCTTCACGCAGCTGGTGTCATTACCGACACCAGCTGCGTGAGAGGGAAAGCCGGCGCTCCTCCATTAACATGGAGGTCTATGGCGCCACCCCCTTCCGCGTCACCG
The DNA here is from genome assembly GCA_036250615.1 of Ptychadena robeensis. Taxonomy (NCBI): domain Eukaryota; kingdom Metazoa; phylum Chordata; class Amphibia; order Anura; family Ptychadenidae; genus Ptychadena; species Ptychadena robeensis. The sequence goes on along the minus strand of CM070033.1, from coordinate 99,841,051 downwards.
TGATGCGGTCGGGGCGGTGCCGCAAACCCGGAAATGCTTTCCGGGGAGGCATAGGGTCTCCCCGCCGCCGGCTTCCCCTGCGATTGAGAGGACCCTGTTCAGCGAACGAACAGGGTTCGTCTCAACCGCTAGGGAGGTTAAACACTCTCATAGACTTCCATTATCTGATAAGCATGCAAGTTTTTCTCAGGCTTTTAAAAGCGCAAAAAATTAATCTTCCTACATGGGCTGTACCTTCTCCTGCCATGTCACAGAATTTACCTGTGTATTAGCTTGTGTTGCATCTCAACTCTTATTTATTCTGCAGCACTGGATAACGGATAATAATAATGATTTCCAGTGGATACGAAATGTTTTGTTTTATTGGATAGCTCTGTTAGGCTAGGTTTCTATTATACGTCGGGACCCCTCCGCTAAGCGTATTGCGTGGGGGGGGGGGGGGGACCCGATGTAGCACATAGACTTACCTGCTTGGCAGATGTCTTCACTGCGCCAAGCCGCTCCGCCGATGTAAGACTGAACGTAGTTGAGTACGTTCAGCCTCTGCATCGGTGGATGTGTAAACAGTGTCTCAGCCGGCAGGCAATATCTGTGCTACATTGGATGGGGTCCCGACGTATAATGGAAACAAGCTGGAAATACAGATGGATGCCTTATAAACATTTGGTATAGGCAGGTAAATATTTTAATCTAAAAGCTAGGCAGGATATTTTGAGTGGCTCAAACATGGGTGCCAGCATACTGGGGATACCAACTCTTCACAGCAATGTATTTGGTAAATGGGAAAGAAAGGAGCAGAAACCACACCAATACCAGTGGCGCTTATGCAGCAAACTTAAATACACTGACCTGTACTGTGCTTACTGCAACTAAAATCTGCGTTTTTCCATGTCTTCCATCGTCCCTGCCAATCATTCGGGGTCCACCTCTCCAGTGGCATCTATGAAGCCATTGACCTCCATGTTAAGCAGTCAATATCCCTTTTTGCTCCTCCTCATGGATGATGCCTGAGATGGAAGGGGGAAGGGTGGAAGGTTACATTGTAATCTGCTGTGCCCGTAGCTGTCTTGGAATGATCATGAATGACTAGCTTTGACTAATTTGGGGCTTTGAAATTTTCAGCTAAAAGCAGTCTCATGAAGCTTATGACAGAAGCTATTGTTTGGTGTTCTAATAGCACATTTCTTGGGCAGTGATGCCATTTGTATATGAAACAATGGCAGGTGCCTGCACATATCTGTTTAGCTTAATGGCAAATTCCATGGGTTCTTCATAAAACAAACAAACTTGCCATGAAAAAAATGAAAGAGACAAGACCTACGCTCTGCTTTTCTGTTCTCCGAGCACTGTGTACTCATGAAGGGAATAGCTGCTGCATTAGGCTGATCCTTTTTGTCTTCTACATCTTGGACTTCCTGATTTTATTGCAAAGAGTTGGTCTTTAGAATAGTTTGTTGTAGTTAAAGCGGACCTACCACCAGGAATCTATGTTTTCATGAATGGCACTAGAAGTGCCAATAATAGGGAGGAATGCAGTGCCAAAACCCAAAAACTTACCTGTAATGAGCAATTTAAGAATATAATCCGGCAGCTCTTCTTACTTCACTAGGCAGAAATCGGCAGGGCTGTAGAGTCGGAGTCGGAGACATTTTTGGGTCCCTGGAGTCGGAGTCGGCAAAAGAGTGTAGCAAGCCCAACCGGTGTCCGACCTCTGCCGAGAGGTTCATCTGTGTTGCCCGGGATTTACTCGACCGCCGGACATAATGTGCCCGCTAACTTGATGTGGGTGACCGAGGTCTAGTGCAGTACATGTATCTATGATAGTCGGCAATGGGATACATCATGCAATAGCGACCACAGATTGCATGTCTTGCCTCTCAATTCCACGGTGGAACGAATTCTGCGCCGAGATGTTAACCTAGTGACGCTGATGCAGAGGTCATGTCGATGATAATCTTCCCTTGCACGCTAGCCTCCGAACTCCTCCTTGATTGTTGTTTCACTTTCACTGAATTGCGTTCATCGACGCACGAGACTACCGCAGCTCCTCTGTCATGTATGATATTGCTATATGTATCTGCTAAGTCACCATCCGATGCGAAGCAATGTCACCGAGCAATGGGTGGCTATATACACTACATTTAACACACATGACATCTTGTAGCTAACGAGTTGCGCACTAAATAATTCCCAACACTGGCTAGATGGAGCCATATTCAGAAGCAGAAGAAGAACTGGAATGCCTGGGTAAAGTATTAGCACGGTATGGCGGAATGACTAGGAATGGCTGCCCCACTGCTCCTCTGTTTTAATCTTCAAGCTATAGCCGCCGACGCTGTGCTAGGGGTTTGATGACTGAGTCCATGCGCGATGTCATATTTATCTTGTAGTATACTGAGAAACACGTCAAGTGATAAGCCACGCACTGGGCTTAGATGTTATGTGACAGCACACTCGCAGGATTCCGTGATGACGATTCAGGTATTGAGCGTGATCGCCAATCATATTGAGTACGACCTAAACGTGATGGTGCTTAGCGAGTTGCGAGACTAGACTGTAGCATTTACAAGAACACGCCAACGAAGCTTATCGGAATTGTGACAAGGGCAGGACGTTGTTAACTCAACTCATAATGTTCCCCTCTTCCAAGTGATGGGGAACATAAGGTGCTAGCTCCTGGCCTCTCGTGTCCCCTTCCACACTATAGAGCACAGACACAAGGAGGAATCATGACGGATGACTTGTGCGGGCAAGCAGAGTGAGGGCGACAGAGCACAGCAGTCGTTGCCCCTTCCCTCAAGTTTTAATACTTCATGGAAGAAAATGCTATGCTCATCTCATGACCAAGGTTGGATTCAGTTGGATTTGGGAAAGTGAGGACGGCTGTTACGTGCTTCTTTCAATGCCTATGTTGCCCGAGATTACCCGCTTCAATCATGTTGGGTATCCTCCGAGCCGAGCTCTATGTATTCCCGCCCGAAGACGAAGGCCACACAACACTAAAAACCTACAGATGGTAGCGTCATTGATAAACAAGCATATAGATGATACAATCAATCACGGGATTGCAGCGAAGTGCGCCGCCCACAACATTCTCACACAGTTAAATGATTGCTACTCAAATCCTGGGATACAGCATCTACCCGCGTGTCTAGCCATAGCTATTAGTTGTCTAAAGGCCCTATGATCATTCTAGACCTGAAAGAGTACGCCGGACAGTGGAAGGCCCTCCAGAAGAGCCAGGCGTACAGGGGACCCGAACGCGGGCACTTCAAACTATGATTAACGATGATTTCCTGGAATACCCATGTCATGCTGCTAATGAATTGAAGGACTAAAAAAATCTAAGTTTTTGACTCGCGCTCCAGCTGAATGCACCAGTAGCAGCTTTACTCCAATGAGTTATTACTAGTCGTAGTCCTGCAACTACTATGCCGCGATTCATATACCCTTCCCGATATCCAAGCGTCTCTAGTCCAGGCGCAACAAAAATTTACTTCATATATCAGCGAGACGCTTACTGGCCCCGCCACTACAACTTACCCGCAGCTGGCTTTGCGCCTGATTATGAACGCCTGCCCCCGCCACCGCATGGCGAACGTTGTGCTGTAGGACCGATTCGGCAGGGAGCACCCCACATGGTTGGGTGACATGCATCTGCCCTGTCGCCCCTACGAGTCTCGCGCCCCGGCAGAGAACGCCGACATGACGTCCGTAATCTCGGTACCGATTGCAATCGTTATGTAGACTCAGTGACAGAATCACTTAGCGCCCCACTATGTCGTCACCGTATTTATGATCCCGAAGCCAAGACGATTCGTGGCATACGCGACATGATCGATAATCCTCTTTGTCCGGCATGCTGTTAGTGTCAGTGACAGATCGCCTGTCGCCCCACGACTCGGCGGCCACAAGAGAACGCGACATAGTCGATAATCTCAGTCCGATGCTGTTAGTGTCAGTGAAGACGGCGTCCTATGCTGTCAGTCTGCGAAGAGCAGAAGTGATGACCTCATAACTGTGCCACTCTAGAGATCATCCTGAGCTGGCTATGTCGGCACTCCCATTCGGTACGTGTTGTGCCGGGCCTTTAAGCGCTAGGCGTCACTAGTGGCGCCCGCTGCTAATTGTACGCCCACTGCATGCATTTATTTTATAGAGAGAAGTCATCTATGTTCGTTAGGACTAGTTTGTTAATGTTTGTATGTTTACGAGCAGGGATAGGAGAGTAATTATCGGGGATTGAAAAAAAATAAAAATTTAAATGTCCCCATTATGAAATTAGTCTATGGAAGTCGCCGCCATT
>CM070033.1:99823589-99836720 GCA_036250615.1 Ptychadena robeensis | reverse complement strand
CAGCATCTTCTGCCTAACTCCCTTTCTCTGCTTTGATTGGCCATTACAGTGTTGGTTTCCAAGCCAGTAGTTCTGTGGTAAATGTATGATGCCTTCCATTCCTTCAATGGATGGATACAATACATTAGCATATTACATACAGAGGAGTCGGAGTCGGAAGAATCTGAAACTGGGGAGTCGGAGTCTGGGAATTTATCGACCGACTTCACAGCCCTGGAAATCGGGCAGAACGTCACGGAGAGCAGTGATCTGCTTTGAAAATTCCCATAGAAGATCACTGAATGCCCCCTCAGTGGCCACCCGCGATATTGCACCCCCAGTTTCATGTGTTGCCTTCAGTGAACCAGGAAGTGAGGGGAGCTGTGTGGTAATCTTGTTAAAATAGTCATTACAGGAAAGTTTTTGAGGTTTTTTTTTTTACTGCATTCCTCCCTATTATTGGCACTTCTAGTGTCATTCTTAAAAACATAGATTTCTGGTGGTAGGTCCACTTTAAACTCATACAATTTCCTTATTGGATAGTTTTGTTTTTTTTGCTGATTTGTTGTAAAATAAAGGTCTCCTGTAAACTGGTCTTACACAGATCTGTACTTTATATGTCATGCCATTCATATTCTTTCTGTCTCTATATCTTCTCTGGGGTGACATTTTATCAGATTGAATGCTCTGCAAATCTTGATTTATAATCTGTCTCTGACTATAACTACAGTGCTGGATGTAGACTTCTCTATCCCTGCAGATCTTTCTGGCCTGTTTACCTCTGTAAAATTCGTATCCTGCTAGTGACATCATGATGGTGTTTGTTCTTTAGAAAGCGCTGGGCTAACAGGGTGCTTTAAATGGTCCTTTACCAAAAGGACTTGGTAACACCCACATTAGATTCTAAAAAAAACTGGTGAGAAGGGGACTAGATAATTTGTCGGTCAGCCAGTAAGCAAGTTCTGTCTGAATTTCTGGCGCTAATGCATCTGTGAAAAGCTTGTGTGCATTGAAATCATAGTAATCCCCTTTGGTATGAAGAGAGGACCGTGTAATACTGTCCAACACTTGAAGGTAAGGCTGTCTTGTTTACCTCATGATTATAGCCTTTTAGATCATTGGCTGACCATATAATACTTGTTCAAAACATTGATTCAAAAGTCTGTACCACATGTGACGTCGCTATACCTGATCTGACTGTTTCTAGTTTCCAAGGTCATGGAGGGCTCATTCACAGTAGTCATGCTGCAGCTGCATAGGAAACCTGTGTACCTTATTCACATTAGTCCTTGTGTTAATACTAACAGGCATTAGCGCAAACTTTTCAGGTCCAGCACAAGTGTCTCCCATACACTTGCATTTTTGTTTTTTTACAATAACAGATTAGGTTAGCAGATGTCGTACAGCTACCGCGTTTCTGGCAAAAACCCGAGGCCCAGCATATCTAGTGTGAATGGTTGTTAGTTAAATATTTCTAAATATTACATAACATTGAGAGGTTAACTAAGAATCTGTTAATAGCCAACAAGTTGACTTGTGTTTTGTTTGTCACTTGCAAAACTTTTGGTGCTTCCAGGTATAGAGAAACCTTCGACTTCCTCAGCATCATTATCTCAGTGAAGAACATATTTAGTTTGGGGGTCCAGTTCCCCCCCTCCCCTTTTTCCAAACATATTTAGTTTGGTGGTATTTATAGTGGCAACAAAGAACAAGAACAAAGTGGCAATGGAGTTCCATTAAGATCCACAAAGATATGTAGATTGTGAGCAACAGCTGTAGAACTGATTTATTTATAACTTTTATAATAATATTCATATCCTCTACATTTACTGTGTACCTGCCTACTTTTATGTGTGCCCTTCCCCTCAGTAACTGTTACTTATATACATGCGCAACTAGAAACGACATATCCAGAATCTTCTCAATCCCCATGTATGAGGTGTATGCAATACCATGGCTAAACTCATATCTCTTCCCTGGGCAGAAATTCAACTTTTCCACCTCAATCTAAATCTGCCCACAATGTATATGTGTTTGTATGTGTATATATATACTTTTTTATTTGAAACCTTTTAAACCTGGATATCCTTGTTTAAATCCACAGTCCAATTACTTAGCCAGGGTGGTGGGAGGCGTTTTTTCATCTTATAGACTACGATTAATAACATGACAGAAAATATATTTGCAAACAATTGTTATCATAACTAGAATATTTTCCCTGTTAAATAGTTGTAGCACCTTTGTTAGTCATTTCCAGAGTCTTTACTGTAATCTTCAATTATTGTGTCAGTATCTGCATTATCCATTTTTCTTTTCTAAGTGAATTACTTAAAGGAAAAATGTACCTGTGTCTTACTATGGTCTGACTGTATAAATCCTTCTACATCCCAGGAGGCAGAAATTTACCCTCCAGCCAAGCCAAAAAGCCAAAAAAGAGATCTTATCTGCATTAGCACTAGCAGTACCCATTCTCAGAACACACTGACAAACTTAAGGAGAGACACATTTTACAATTAGATCAGAATTGTTGAAAAATTTTGTTTTTTGTTGGTCGATTTGTATTCGATGAACAGATTTATATGTGACTCTTTCCTGTGTGTTTTTGTTTCGATAAAAAAAAAATTAAAAATCAAACCTTCCATGTGGTGCTTCTTTGGATTCACTTATGATCGGCGTTCGATAAGAAGATCAAGATCTAAAGTCGATCGTGCTAAAAACGAACCATGCATGCCTTACTTTTATAGTTCCATGCAGTTTAATATTTAATGCGGTAAATGATTTATAATATCTTTTTGTTAGACAACACTAAAGATAGGACACTTTGATACAATGTAGTCCCTGTGCAGCTTGTATATCCCCTCAAAATAACTCAACACACAGGCATGAATGTCTAATCCTCTGGCAACAAAAGTGAGGCTTTGTTTCCATTGCGTTGGGAGGTCCCAATGTAACAGATAGACTTACCTGCTCGGCGGATGGTCTGTCTTCATTGCGCTGAGCCGATCTGCCGGTGTAAGGTTGAACGTAGTCGAGTACTTTCAGCCTTTACACCGGCGGATATGTAAACAGACCATCCGCCGGCAGGCTGAGTCTATGGGATACGTCGGGACCCCTGCTAAGGCTTTGTTTCCATTGTACGTCGGGAGCCCTCCGCTAAGCGTATACGCTTAGCAGGGGTCCCGACGTACCCCATAGACTTAGCCTGCCGGCGGATGGTCTGTTTAGACATCCGCCGGTGTACAGGCTGAACGTACTCGACTACGTTCAGCCTGACACCGGCAGATCGGGTCGGCGCAATGAAGACAGACCCGTCCGCCGAGCAGGTAAGTCTATCTGCTACGTCGGGGACCCCCCGCTTAGCGGAGGGCTCCCGACGTAATGGAAACAAGCCCTAAGTGTATACGCTTAGCGTAGGGGTCCCGACGTATAATGGAAACAAGCCCTTCCAATAGGGGAGGTCTGACAAATGGGGAAGTGAGGTTTAAATATTTACTCTATGCAGAACTAAATAGAAAATACATTGTTATAGATAGATTTTGTTACAATGCGACTAAATCATCACATATATAATGTAAGTAAAGCACAAGTGTGGAGTGTTCCCAATCCTCCATTCATATACAATTTTTTGTCTGTTTATAATTCATGTGTAAACAGTGAATGTTCATTTGCAATATGAATGATTCAGTTTGTCTTCAGGTATTAGGATGTAAAATATAAAAGCAGGGACAAAGATGAGGAAGTGACCGTGTCCGGGTTCTGGCACCTGTTAGACGGACGATTACTTGAAAATGAATAAACAAAGTTGTTATGGATTCAGGCTGGAAACGTTTTATTTACCTAGCTTTGAATATCTCTAGTCAAACCATATATTTGTAGTTGAAGTAGGAAGGACTAGCTTCATTTTGCAGTGTATCTAAATCCCAAAAACATTATTATAATACTGGTCCTAGTGAAGTTGCTGCATTAGGTTTTTTTTTCTTTTTGGTGTTTGTTTTGTAAGCGTTTTCTTTTTATTATGTTCTGCAAATATCTTTTATTTCTGCCTCACGTTTCCATAGTAGCTATGGAAGGAGCTCTGGTTATGACATAGGTTGGATTAGCATTTGTTTATCTCTTATAAATGGTGGGTCGGCGGTGCTGCAAAGTGACAGGTAATTACACACTTTAGGAAGAAGGCTGTCTTCACAGATTAGTCCGGTAGATTTACTTACAGAAGTGTACGCTGTAAACCTAGTCTTGTTGTAATCAGCCCAGCACTCGCAAGTAGATCTCTGACTGGAAACTAGTGATGACAGAGCTGCTTATTCTATGTTTCCCGATTGTACCATTGAAACTTGGCCAGGAATATCTTGTGGCTCTCAAACACTAAAGCTAGACACATACTTATCAACTTGTTAAACCAATTTTCACTCAGATTGATTTGTACAGTTGAAATATCAACTGTCCATTGAAAATAAACCAATCCTACTACCAAAGACTCTTATGCACGTCCGATAGATTGTATTCCCTTTTCTAAAAAAAAAAAACCTTTTCCTTTTTTTACCCGTTCGATTATTCTAACTAAAGCTGGCCATACACTTGTAGGTTTTTTAACGATCCATAGATTCGATCAGAGCTTTCAATGATTTGATCTCGAACATCGATCGCTAGAGAATTAAAAGCTATACCATATTGGGTGTTTGACATTCGTCAGATTTCAAACAAAAAGTGATTTTGCTTAAAATGTTGTGATACAGAAAATAGTTCTTTTAAAAATAATCTGATTAAACATAAATGAATCATCTGTGTTTATAACACTTTGCCAGAATTAATCTAAATTTACCAACATGTCCGATCACTTTTCAATCCATTTCATGTTTGATTTCCATCACTTTTGGTCAAATTGCATTCGATCACTTTGAGTCAATTAAAAGGAAATATCAAAGCAAGTATGGCAACCTTTAAATAGCTTTCCCATAAGTTGCGTACATCTGATTTGACAAATACCTGTAGTTAAAAGCCCACAGCCTCCAGCTCCTACATCTGGCAGCTTAGAGACGGTGCACTCTGTCAGCACAGAGGCTAGTTGCTGGGGCTGTGTCAGATCTGTGTGCTGTCTGCTGAGGAGGGGGGCCGTGTCAGATCTGTGTAGTCAGTTAAAGGAGGGGCTGGGGACTATGTCAGAGTTGTGTGTGTTTTGTCGGCTGAAGTAGGGGGGTGGGGGCAGTGTCAGATCTGTTGGCTGTAGGAGTGGTGCCGTGTCAGATCTGTGTACAGTCAGTTGAAGAAGGGGGGTGGGGCTGTGTCAGATCTCTGCGTTGTTGGTTTGAAGAAGGGGTTTTGTCAGTTATGAGGAGAGAAGGAAAGGGGCCGTTTCCCTGCTGCTCCACCTCACAGCTTTAGGCTATGTTTCCACTAAACATCGGGACCCCCTCCGCTAAGTGTATTGCTTGGCGGGAGGGCCAGACGGAGCACATTTACTTGGGGAATGCTGTGTCTTCACTGCACCGAGCCGTTGCGACGATGCAGAGGCTCAACGTCTAAACACAGCATCCGCCGAGCAGGTAAGGTCTATGTGCTCCGTCAGGATCCCTGCCAAGCAATGCGCTTAGCGGAGGGGGTCCCGATGTATAGTGGAAACAAGCCCTTACAGTGTCTGGACAGTTGCAGTGTACTGTATGCAAGTGGCTGTGTAGTGGTTGGTGGTAAACAAATGTAACTAAAAGCGGATATATATTCAAAATCTAAAAAGTATAAATGTGAAATTTAAAGTTGGACTTCCCTCTGAACTGGTATGATGGTGGCATACCACTCCACAATCCTGACGTAATATACTAACTTGCTGTTCAACCTTCTGGTGGTAGGTCCTCTTTAAGAACAAACCTGCAGTCACTATCTTGTATGTAACCCAGGCACTGACTGTCGTGAATATAAGCTGTATATTGCTCTCATATCTATATGTCTATGGGTCTTCATCCTCAGTGACCCTCAATGCATTTCCTTCTATTAGATCAGGTTTCCCTCCAGTATGTGATCACATTTGGTTGTTAATTACATAAGTCCGTATAGATTATAGTTAGTAGCAGAACGCGTGAGGTGAATATAAATGGTGAAAATAAAAGCTTTGTATATATTGAATAAAATGTAAGAATTCCTGTGCCAGACTTGCTGATTGTCGTTGCGAGTACAGTGTACACCATGCTGTTTTGTATGTGACCACTGGAAGCTGTGATTGAGTCACTGTGCTAAACATTCAGGGATCTGATTTACTTTTACAACTGCACAATGCGAAACGCGCAGCGTGGAGCCAAATTTAGCTACACGGTCTATGATTCATAGCAGCAAGTACACTTGGCATATGTCAGGAGCTGTTTAAAGGTTTTGTTAATACTTGAAAGAGAACACACATGATATTTTTAGACTGACCACTTTTTTGCGGCTGCAAATAAAACCGGGTGCTGGAAGACGTTTGGTAACTCAAGGCTGTGACACTCAGCATGGTAAACACGGCAGCTATTTATCTTGTGAAACGTAATTTATCTAATTTATGAAACATGTAGGTGGGTACCATATTGACCATACTCTGTTGGTTAGCCATAATCTGTGTGTGTCCGTTTTTGGCGCAATAAGAAAAAGTAATGCGGGTGAGGAGCATCAGCAATGCCGAGCATGGGAGCAATATGCCTGCGTTTAAAGGTGTGAAGTGCTCCGGTATTAATATGCTCTATTTCCAAGACACATTTTGTACACTTCGTGCATATGTGTCCATTGATATGAGAAATGACCTGCTTTTTAAAATCTGCTTATGGTATAATAGATAACCCAGAAATAAGCCCTAGTGCATTTTTTGCACCTAAAATTAAGGCTGTGTCTTATTTTCGGGGAAACAGTGTAAAATCCCTTCAGTGATGCTGCAGTGAATTTAGAAACAGTGGGTGATAGGGCTGCTTTAAAGCAAAAAATATACAAAATGCATATATAAATGAAAGTTTGACTTATATCTGAGCTGGTACAGTAGCTTAGGGTTCTACAATCCCCTCAAAATATACTTACTTGCTGTTGCCTGGAATTATATGAGAGATTCCATATTTATTTGCCAGGCTTCGGGGGCAAACTCCGGGTGCATTATCAAGAATGGCCACTGGGGGGCATTTATAGTGGTTTTCTATGGGAAAATATGTTTCATTCAATTTAATGACCAGCTAAGATGAGTGATTTACACCTCTATCCCTGCGGTTAGTTTTGGGGGAGGGAGGTGGTATTGGGCTGCGAGGGATCGTCTTAAGCCTGCCATACACACACTGAGTGGGGGCTGACCGAGCTGGTGCAATCAGCTGTGGTGTGCAGCGTGATGACATCGTCATGCTGCATTCCCGAGCTGTAAGCATCGGCGGGTACCCTTTGTGTGCCGGCCATTCCCTTCAATGAAGACTGCGGTCTTCATTGAAGTTAATGGCATCGGCCATGTCCGTTCTCTGGCCGGCCAAATTGGCCACCGATCAGTGTGTGTATGGCAGGCTTTAGATTACTCCTTACAGGTAAGTGTAAAGCTGGGCATACACCTATGATCTGATGCGTGATCAGATGCCGTGCGCGCTCCCGCATCCCTTAAGGATCGGGTCATGCAGGAATTGGATGCAGCAACTGATGAGGATTGGGCTGAAATCAGCCATCGTGTGTGATCGCACAGAGATAGACAAGACGGTAAATTTTAGCCTGATCCCATTAGTTCGGCTGGGGAAGACATCACGCTGCCTGCTACTGCATTGAATCGCCTTAAGGAATAGACGGTACATCGTACCGTCTATTCCCAGCTTAAGTTGTTGTTAAGCTATTTGTTAAGCTTTAGTTGTTGTTCTATTTTTATATCTCCCCTTTTTTAATGTTGTTTCTCCCTACTGCCATTCATGAAATGATGAATTTCTGGTGGTAGGTCCGCTTTAAGTTGAAGCTGGATATGTAGAATGCCATGTATGTCAGCAGAGTGAGTATTTACTCCATTCTATTTGCTGCTATAAAGGGGGCTGCTTTGTAAAATATATCAAGAAAAATTTAACTAGATGTCATCACAGTTATATACATGTTTTAAATCTTTCTAAACAATAAGGTTCTGCAGCATTTCATTTTTCATGCAGTTGTCCCAAAAATGTTCTTTGCGGTTTAGCTTTGAGCGAGGACATGCGGAGAGTTTCTGCTGTCACTTTCTCGAAGTGACTTCTCACGTGCTTATATAGTAGTTCACATGTTCGGTTGGGGTCCTTGTGCTACATGTCTCACTCGTCCAGAGAGCCCCTCTCAATTAATCCTTTGTTCGGTTTTCTATAGTGCATTGCAGATAAGCATGAGGCTGCAGAGCTGTGCAGTGTAGGCCATTCTCTTTCTGCTGGCTAAACCAAGCCCTTGTCTCAGTGGAAATTCTGCACCTTCTTTGCAGTTTATTTCTATGTAGGATATCGTTCGGTATTGTTTTTTTAATATTTTTCTTTCTTTCTTTCTCTCAGGTCAACATGTCTACAGATGGGGGTTTTGGCGCAGGGAATTCTGATGCGCAGCAAAGCTTGCAGTCATTTTGGCCAAGGGTCATGGAAGATATTCGCAACTTAACAGTGGTAAGTAGAAGCAAGAACTGCTGTGTGCAGGGGCATTTTTAATATTTATAAGCGGCATTATAGTAAATTTGTACTGAACATTTTACTTTACCATACACCTTGCCTGAAAGTTTTTGGGTTTTTTCATGATTAGACAACTGTATTTCACATAGGGGAATGTAAATGCTCCCTCTAGTGATGGTCTGTACAGGAGACGATCGCAGAGAAGCTTTAGTAGCTGCATAAAGATTCGGTCATTTGTCACAGATCAAGCATTTTTCAATGTTCATATGTAGTCTTCTGCTGACCCTGAAAACATACATTAATCCTCTGTATATTTTGCCTGTGACACGCTACTTTTGAAACACTGTAATACGCAGCAATTCCCGGCTCTTCCTCCCCTCTCCACATCCCCAACGTAGTCATTGATTCCGTGGATAGGCTGAAAAAAAACGGCGCCTCTTCATCTTAATTGAGTTCAATGGCGCCGCACATCCCATCCCCAGCACTCCTTCTCAAAGACGTGGAGTTTCGGTGAGGGGATAGTAAGTATAGCTTGGGGTGAGTTAGCGGGGTAAGCAAACTTACCCAGAGCTACACTCAAGGTGAATGCTCAGAAGGTTAATGGACCTGTAGTTTGCCACTTTAAAGCAGGGTACAGACGGCTCGATATTTGTCAGATATCTGACAGCTCAGCCGATGCTTTACATGGAGACCAGCGGTCGGCCGTATTTAACGGTCATGTCCGATATGGCTGGATCAATCCCGCTTGATCGATCTGGTCAATATCTTCATGTCTGTACTAAACAATTTAATCTATCTGCAGAAAGGGGCACTAAATCCTTCATTGTTGCACAAATTGTCTAGAAGTAGCTTAAAGCTAGGCATACACGGTTTGATTTTAGAGTTCGATTAAAGTTTAGATTGATCGGATTAAATCCTATACTGCACACATGGTCCGATTGGTGAAAATTGTTAGATACCGATTGTACAGCAATCGAACTAAAATCGTAGCATTGTGTGTGTTGGTCGGGGCGATTGTATTCAATGAGCCTTTTTATATATGACTCTTTCCTGTGTTTTGTGATCGAAACTAAAATTGGTGATTTTTGGTCATATTCCGATCGGTCATTAAATGTGGTACTACTTTTGGATTCGGAAGATCGGAAATTGATGCCTAGCTTTAGTTGAATAAAGTCTTGTGTGTCTATCCTCATATTCAAGCAGGTCATTTTATATAGGATAAGCAGTGGCAGCTCACAAATCAGTTATTGAAGAGTCCTTTGAACATATCTTTTTTTTCAGTGGAAACTTAAAACGGACTTCATACTGCAAGGCCTACCCGATATGGATGTAGGATTAGATGGATTGTTTAGATCATAGTTTTTTTCTGTTTATCTCTAGTCACCGTGTTAAAAGGAGATTTGTGTAGATGTAACATGTGACCATTGCATGACTTTCTGTTTAAAACAATATTAAGTGAACAAAGCTGTCAAGTTGAACTAGATTTGATAAAAAATTTTTTTTGGGTGAGTTTGCAAAATAGCAAAGCAATTTTGATTTTATATTCCATTTTTAAAATGATTGCATTTAAATTGAACACACCCAAGTAAAAAAAAATTAAAGAAGACCTTAAATGACAACTAAAGCAGGGTACACACATGAAGATATGGGCCAGATCGATGGCTGCTTAGAGCACCGTGCACGCTCACGGTCATCTATCTGGCCCATATCATATCCGGCCATCCCAGTTTTTGAAAAGGACCAATCAATCCCACTCAAAAAACAGGGATATCTGACATGACCTTAAACCACGGTCGATGTCCATTGCTTTGCATGGAGAGAGAGACCATGTAAAGCATCATCGGAGCTGGAGACACAGCAGTTCTGTGTCTTCAGCTTCTCCAATATCGGGCAGCAACAGAGGCATTTTTTGTGCGTTTATTGTATGTGTTAACGCTTCAGTATATGGAATGTGGATATGTGTCCATTGAAAACCATTAGACCTGTTTGACACATGAGTGTTGTTGCAGTGGAGAGGTCTAAATCTCATACCCTAGTTACCTCCTACCTTAAAGTTAGAAGCCCCCCATTGTAATGTCGGCAGCATGTTTGAGTCTCCACGCATGGCATGACAATTGCAAGGATTTGCTAGTCATGTAGAAGCTAACAGTTGCAAAAGTGGTAAAAGGCGGCAAGAAAAGCATTGGGTTTAGTTGTAAAGATGGTATTTTCCATCTTCTGACCTGCATAATTGTATTATATTTTTAATGCACAGAAAGATTTTCGGGTACAGGAACTTCCACTGGCTCGCATAAAGAAGATAATGAAACTTGATGAAGATGTTAAGGTATGATTGTTTTTTATTTTGTAACTACACTTACTTTATTTGTTTTATTCGGACCTGTCCACCTTCTGGATTTATCTTTGAGTGCTTGTAAGCAACTGACTAGAAATTTTAGGACATACTTAACATTAAATGTTGTAGTCAACAGAATGTAAAATGTATTGTAAAAATGATTACAGGACAGTGATGGATCATAGTGATATCTGTATTGGAGGGGAGACAGCAATAGAGGAATACATAATGTTCAGCAGGGAAGCAGTGTGGTGTGTGTATAATGCACAGCCAAATGTAGATTACTTAACATTCACAATCTATGCTATGACAATCCTGTGGAATTGCCGTAACAATTGTATTTTTCAGCCCATTAGATGCTCTGTTGTATAGGACACACACACCCTTTACTTTGGAACGTCTGATGGGCAAAAAATATTTGGGCTTTTTCTTAGGCTAGGCATACACAGTTCGATCTTTCCATTTAATTGACTGGGGCTCTGTGCTGTGACTGGCCAAGCAGGGGTTAAGGAGCTATCTGACAGCTTCCCTACATCTAGTCCTGACCGGCAGAGCTGTACAGTGAGCTGTACATCCCCCCACGGTTTTAGATTTTTTGGGAGAAAAGGTGCGTCCTATTGGGTAAAAAATAGGGGGTATATGGTGCTTGAAGTAACTCATTGTACAGTATATACAGAATCAAACATTGTGGAATAAACATGTGTATGTATTTTCCTCAACAGATGATCAGCGCGGAAGCTCCGGTTCTATTTGCCAAAGCAGCTCAGATTTTTATAACAGAGTTGACGTTGCGTGCCTGGATTCACACAGAAGATAACAAAAGGAGAACATTGCAGGTAATGCACCAGTAAAGCCAAACATTTTCTAACAAAGCTCTTTGCTTGTGTATTTCAGGATAGAATATAGACAGAATATATTTGGGGGGGGGGGGGGGTTGTGGAGGGGTCTCATATTTATATATATATTGTCACAACCATATTGGTCCCTATCGATCTTGCAAAACACTACATGCATAGAAGACATTCAGTAGATGAACCTTTTTTTCACATGGGAAAAGTTTTTTCCACTTTTTGCCATAAAACCTCACTGCTTTGCCTCAACTGGTTTTGCAAGAATACCATAAAGGTGCTCAGATTTGTATGTGTTGATTAGCATTTTGGACAGTACTAATTCACTATATGAATTCAACACGTTGCTTGTTTTTATGTTACAGAGAAATGACATAGCCATGGCAATCACAAAGTTTGACCAGTTTGATTTCCTTATTGACATTGTTCCTCGGGACGAGTTAAAACCTCCAAAACGTCAGGTGAGTAACTTGCAGATAGCAGTAGAAGAGTAGTTTATTTTATTATATATAATCGGTGTTGCACTTTAGATGGCAAAATGTGTCTTCAGATTGCTTTATCAAGAAGCTGCAGTTAGTATATAAAGCCTTCTGCACTTATAAATGTGTTAAGTTGATTAATTTTGTTTGTGATGTGGCTGTGGAACATTGTTGGTGCAACACCACACTGGCCCTTGTAGCTGCACATACTTTGGATTATTTCCTCTTTGATCTCCTGTAACTGCAGGACTCTAAATTAGTTCATCTGACATGTACGTCCTCTTCAGAGGATTCCTATTATCTTGCTTCAGAGGTCACTGTAAAGGCTGCCATACACAGGTCGATGCCTGTGAAGCAAAGCAATGGATTTATGATCATGTCCAATAAGTGTTCGAGCAGGATTCATTGATCTCGCTCGAAGACAGGGATGGCCACATTAGATATGCGCTAGATTGCCGTGAGTGCCTTAACCTCCTTAGCAGTCATGACGAGCCCAGCTCATCCAGAGTTTGTGTGAAGAACAAACTCTAAAGGAGCTGGGCTCCCCGGAAAGCTACGGCGATGCTCCTTCCAGCCGCAGCATTTCCAGGGGTTGTGTGGCGTCACGGTGACGTGGAAGAGGGCGGGGGTGGGCAGCGCCAAAGACCTCCATGTTAATGGAGGGGCGTCTGCTTTCCAGCCCTCACAGCCAGCGTCATTAATGACACCGTCTGTGTGGAGAGGGGAGGGAGGTTAATTATATTTAAAAAACATCTTTTTATGACAGCAGGAGGGGAGCTTGTTACGAGTGCTCCATTCCTATTGCCTTACGTAGCGCCTAGGCAGGCAAAATTGTGTCTGGGACATCTCTCGCAGGCAGGAACTTATCAGAAGTTGATTCCACACCCCCCCCCCCCCCC
>CM070033.1:99755018-99810604 GCA_036250615.1 Ptychadena robeensis | reverse complement strand
CGGTTGTACAAAAATCGAACAAAAATCTAATTACGTTTGATAAATGGACGAACGAAATCTCATAAAAAAATCTAACAAAAAATTGAATCGGAGGTTGGATGAAACAAAAATCTTGACGTGTAAACCAACCTTAAGACACAGGAGGAGGACAACCCAAGTTTAAATTGGGTATAAATCTAGCTCTGGGGACAAATGGTGACAGATGGTGAGTATGAAGACAAGTACTAAAGTATGATAGACTTGAGACATGAGGCAGAGCACTAGATGAGATGAAGTTGCAGCAATCAAGCTAAAAATGAGAAAATGAGTAGTTACTGGGACTTACTGGGAAGAGAGGCGTATATACACTTTTTGTGAATGGGCACCACCCCCTGAATGGGCTGACCTCTATTGCATTCTCCACCTCACTGCAGTACTTCTACACTGACCATAGAAAACATAGAAGTTGCACCATTTGGAATTTTTTACCCCTTTATTAGAATGGACGAGAGGTCATTTGCTTGGAGGGGGGCAATGCTGTTCATTACCCCGCTCCTTTCAAGGCATTCCAGATCCTATGTAAAAACAATGGCATGTCAAATAAATAAACCAGTATTTTTGGTGAGGGGAGCACATGCCATTTTTTTTTATTTACAAAAAAGCCCAAATATAGTAAAGATTTCATGCACATGCCAGGCAAAGCACTGTGAGTGCTGGTATTAATGTTTTTTATTCACACAAATATGTGGAAAATGTCACAAAAAGGACACCTGGCCATAAAATAGCCTTTGAGCCAATTGCCCAATTACTTTTGAGCCCCTGAAATTAAAACTGTTGTAAACTAAATATAGATCAGATGTTCCTACAACCATTCTGTACGGCTGCAGCAAGTTTGGTGACAGTACGCTGTTCAGGGGCTTTGCACAAATTCCACCCGCAAAATGCAGTGATGTCTCTGGACTCGAGTATAAGCCTCTCATGCAGTCATGCTGACCATTTCTGTGTGTGTACACACAGGGATCAGGCACACAAAGACTACAAATAAACTTCATTTCACACACTTTATGTAGTCTATGTATCCCCCCATCCCTGTGTGTAGTTCATGTGTACCCCCATCCCTTTGTGTACTTTACCTTACCCCAGACCAAACCTGGTACCTGTCTCCCCTGCTGTGCCCTCCTTGCAGCCCCTGTTGTTCTTCTGTATCACCTGTCCTGTAGTAGACAACTACAGATCCCAGAATGCTCCAGGCAGCAGGTGCTCAGTAGAGTTCATCGCTATACAGCCAGGAATCGTGTGGTTGAATGCAATGATGGAGGGGCGTCGAGTGCACTGGTAGGGGGGTCTGCCGGGAAGGCACATCAGCTGTGTTCTAAGAATATTTACTTGGCAGGCCATATTAGTCCCCGGGCCACAGTTTTTAACACCTATGCTCTAAAGAAATAAGAATAATAAATCATATCACATCCATAGAAAAAGTATTGTACTGTGTGGTATTCACATACATAGAAGCATGGATTTAATGTCATTGTTCATACTTTCCATCGCCCAGTGCTATGTGACACCATTAGTCAGCAATGGTTCCGTTGTTGTGCCTAGAAATGCCCACAAGAGGGCATCCTATTTCTATGTACAGTACCATGTACTGTAATGGATGGCACAATATAGGTTCCCTATGTAAGGTTCAGTGCACCCACAATCAATATGTCTGCATTCAAAGAGAGTTATCCAGACAAATGGATTCCTTTCTGTTGTAGGGACTCCAGTAGTAAGAAATTGATGACTATATTTCCAGATGTAAGGGCAGATTTCTGCAGAACGCAAGACTAGTTAGTTTGGAGCACCAGAGGCAACACACACACACTATATTTCTGAAGCTAGGCATAGACGTTTAATTTTCATCCCGATTTCTTGGAAGTTTGACTACGCGTGATGATGTCATCATGCAGGTCAGTTGTGCAGAGAATCGGCTGTGCACCCTTTAAGGGCCGATTAGCCCCCTGGGCTTTTCGGGCCATTTTGTATGTCACCGTGATTGCTGGCTCTTTCTTCCGGCCCTTTACACAGCGCCGGCGGTGTGTAGGGAAAAAAGCGGCGTGGTGCCACCAAAGACTCATGGCCGGAATGGCTCTGGGTGCCTGCAACTCTGCAGAAATGCTGCAGGCACATGGAGAGCCAGCGGTTGTCCACGATCAAACTACGCCCGTACTGGTTTCGCCAAGGAGGTTAAAGGTGGGTGCATTAAGCTAGGCATACACGGCTCAATTTTTCATAGACTGTGCTCGAATCTGTAAACTGAGCCATATATGCCTCTTTTTTTTTCGATCCCGCTTGATTGACCAGGGTTCCAACATGTTAGAAAACTGTTTAATTTCCATTACTTTGGATGGGGACTGCGAGTACCCATCCAAAGAATCACAGGCCAGGCTTCCTTGATCTGCAGGAAACTCAAGGCATGTGTGCCTGGCTTTAGATTTGCAGCCGATTTTGCAGCAGATTGATCTCCATGAGCGCGAAGGTGGTTTATCTGTGGTGAAATCGGCTGCAAATCTAACAGTCTATGCCCAGCTTGACTAATACAAATAGGGTAGATATAAAGAAGTGGAATGGCAGCAGCTGTCAGTCTCCTGGCTTTCCTCCATTCACAGCTCTCTACTCCACAAATACATCTCCCTAACCATGTATAACCCAGTTCTGCCCACCACTGCAATATGGCTGGGAGCTCACAGTTGCTGTCCCTGCTTGTTTTAATAGTGGACTGCATGTTACATCCACTGCTCCACCAAACCTAGAGGAAGACGAAAGTTATGTCTGCTTCTCTAGTTCAGCCATGTAGGATCTTGGTAAAGTGACCTTTTCTGTGGGCCTGCCAACCCGTAGTCTCCGTGAGTCCTATGTGGCAGTCACATCTCATCTTGTTGGCAGGATACTAGTATTACCGCGTTTAACCAAAAATCTTATATAAATTTTTGCTTCAAAAGATGCCCTACCTCTTATTTTCGGGGATGTCTTATTTTTCCATGAAGAAGAATACGGCACTGGGGTATCAGGGTGGGGAGATCACTTAAAATTACACAGGGGGGATCAGTGGGGGTAATCAAAGTGGCATGGCAATTTAACCTGAATTACACAACTCATATTATCATTATTATTATTAACATTTATTTATATAGCGCCAGCATATTACGCAGCGCTGTACAATACATTAGAATGGAGATACAACACAATATAACACACAGGTACAGGTAATGACACAGGAGGAGTAGAGGACCCTGCCCGGACGGGCTTACAGTCTAATAGGTTAGGTACACACGAAACATGTAAACACACACCCACACTCTACTTACTTATAAGAAAGAATGGGAGGGGGTTTGGGGCGCTGTGTGCAATCGGAAGAGAGCTGACAGCATTGGGAGCCAATAGGCTGCAGTTCTTTCCTCTGTGCTGGCTGACAGCTCGCATGCCCATTGAGAGGGATTAGAGTGTCACAGGTTCGCCATCACTGTCTTATTAAATAGAGAATTCTGCAGGTGGAGTGACAATATAACAACGTGGGTATGAAAACCTAAAACTTTATATAGGGCTAAAACATTATTATAAACAAGTGATTTGTAACCTTTTCTGCTCGGGATTATCTTCTTTATGTTACATATAACCATTAGTGGAGAAAAGCTACATCTGGTGCCATGGCTAACTGTTTCTTCTTCAGTTCCAATGTTTTAGCTCCTGCCCATGTGTTTAACCAAAGGCCATTTACTGGAATAATGGCTTTCAAATCCAATTATTGGAGAGTCTAGTATCCTTCACTGCAATGCTATGGTAAGCTAGTGACCTACTATGGTGCCTAAAGGACACCCAATGATGGCCCATGGCGTAACCTGTGGTAGGTTTACCCCAATGGGTCTGCAGGTTATGGATCAAGCTGTAAGATATTGCTTATATACTGAGCCACTAGAGTGGTCCACCATTGTCTGTCCTAGTGAGAGTAGTTATCAGGACAAGCAGCAAGGGTAAATTGCTATAATAGGCATATAGTAATAAAAAGCTGACCGGCCCATTCACATAGTGTAGTTTGTCTAGACTAATGCTTTATGTTAATTACTGAAGTCACCCGGCAGGATTTACGGCTAGCTTGTGCTGATGGACCTGCAAAAATGCTTCCTGCTATAGTGACATGGCCCTGAGCATGTGATATCATAATGACCCAAGTGTATTTCTGTTTTCCCATGCAACATTATATGAAAAGGGCAGGTCAGGTCTCACAGACCCTCATCACACACATCTGTTCAGAAATGAGCATTGGCTAGAAAAACTCATTCCAAGCCTGGAGGTATTTCACTTAAAATAGCTTGACTTGCTTTATTTTAGGATTTCACTTTGCGGTGTTTGATGAGATTGGAGTTGGAGTATTGCCCTAAAAGGTCAGTCTACACAAAAGAGTCTGCTTGCTAACATTTTTCTAATATTTACCATGAAGTCCATTGGTGAGGTCTTAGTGCTTTTAGGTACCCATACATGCATAGATATGCGCTAGATCGATGGCCACTTGGAGCGCCATGCGCACTCACGGCCATCTATCTGGTGCTTATCTTATATGACCATCCCTGTCTTCGAGCAGGATCAATCAATCCCACTCGCAAATAGGGATATTGGACATGACCGTAAATCACGGCCAATGTCCATTGCTTTGGAAGGAGACGGCCGATCCTCTGAGGATCGATGATGTCATCACTCTGATGCAGGTCCCTTATCTATTGAGGGAGAATCTGCCCGTGTATGGGCAGCTTTAGTGGTTGGGTATGCCTACCTGCCAAAGCAATAGTGAAAGTTCAAAAATTATGATGGAATCTCCAATGCCATATAATAGCTAGATGAAGAGTTCACTATGAAACTATGTTTATATTCTTATCAGATCACATAGGAGCTTTAAAACAACATTTCTTTAGCGTAGTTGTTTTTTTTTTCTCAAAAAGCCTGATAACATTAAAATATACATTCTAGAGCAGCGGTTCTCAACCTGCGGGTCGCAACCCCCTCAGGGGTTGAATGACCATTTCACACGTGTCGCCGGATTACAATGCTGCTCACAAGCGGGATGGGAAGTTAGAATGAAGAGTAATACCCCCTCCCTTTTCATTTAAAGAGGGAATTGGCGTTTCTGTTCCCCTAACTTCCCATCTTGCACATACTCTCCACAAGCGGGGTGGGAAAATAGGAGGGATGGGACATCACAAAGTAACACTTTGCGAGGCCGCTTCCTGTGTCGCTGCTGCTCTATAGTCTGGGGAGATGAGGGTCAGTAATAAGTGGCCCTTATTAACCTACCCCTTCCTCCCCCTTCTCTTACTTTTGCCCACCACTAACTAAATACTCAGTACATCTGCATGATGCAGAGCATGTGACCTCCTGTTTGTTTATCCCAAAGTTAAAATGTAAAGCCCCCCAAACACGTTTAGATTTTTAGCCCATTTTTCAGCTGATCGACCGTCATCAACATCATCAGAAACCGCCGGACACCCTTTGTGTGCTTGTCTCCACTGTGTTCTCGGTGGAGCCGATCCACATACCTGTCTGCAGCAGCGGCTGTTCTCGTTCTGCTGATCCGGAGCTGGAGACTGACGTACTGCACTACCTTGCGACCGGCGGTTCGGCAGAACAAGAACAGCCGCTGCTGCAGACAGGTATGTGGATCGGCTCCACCGAGAACGCAGTGGAGACGTACCCTCACTTTGGAAGGGGGCGCTGGTAAGTAATTACATCGATCTAAGAAATTACGGACATGACATCGATTTGGCGGCAGATTTTGAACCAAATAACATTTTTAAGCTTTTGATCTTTCGTCCGATCGTCGTGAGCGCGTCTTGAGTAGTGTTGAGCGTGAATATTCTAAATCAGAATATCCGTCATTCGAGAATTCGCAATATTTTGTGAATGTGCGCTAGGATATTCGCAAATGGCGGATATTCGTCATATTATGCCTCATTGTTTACCGGCATACATCGCGCATATTGTGAATGGATATGCAGCATACACAGAATGAAGAAGAGAAGCTGTATTGCAAATCTTTGTGAATAAATGTAAACATGCACGTGCAATGTAAGGCAATGGAATACAGTTAAATCAAATATTATGAATTTCGAATGTTCCTTAATATATTCATGAAATTACACAAATAGGAATATACCATATGCCGCTCAACACTAGTCGTGACCGCCTGTCGTGAGCACGCAAAGTGCACTTGGGTGGAGATCTAAGCGCGTATGGGGGCTTTATTTATAGTGCAATTCACAGGTGCTACCTCTTCACCTACAAGGATTGCAAAGCTCTTTTTACTTTGCAAAGCGTGTTTAGATTTTTTTTTTATTCATTTTGGAATTATATTCTAATTAGTTATTGATAATGAGCTACATTTCCTCCTGCCTTTCCTGTTTTGGAGTCTCACTTCTGCCGTGGCATTTATCAGCTTTCTCCTGCTGTATTGTAATTGATAGAACAATTTCCACGGCACAAGTGGGATCCTTTCTAATGGCCACAGTGGGAGGGAAGACCTGAAAATTCAGACCTCAGCATTAGTATTGCAGAGCAACTCAGCTCTCCGGCATCCTCAGAAACAGAAATATCCATTACAATGATTTTACCCTTCAGGTACAGTAAATGGTGATGATAGAAGCAACAGAACTGAGCAGTTAATTGCCTGTGTTCTGACTGTTAAAGCTCCGCGCCACAGTAAGCATTTCACCAGCAATCATTTAATAGGCTGTCAAACAAAAATCAATGCAGCAAGGAAGGAAAAGACTTATGCAGCAGACCTGTAATGGTGATTTTATACATCCCTGCGTTGTTTTCTTGCGCAGGATTGGCAGTGATCACACTTTTTAGGACAGAGATTCCCCTGGAGCCAACACACAGCACTAAGAGAAAAGAAGGAGGCATAGAAGTAATGGTAAGCATGAGGCAGAGCCATAGCATCTCACTTAGTAATAGAGTAATAGATACTGTGTTTCAGCTCTAGTAGAGCTCCACCTGGCATCACCTTTATTGTTATGAAACCTCTGGCAAAAAGCCAACAAATATCATATACAGGGCACTACAAATCAAACATTTCTCGTCACACACCAGCAAAAACATCTTTACTATTCCATGTCTCATCACAGCCAGGCTATAAGGTGTGTTCCCTTGCTCTAGCCCAGGGGTGGGCAAACTTTTTTACTTGTGGGCCACAATGGGCTTTAACTGTGACATAGGGGCCAGTCTAAAGGCCCCCATACACGTGTCGGATTCGCACCGGATTCCGGCACGATCGATTCCGGGCGCGTGCACGCCAAACGATCGTGCCGGAATCGCATGCAGCCCACCTTGTCCGATCGTTTGCGTCCGATTGATCAGGGGCTCAGAATCGGATCCGACGGAGAACCAACATGTTGGTCTTTCTCATGCGATTCTGTCCGGATCAGGGGGAGTTGCCAGTTGTGAGGTGGACAATCGGACACGGATCCGTCCCGAAATCCGTTGGACAAGGTGGTATGCTGCGATGGATACTCTTAATTGGCCGATTGATCACACCTGCGATTCCCGGCAGAATCGCCGGAATCGATCGGATGATGAATCGATTGGCCATGGAATCCGACACGTGTATGGCTAGCTTAAGAGCCCGGCATAGGGGTCCTAAGTCCTTGTAGAACAGGATATCTGAAGAGAAAAAAATATACATATGTTAAAAAATTATAAATAGATACTTTTGATAGAGAAGCTTAAACATTCTATTGCTGGCAACCTATGGCCTCTAGAAAACAATCCAAACAATTATCCTCTAGCTGTTATCTTCACTTATTGCAGAGAATGAGGGGAGCCAGAGCGTCCTGACAACAAGGTGATAAAGGGCCAAATTAAAAGACTAAAGGGCCGGATTTGGCCACCAAAGCCTTATGGCCACCATACACGTGTCGATATGTTGCAGATCCATCTTCCATTCGATCGAAGTATGCGATCATTATATCGAACATCGATCTGTTAGGAATCGATCAGTCACACGTTTTGAGCCATCAATGCATGTTCGAACTATTGTTTGGATCGATCGAATGTTGATACTGCTTTCGATCAGAAGTAGAAGTAGAAAAATATTGATTTTCCAAAAGCTGATTCGATTTGTGTATGATCGATAAAAATGTACCAACATGTTCGATAACCCTTTGGTAAATTTTTTGGTTTATATCGATCATTTTAAGTCGAAAGATTCACTTACACATTAAACGATTATTATTCGATCGACGTCTAAATCTATAATTTTAGGTCAATTGAGTGTAATTATCGAAACCTCTATGGTGGGCTATAGTTTGCCCATGACTGCTCTAGACTACCTTACCACCCGTATATTGGGACAAATACATTATTCACATTCAACATGTACACCACCTAACAAATATTTTGTGAACCACCAATGTGACATCCAGACAGTTTGCATTCTTCAAGCCCACAAATTTCCTGGTGCCATCTTGGCAAATCCCATACGCTTTGGGGTGGAGCCATCGTGAATAGGACCTTTGCACCAAATCCTCAGGTAAACAATAGACATAGCAATGGCCGTCCACACAATCTTATATACAATCTAATAAAAATGGATGTATTAAGCCTGACTACTACTTTTATACAGGTATTGTAACAAGGAAAAGGGTTTGGAAGGCCTTGCTGGTTTATAGGGGATCAAATAATTATTTACCTCATTGCAATGAACATCAATCTCTTACTTTTGTGAACTGGGTCTGCAAGATTGAGGGCCATTTCACACTAGCTGTGTTTTCACTGCAGTATCATGTATTAGTACTAGTGTGAAATGGTCCTCAAACTTTTTAAATAATTTTTTGGGTTTTCACACCACCATGTAGAGACATGTGCCTAATATACACACAGAAATCAAACAGAAACTTTCATCATTCACATATAGCTCATGCAGAGACAGAGACACACACATGACATGCAATGTACCTGCTGTCTGCAGCTAGTTCCTCCATGCTTGTTCATCCATCAGCCCCTAGCTGCACCCCCCAGTTTGGGAACCACTGCTCTATGGGAATATATTAAGAGGCTGCACTAGGACACTTAGTTGCTTATGCTTTGGTATACCAAGACAGCAAAGTACATGTGGTATATGTACATTCAGTGGCGGTTTTACGAATGGACAGTATGGGCAGTTGCCCAAGGTGGCATCGTGGGGGGTGCGGCATCCACCATACTTCCCATATGTAAAAGTGCCCTCTCTTCCATGCGCCAACATCCCACTCCAGTTCTGCCGCCTTCCCCCGAGAGAGATCACTCCAGGGGAGTCGGGGAGCCGGATGTCCCACTCTAGTTCTGATACTCCAGCATCCAGCTCTGCCCCCTTCCCCCGAGAGAGATCACTCCTGTTAGGGGTGCGATGGAGATTAGCCTCCCAGTGTCACTGGCGTTCATTCTGCTATGGAGGGGGAGGCTCATTTTAAAGAGACACAGAGAGGTATATCTGTTGAGGGGAGGTGGGTACACTGACCCCCCTGCTGCTCTAGCGCTGCCCATACCATAGCACTGCTGCCACTGAGGCTGTGCTTGGAGATTGCTGGCAGCTGACACTGAAATAGGGGTAAGATGAGGCTGCAATTTAAGACATCAATAAAGTCTGATTTATTTCAGTGCATGGCAGCCTCACCTTAGCAGCGCTATGGTATGGACAGCGCTATAGCACCAGGGGGGTCAGTGTACCCACCTCTCATCAACACAAATTACCTGTATGTGTCTCCTTGAAATGAGCCTCACCCTCTGTGTTCCCTGTCCATAGCAGAATGAATGTTAGTGACACTTGGTAGGCTGATCTCGATGGGGCCCCCGTACATAGCAGGACTGAACTCCTCCCCCTGAAGTAATTATATAATGTAGGGCAGGGAAGGCTAATTTCGACGGTGGACTCAATCTGATGGAACACCTGACGAACATACAGGAATGGGAGAGCACGACCCCCCCCAGTTATCCCTCTCAGGGAAAGGGGCGGCAGAGGGAGTCCTCACCCAGGGCGCCAATCTCCCTAGGACCACCCCTGTGTACATTCAAGGACATTCTTCCTCTGTAGCCTAAAACATTTGACATTATGTGAGTAGTATAGTTGATGAAACATGCAAAACTCATTTCACACTGTAGTAAATTGAACCAAAAACTTTTAGAGCTTGAGCATTTACTCCATACTATGAGAAAGGTCTAAGCAGCCAAATCTAATGAAATAATGTTTGTGCTGCGGAAGCAATTTCCTCTTATTAATATACAATAAAGCTTAATGCATAGGATTTCAGATAATAGTCGTATAGTCATACTGAGTTAAGTGAGTTCCACAACTCCCACTGACTACCAAGACGTTTTAAGGAATGTTCATTTGACATCCCTGTAAGTATAATCAATGAAATCAGAGTGCTCTAGTGTTATGTTAGCTATGGTATATAACAAGTGCATTTGAGAAATAAACCTCTGGATCCAATAAGGGAATTTAATAGCCAGTCAACTAAAGTTAAAAAATGTTTAAGTTTATTATATTTACATAAAAGGACAAACATAATTAAATCACTGTATTAACACGGGCTTATACCTAATGCGTTTTACACATAGGTGCTTCCATACACAATAACACAACAATATTGCATAATGTGGTCAACATAAAGTCAGCTCAATCCAAACATGATGCATACTCTCAGTTGATTAAATAGTTATCCCCTATGTTGCCTTATCTAGGTGGTTACAGGGGGCAGGAGGAATGGAGGTCGGACCCAAGCTCAAGTGCTTTAAAGGAAGAGAGATTTTTAGAGATTTAAAGATTTGTGTAATATGTTGTATAATTATATAGTGACTAAGACTACCAAGCTTATAACCACATAATTAACTCTCTGGAGTAACTTATGGAAATTGATGATGCAGCTATGGCTATTTGTTCATTAATACTTTAGTGAAATCATTGCAGGAGATAGTTCCATTCCATATAGGTCCTATGGTATGTGTATAAAAGCTACCTCAAACATCTAGACCAGCAGACAATGCATATTAAGTGTATTAAAAAATAAGTATTACACACAACACAAAGATTAATGATACGTTCTTTAAAATAAAACCAAAAATGTAAAAAGCAGCCTGAACACAGATAGAATTGCACATGGTGCAAGAATATCGCAGGTCATTGCCACTGTTACAACTCACATGGGTCATTGTCTCCAAGTTTATAGTCTTTCACAAAGTAGAGCTTTGCAATATTCCATACCAAGGGAGTCACAAAGGTCTTGCAGTAATTGTCTATAAAACTGAGTTTTATTTGTAGTTCCATGATCTATAAAACATAATTTGCTTCATAATGTACATGTGTAATGTGTATAGGACCAGGTGATTCACCAGTCTCAGGCTGGGTACACATAGGCCAATTTTTACTTCTCATCCAATAGATATCTCAGATTTTTTAGTAAATCAAAATAAAATAAAAAAAAACACCCGACCAATTGGCTACCAACCCAGTGTAGATGGATCAGATATCTTGGTACAACAAATACAGCAATTGTTTGATGGACAGATATTATTTGAATCTTTGTGATGCCCAACACATGCTGTAAACATTTGTATTGCACTACCAAAGTATTTTCCTTTTTATATTGCATTCTCTAATATCTGCATTTTGTTTGCTTTCATCCTACAGTATATCTAACTCCATAAACAATCATTGTAATTTTATGTGGTTTTCCAATTCTTATGTATTGCTCTATTACTGTACAAAAAACAAAAACCGAGAGGGGGATAGAGAGCTATGTATCAACTCTCATTCATCCTCTCCAGAATGGAGACTCAACTTCTGGACTTTTAAGGCACATATTAGAAATTGATGGTTGATAATATCGTATACATAAGATTTTTATTAAAAACAAGGTGCATACATAATTGTTCAAAATTGATGTCATCGCTACATGATTATAGATGTCACATGATGCAAAATACACTTGACAATTCACATAAAACTTGCTGTTACATACAGATAATCTTTTACATAAGCAATTGCATCATACTATTGCTGGGCATTATCTCGATGCGTTTTGCCGTATCGGCTTCATCAGGAGATCCAGCCCTTGATCTAGTCTCTAAATCTATTAGAAATATGTACAAATCACTATTTCACTTATGGGTGAGCGGTAAAATATGAAAGGGAGACAGAGAAAGAATAGATCAATTGGCACATATCATGTTACAAAAAGATCATCCAGGAACCAAGGTGTTGGACACAATCTACAAGTGTAGATCAGGTTAGTGCATTCTTATTGTCATGAACCAGCAGGTGTATACCCACTGTGCCACAGTCCTACCTCATCTAAGGGTGTTTAACACCCCTGAAGGCAGTGATAGACTTTACCGAGGGGAACACCAGGTCGCTACCACTTGAGGGAGGATAGGCACACAAGGCAGTTGATCCAGGGCATACCAGAAGCACAAGCGTCATCAGCAGGCCGGGTTGTTACCAGGAGCAACAGTGTAGGACTGAGGGATGAGGCAGAAGCAATCGATCAGGGCAAGTGGCACAGGTAAAGATCAGGCAGTCTGGGTTGGCAACAGGAGAGTCAAGGCAGGCAGACAAGGGTTAACTGGATAGCAGAGTCTCAGAACATGAACAACAGGCATGAATCAGTAACACAGGAACACTGAAAGAAATCAGGAGGGACACAGGGACCTTGACACTGAGACATGCAGGAGGACCACAATTGGTCAGAGAGGACACATGACCAATCCCCTAATTTGGTGAAAAATTTCTGTGGCGTCTAGGAAGAAGAGACAAGCATGGACCAGTAATAGCTTGTCAATGTCATGGAATCCTGCAGCACAGTATTTAGGGAGGGGCAGACTGTCCGCTAACAATTCCGAAAATACCCACGGTTCGTGGCAATCTGTATACACTTTAATGATGTGGAATGTGTGGTCCTCATCAGAGCATAATAGACCCTCTGCTGGCAAGTTCTAGAAAAATGGGTGCCACAGACGATGCGAGTCCCCCTCCAGAGCATACCCTTCGTTAAGTTAGGGGGTCTTGTCCATGGGCCAGGTGTTGTTAGGGCACAGGTGGATTCTCCCCACCCTATTGAATTAGTACAGTGTGCTAGAAATAAGAGACAGAGAAAAAAAAATTTATAAAAAATTTCTACCATTCAACATTGTTACCTGAACAGTTTCCAGTCCAATCCTTCCCTCAATGGGTCAAGTGCCCCAGAGGGGGTCTCTTCCCTGAAGCTTCAGCGATGATATGTGTCCCTCAAAGTCTAGTAAGTGAGTGAGAGGGGGCCGAGGTTAACTAAGTGCTCCAAAAGGTAAGGTCGCCCATCCCCTTTGAAATGGTAATCGGAAAAATGGAAAGCACCCTCAGTGGGGACTTTAGATGGCAGACCTCAAAGTCCAGTAAGTGAATAAAGATTCAGATGCCAGGCAGATGGTGTGGAAGGCTGCTTTGGTATCTGCTACAATTTCAATACAACTGGTAGGCCTTACTTAAACACACTGTGATTTTCTCTTGGCTAATTTTCTCTTGTGTGGTCCAATATGTAGGTCCTCACAGGGAGGACCCATGGACCTACATATTAGACCACAGAAGGCTCCCTATATATCCATACCTTGCAAAATCCAAGGAAACTACAGATCACTCAATCACTCAATTACAAATTATTAACAAAAAATGAAGAACAATTTAAAAACACCAGGATCCACAAAACCCTCAGTTCCACTCTGGACTCCCAATGTGACGAACCTTTATCTTCATTTACTCAATATTATACTGTAGACATTACACTGATTTCTAACTTGAAAATTTAAAAATGTAAAGCACCCCCTGATGAAGCCAAACACCACGAAACGCAACTGGGTTTATGCTCAAATTCTTTTTAGCAACAATCATTTGATACTGATTAAGTTATACTGAAAAATATTTGTACTATGGTTTTCTGTATGTACAATATGGAATATTGGAACATATGGAATATATGAATGTAATATCACATGGAAATGAGAGAAAAGTATTTTGGAACTATAAGACGCACATCTCTCCCCAGAAATCAGTGCCTGCATCTTATGGTCCAAATGGGAGACCCCTGCTGGTATAAGCAATAAAGGGAGAGAAGGATGAACTCATATCTCTCTCTCCCTGTATGTGGAAGCTGCAATCACTCTGCAGTTTCCACTGACACAGTCGTAGAGGGAGAGGAGAGACTCTGCAGCCATTCCCCCCATGGCCCGCCTCTGCCCCTGATCAGTAAGGAAGATTATGTGTGTGCCGTGATAGTACTGTTGCTAGTGGCGGATTTGGTATTGCATTGATCCAATTGATTTTAACACCTTATATATTTTTTTCTGGTTTTACTGCTTTAAAACCTTTTCTGGTTTTACTGCTTTAAACAAATCATATTTTAACTGGTTGTAAAAAAGTATTTTGAATATATACTACTGGCCATTAAAGTCCCATTGTCCCCCAATATAGGTACTTGGGGGAGAAGCTAGATGCGAGGAACATCATTCCTCCTACATTTTTTGTGACTTATTTTAAAAGCAGCTAGAGTATGGAAATTGTTTCATGTTATCAGGCTGGACTTTAAAGTGCACCTAAACCCACCAGACAAACTTTTCCCCCTAGCTAGCAAACCCCACATTATTGGAGCAGTATGTAAATAAAAAATAGTTACCTGTGAGGAGATATGTGTATAGTTCTCCCCTCACCCCTCCCCCTCTGTGGATCTCCTCATCACCGTGACGGGCTTCTGACATCTTCAGCAGCTATTCACATTGTTTTTTTTTGTCCTGCTTTCACTTTGTGTAAATTGACACACATTGTATCTGGCGGCCCCCGCCAGTGTTATTGCAGCCTTAACTCATGCAAGCCTGGAAGCTAACACTGAATCTAAAATGGCGGCTCCTACAGACGTCAGCAGGATAGCTTAATATATATTTTTAGTTTTTGAGCAACTTTGAGCTATTGGGACAGTTTAATTTTGGTCATTTTTGTTTTTTTATTTTTGAGTTAAGGTGCGCTTTAAGGTGAACTAATATATCATAAAACATGTATCACAATTCTTTATTTAAATACTCAGTTCTTGGATAGATGTATTTACTATTTTATACACCTCCTGTGAGTGATTTGACATTGCCTGCTTGCTCCATTTTATGATGGTCTTTAGCTGTATTGCTGAACATAGGATGGGGCACATTGAGCCAAAGTTGAAGATATTACTTTTGAAGCTACAACAAGGCAACAGCTTTCAGTATTTACAACAGAAAATGAGGAACCCACCATTTTTTATAGACACATTATTCTGTAATTGGTTTAGTTACATAAGTGTTATCTGTGCTAATTAAATTAACAAGAGAGAAAAACACGGCAAAAAGTACTTTTGCTAACGCTGGCTACTTTGCTTGTATAATATATTGATGCAATAAAACAAGCGCCAAAATGCCCTGTTTTCTTCAATGTACAACCGGAGATTAAAGGGAAACTATATTTACTTCGTTTTTGGCATTTGTTGTTTTATTTATTTTTTACTTTGGTGCAGTAAAAAAGAACTGTATTGTCTTAGCTTGCCAATGTTAAATTGAACAAAAATCAATGTATGTTAGTCTTTTATAAGTCATAATATCGATGTGTATTTATAACTAAAAATGCATATGGAGTAGAATGACTTCTGGCACATACCCATGATCATCATGAGCTTTAGAACCTGCCTTCCATGAGTGTTTATCTTCCATACCTAAGCTACTTATGACCTGAACATGCAAATTGGCCTGTATACATCCTGCCCCCCCTGAATTTACTATTATTATTGTATTGATCTTCCATGTACATGATTCTTTCACTTGCTTTTGTGTTTGTTTGAAAACATCTTTAATAAAACTATTGTTGCATGACCATATGTATATATATTTTATATTATTACACATAGAAGCTGTGTATTCCACTTTTAATGCCTTTTCTGACATCAAAGTGACTTTTCTGTATTTCGATAAACAAACAACACTGTCAGCCCTTACTGCTAGACTACATAACTTCACCCATTCCCTTTTTTTGTTATATAACCTATTTTTCACACTATAAGATGCACAGAACCATAAGCCATGCCCTAGTTTTGGAAAGAAAATTTGAAATGAATAAATAAAGAGTCAGAGACACAGCCATTCAGATATAAAGTAAATATGCAGCGTGTTCAAACATATTAAGCAGGACTGGACCATGTAGTATTCCCCATGTGGTATTCTCTAGATTCCAAGTCAAGACCAAAGTCCAGTGCCAGGAGGCAAGGCTTTGCCCCACTACCTCCAACCAAGCAAAAAAGGCTACTACGAGGTCTTAGTTTCAGCAGATTGTTCAGGACTGGAACTTGTCTATAAACTAGCAGTTCCCATTCGCTGAATCCTCTGACCAACACATGGAGAGACAATCTGGCACTAAAAACTTACCTATGAGCACCTATTTACATATGGCAGGAGAGATAAGTCACATATTTTTATTACTGTGATGCAGAATATTAATGTAAATACACAATTTGTACTATCATAATAACATCATCTCACACAGCTATTACTGTTGTGAGCTCAGTCAGTTGTTGTGAATATATAATGTCACCTCCCATATGTGAATAATATGTGTAATAGCTGGGTGAATTTATGCTATTTTGTTGTGTATTTACATTAACATTCTGCATTGTAATAAAGAAATTATATGATATTCTCAACAACAGATTGAGCTCACAACAGTAATAGGTGAGTTGATGTTATTATGATAGCATATGTATTAACATTAACATTCTGCATTGCAGTAATAAAAATATGTGAAACAAACTCATCTCTCCTCCCATATGTAAATAGGTACTCATAAGTAAGTTGTTAGTGCCACATTGTAAAATGTGTCTCTCCATAAGTTGCCCAGTGGATTAAGAGAATGGATACTGCAAGTGTATATATATATGTATCAAAGTTTCAGCCCTGCAACTTAAACTTAATCTGAGACCTCCCTCTTGCAAGTGGTGGCTTGGCTGGAGGGAAATGGACAAAGTCCAGCCTCCTGGGATGCAAAAAAAATTGTGTTTATAGTCTGAAAAATATTGCTCATCCATTTATAAAAATATTACCAAATAAAAAAATCTGTTGTCTTGAATTCTCAAAGGCTTGCTCATGTGTTGTTTAAAGGAAAAGGACTGCAAGGGGAATGTAGTCCTGGTAGAATGTCTTCATCAATGGACAATAACCTTCCAGCAGGTGTGTCTGCAAGTATTTTACAAGCACATGCTTATTCTTGTTCAGGAACATGGTAGGATATGGTCTAGTGGAGAAATGGAAGGGTTGGAGGTACATTTAGGCAATTACTGTATTCAGTTCAGGATAGTGATTATATTACCGGTAGTTAATCAGTCCTGCCTCCATTGGATACAATGTTGAAGGTATACAAAATATCCATATAGATTGAACATAGAACTTTTGTTTTGTAAAATCATACATTCCCATTCAAAACTAAAAAACAACTGTCTTGATCATTATTATTTTTATAATGAAACATATTTTTTGAATACAGAGGTATGTATAGACCCCACTATTAAAATTGTGTACACATGTGCTGGTTCAACATAAGCAAAGTTCCTCCATAGACATGCTACCAGTTCACTAGTGTATAACCCACAACAAAGGTAGATACCTTGAAAGAGACAGTTAACAAGGTTAGTGACCTAAGTAAAAAATAAAAAAAACATTTACAGTCTAATAGCTTCATCAAGACCCTTGCAGGATGCTGACACCACAAGTCTACAGATTCCCAGGAGCAACGGCAAGAAATAACAACTGCATTTGCAGAACCGTGCCGTGCTTTAGGCTACTCTAATCATTTCCATGTTACGTCTTTCACAAGGAGGAAAGAATTTTTTTTAGAGTAAAGCTGAGCTCCAAACCAAAACAAGAGTCTCAAGTAGTATTTTATACTTCTAAGTTTTATAAACTTTTTTTCTTCAGTTTTTTCGAATAGAGGAGCAAAAAACATTCTTCTAGCACCCCCATTGCAGCACACTGTGGGGGGTGATTCGGCTCCTTTAACCTCATAGAACCATATATACTAGACATTTTGTACTGCAAGCCTACCCATTCTTTTTGCTCATCCTTACATCTAGGATTCATACCTGTTAAGTTTCCCGTTATTGATTAAGGGAAAAATTACAGGAAACTACATCACTAAGTCACTTCCGGTATTTGGACCGACACTTCCGCGTTCCAAGTACAGGAAGTAACGTCAGTGAGATTTACCTCCCTTCCCTCCTATTTAGTACCTGCGTGTGTTACTCTGCCTCCTAACTTCCCACCACACACATCATCTGCTCAAGGGGGGTGGGAACTTAGGAGCGTGAGTAAAGCTAGCCATACATGGTTCAATTGACATCAAATCGATCATCAATTCGATTGAAGTTTTCGATCATTAAATCGTATGTCGATTGTAATTGAATCAAAGTACACACCACATTGAGTATGCAATCAAAGCCCGACTTCGATTGAATTTAATCGTTTTTAAACGTAGAGTAATTAAAAAGCGATTGTCGCAGAGTGATCAAAAAGGGACCAATGATGTTCACAGAGTGATCAAAAAGTGACCAATGATGGTCACAGAGTGATGAAAACCCCATAGGTCATATCTTTGCATTTTAATCCAGTACATTATAATCGTGGCAAAGGACACTGGGGGACACACATTACATTAGGAGATGTATTCACAGAGATCGCATTTGCATGCTTGTGTGTCAGTGAACAGACACACAAGCCATTACAATGCATGCTTGCATGGTTTAAATGACTGTATTGCATTTCCCTCCTCCCAGAAGTTACAGTATGCTAATTGATTGAATCGAATCTCAATTGGACGGGTCAAACAATGGTCCCCACAATGTGGGGACAATCGATCAAAATTTTCCAACTGGTCCGATCAAATTTCGATCGAGCAAAATGACAATTAAAATCGAATTTCAACGATCGTACCATGTGGACATGCTTAAATTTTCAATCGACCGACTAAAAAAATTGATCGAATTACATTGATTGAAATCAAAAGAGATTTATTGAAATGAGATACTTGACAGGTATGCTTTGGCCAGAGGTCTTTAGATCTCTAAGAGTCCTCAGCTTGAGAGTTTTCCACCCAGGTTCAGCCTTGTGGTGAAGTTCACCCATAGAATCCTACAAAGGGAGCTTGGAGATCCCCCCGGTTCCATAGATTATGCTTGGGGAAAGTGAGTATTCTGTTCATTTTAGGCTTATTAAATATAAATTATTTCTTACATCTGTGTCCAGTAAATGAGTGTTCACTGACAGCCATTTTTCTCCTCAGGGGAGGGGCAGAGGCTAAGTCTGGTGACAACATAAAATTCATAGTTTAACATTCAGTTCTGGAGCTGGCCAAACAAAAAAAAGTGTAGTCAACACCTCTCCACTAAACTCTGAAATCAATTGTTGGCTTTAGAAAAACTTGGAGAAAACAAAAAAAAAACAAAACAACGTATTACCAACTCGGTGGTTCCCTCTCCAATACTTGTATCACAGTTTGTTGACAACTTGATATGATGGGTGTCTTCTCTTTTGACTATTGCTGACCTCCTTGTTTGAGCGGTATTACATTTTTGTGTATGTTAAAACCTCCAAGTTTTGTATAATAAAGATGTTGGCTTTTTACCTCGCACTTATTGTGCCCCCATGTTGTACTGTAGCCACGTTAAAGGTCCCTGAGGCTAGCCACCTCATGATCTATCGGACAATGTGTCTCTCATTTTGTGTCCTCGGATAAAAATTAATAATATTACTAATGAAAAATGAATATTATTATTTTAACTTGTAAGGACACAGATATCAACCAGGTGACAGTGGCAGCTGTGAATGCTCAAAACTGGAACTTTATTAAGCTGCGGGGCCCAAGCAGTGGATGAATGAAATGGAACTGAATGAAATGGAATTGTCTTTTTGATGAAGTCCTTAGTTACAAGTCCTTAACTGAAAGTCCAGACAGGAGTCTTCCAGCACTGGGCTATGGTGTCATCACGCAGCTTCCCCCCCCCCCCCCCCCCCCCCCCCCCCCCCCCCCCCCCCACGGCTAGCCAGGCACACAGCAGGTAACTGAAGTAACTTGCGGGTGACACCGGAGGTGGGCACGGTGTGCCGGGATAGCGAGCACACCAACAACTCCCCTTCAGAGCTCCAGGCGTGACCCAGGGACTGGGGCATCCACCCCACTGGGACGGCAGCACTGTAAGGTAGCTGATAAGGCACTTTAAGGGTGGCTGAAGCGAGCAACGTGTGCTGTTTTGCCCTCCAGCTGCATGAATGCTGGGATGCACGGGGATGGGGAAAGTAGGCCTCAGCTGGAGTGGTGGTGCACAGGGACATGGGAGCCCCTCCTGGTCCTGCGTCTTAAAGATGCCCTCACCCTGGCTATACAACTCCTAGCCACTACAAATTTAAAATATGAGAGATGAAGTTAAAAGTTAATTGGTCATACAGATTACATTTGCTCCACCCTGTCTGCTATAAAATATACTGAGAGTGATAAAATAATTGATACAGACAATTCCTGTTCGTGAATTGCATGTTTCACTTCTTTCCATGTATTTTTATTTCTCTACCCACTGAACCAGATACAGTATACAGTCTGCCCTCTGGTGGTCAGAAAGTGTATTGCATAGAAAGGCACATTATACTTTGATTCCATAGGGTAATGTTTAAAGCAGACCTATCATTGAGAGATGTTATAAAGCGCCATTGCTGATCGGGTTCTAAAAACTGATTACCTGCTTAGTGATCAGATTCTTTACCCTTCTGAATCACTGACCCAGGATAAATGTACAGCTCAGATGTTCAGCACACAACTTCTCATGCAATTGTATGCTTGTTTCAGGTGATGATTTGATCTACAAAAGCCAAAAGATAATCTTTACATCTAGTCTATTTAATTTAATTAGAATAGGTTTAACAATGATAGCTTACAGAACCTATTTTAATTGACAACATTTGCATATTTGATGGAGAATTCAGTGCACAATGTAAATGCTGTACTGATAAAAAAAAAAAATTTTATTATTTAAGTATCTTCAGCTATGTCTGTGAAGATTCTCATTCATCCGGGTCATTGTATATCTGTAGCATTTCATTCAAACCAACAGGATGCTGTGTTTTTTTTCTTGAAGTCAAAGCCCATCGGATGACTAGCGAAACACTTCAAGAAACAAAACACAGCAAGTCCAGTTGATTTGAATTAAATGCTACAGATACCTTCAGTTATGTTTATGGTTTACATTTTTGTACCTTATACTGTGATTTCGAGGTCATGTTTCATTTTCACACTCTGATGTACTTCCTTTTTGTGTCATTATATAGTCCTTTCCTACTTTTAAATCGAGAAGTAATTATTTATGCAGTATCTTGAGGTGAATAGATGAAAAAGGCTCCAACCCCCCTGAGAATCATCAGGATTCTACAATATATTGACAGCAGTACTAAATAACATAGCGATGGTACAATTACCTATGTTAGAAGATATCCCCCACAACTGGTGGATTGTTTGCTTTGTTCACATGTTAATACTACTAGGGATTCTTATAGAAAACTTGATTTATTGCTTCATACCCTGTTCAAGCTTATTTTTACTAGAGATGTCCCTTATGTGCTCCATTTTAATAAGAGGTAAGCTTTTCCCTTTTAATTGAATTTCTTTAGACTGCACCTATAGGATTGTACACCCGCTAATTCCCATTCTTAAGTTGGTGTGATTGTTTAGTTCCAAAACCCAGGGAGTCCACCTCACCGTTGTTTCAGACCTTGTGTCAGTCGGCGTGAGGGGGGATGGGTGTGTATACTTTTTCTTTTTATTTAGTTATTTGTTTTCTTTTTATTTTTTTATATAATTTTTTTTTCTCCCCCGATTGTGGTTCCCCAAGGTATGTTATGTTTTTATATATAGCCAGTCGATTAGGTATGCTAGGGTTAGGTTTCAAAGGTATTATATGCTAGTACTTGTAATGTAATGTCTCTGTAAAGCTAGGCACACACGGGTAGATTTGTAAAACGATTCGAGTACAATCAATCAACGTGCGCGGTCACAGTGATTGATTGTACTCGAATCTGCTTACAATCCTTCCTGTGTGTGCTGTCCTTCGAGGGGTTTCAATAGAGCCCCCTCGAAGTACCTCGATTGAACGGGTTTCCAACATGTTGGAAAACCACATTCAATCAATCACCAACACTCAACATGAAATGTTGAGTGTTGAGTGCAGGGAAAGGAAAGCCGACATCATCACACAGCTCGGAGCGCAGCTCTGTGTGAAGGGGGGCGGAGTCAGCATTC
Source organism: Ptychadena robeensis (assembly GCA_036250615.1). Classification (NCBI taxonomy): domain Eukaryota; kingdom Metazoa; phylum Chordata; class Amphibia; order Anura; family Ptychadenidae; genus Ptychadena; species Ptychadena robeensis. The sequence goes on along the minus strand of CM070033.1, from coordinate 99,788,250 downwards.
CTTACTGCAGCCGTGGAGAGCGGGAGACAAGCAAGCTGGATTCCTTCTTCAGCTTTCAGAATGATTTATGCTGGAAGCCGGAGAGAACTCTAGCTAGCCGGACTTCTTTATTGAACGGTAATCGATGTGCCCATGTGGTGCACATTGATTTCAGTTCAATCGACCACCAATCAATCACAGCGTGGTGACGTCACCACGCTGTGATTGATTGGTGGTTGATTGCACGGGAATCTACCCGTGTGTGGCTAGCTTAAGTGGTTATGTCCTAATGTGTTAAATGTGCGAAAATTTATAAAAATTATTATTATAGATCAAAACACAGGGAGTCAAAATGGGTATAAATAACTTTTTAAAAAGTGCACTTCCTTTTATTCCCAACCCCTCCAGTCTCTGGATCAAAGTTGTAAAAGAAATAAAATCCATGGCAGACCTGACTGCATTAGCTGGCCATACACCTTAGATCTCTCAGATAACCTTTAGATCTACCAACAATGTAGTGCCGAGTCCTCTGCGATTGAACACAGGTAGACGTGATGGTTTAGAAAGTCCCTCATATTACATGGTTTTGGTAAAACAAAAGGAGATCTTAAGGAAATCTAGAGGTGTATAGGGGCCCTTTTACGTATACAGTATTAGTGCTTTCAAAAGATATGGTATCACTGCCATGACAATGGGGGACATTTTCTCAATGTTCTTTTCATTGTTATTATTTATGATCAACGTTGTATTATATGCTATCCTGTATCGCATTATTAAATGTATTTATAAAAAAAAAACTTTAGGGAAACACTTACAAACTTACATATACAAACACTTTAGGAAAACAAAGAAAATGTTTTATAAATACCGCCAGGTTTGCATTTACAAAGCTGTTGAGCAACCTTTATCATTATAAAAGCATTCACTGCAAGTACATTTTTCTCCTTAAAACCAATACTTGAGGTACTGATAATGAGATTTCTTAATTTACTTTACCTTTGGCATCTTCACAGTGTAGGCCACTCACTCCCTTCAAATAACTGCTGCAGGGAACTCATCTTGAAATGTTTTTGCCTTGGATCTATAGACTCCAGATAACCCCAGAAACATCTTAAACCCCCAAACTTTATTAGGACCTTTATTAGGTGTTTGCCTCTGACCAAAAGGCACACATTATACAGTTAGCCCATAGCATACAAACTTCAAGAAAAGGGGTATACAATTTTCTTCAGATTGCACTAGTCCTAGTTGTCCAGTTGCTACTCACTTCTAGAGATGGTCGAATTTTTTTCCAAAATTCGACCATTTCACCAGTTTCGACTTAATTGCAAAGCCCCTGAGCATAGTATCATCACCAAACTTGCTGGAGATGTAGAGAAAGGTTGGGGGTACACTAGGAAAAAGAAAGTATGTCTCTAACACAAATAGTTTTTTCACACATTAAGTTCAAAGTCAAGTAAAAATTTTGAAAATCGGAATTTCGACTTTAACTTTGAACTTAATTTATGCAAAAACTCCATGTGCTAGAGCAAAACTTTTTTTTTTTTCAAATGTTCCCTCAACCCTTCTCTACATCTCCAGCAATTTTGGTAATGATACCTTTTTCAGGGGCTTTGCAATCAGCTCACAAATTTAGCAAGTCGAAAAATTCGACTATCTCTACTCACTTCCACAAAAATGTACCCATTTGTTCCATGTTCTTGCTTGAGGAGCGGGGTTGGTAAAGCCTCCCTCTCTCTTAAGGTAGCCATACATGGGTCGATTTTTCACTAGATTTTTTTGGCTCCTGTCAAAATTGACCGCCAAATTGGATTCCCAAGGTGGTGTGTCATCGATTGCAAAACGATCGATCACCGATTCGCCACACCTCAATCACCAGGAATGATCAATGATCGAATCAGGAATCGATCGATGACAAATCGACCTGTGTATGGCTACCGTTACACATTTTCTGCGATTGCCAAGCTCTCTCATCCAATTTGTCCTCTTTCATCCTTTTGGTTAGAAAAGTAATAAAAGAACTTACCTTGGTTAATCTGAGGTCAGACACATCGGTCTATCTGCTTTACCTAAATGCTGTTCAGCCGCATAAATATAAACATTCCCTAACCTGACACCTATTAAATGCTGCTAGGGCATCTGTACAGCTCATTTGGCACGCTACATCTGCTCCTAACATAAATATATGGTTTGACAAAATTCAGGACACCAATATCCAAGAGAATCTTACTGCGACACAGCACATCCCTAAACGCAGACTCTTGGATACCTGGACCTCTTTGCTGGTTTATGTAAACTGAGGCTTTTACCGAACTATGCAATCTAGCGTCTTAAATATACAGAAGTCCCCGAGGCGCAAACACCTTTCTTTTTTCATTTGGCTATGAACTGGATCTCCCTGCTTTTTCGATCCACTTTTCCTTTTACTCTCTTCTTTATCTTCATAGCCAATGTGGCTACTGAACTTTGGTTACCAATACCAGTAGTTTCTACCTTTCCCCACCCTGATATGTTTAGCATACATTACACTTGGACTATTGTTCTTTTGGTTTGTTTCTGAACTTAAAATCGTCTTTTTTTGTGTGAAAGTCTTGACTTAAATCACTAATAAATTATTTTGTAACATTGGCAGAGTTTTACATTGATCTTTTTTGTATATGTCAATAAACTTTGAAAAAAAAACATTATAAAAAAAAAACATTATAGACCCAAAGCATACAAGTCATTAACCCCCTGGCCGATATGCCCGAAGCCAGTTCAGGTGCAGTTTGATCATGAATCAAACTGCGCCCATCCCGGGATCGGGCACAAAGGCCGCCTCTCCGTGTGCCTGCAGCTCTTCTACACATCTGCAGACACACTGAACCTTTCCGACTCACCATCGGCACCATACACCTTTATGGATGTTAATGGAGGGGCGCCGCTCTTCTCCCCACACACCGCCAGCGTCTATTTGACACCGGCAGTGTGTAGAGGGCTGGGCAGAGAGCCGGCAATCGCGGCTGGCGGTAACGCCTAGAGGGTTAAATAAAAGAATGGCTTCAACACAACAAAATACATCTTCTGGAGTGGCCCAGTCAGAGTCCTGATTTAAACCCCATTGAAATGCTACAGCATGACCTTAAGACAGTGGTTCCCCAACTTTCCTTGCAGGGCCCCCCTCTTCTATTTAGGAACATTATATTATTATAATATACCTTTACTTCCCCCAGTTTGGTAACCACTGCCTTAAGAGAGCAATGCACACCTTACATCCCAAGAATATTGCTGAACTGAAGAGGAGAGGTCCAAGATGACTCCAGATCATTGTGCAGGTCTGATCTGCAACTACAGGAAATGTTTGGTAGAGGATACTGTTTGGTTACATAATCCCAAAGGGTTCCCATGCATTTTCTTGCAACTGTAGACCTTGTCAAAGTGAAGAATTATGCTCTTGGGATGGAGTATTTTTTGCCAGAGACCCAGAAGAAAGGGTTAATCATTCTAAATAGACTGCTTAATGCGGTAAAATACAAAAAATTTACAGTTAATGAAGTCAATCGTTGATAATTATAAAAAGAGTTAGCATCCCATAAAACATCTGAACACAAAACATCAGAAGAAAATACTATTCTTACAGTTTTTAGCTTGTGTTCCTTTTCCTTTGTGGATGATTGATAGGAAATCAAACACTAGATCTAAGCAGAGAATTATAGCTTCAGCAAGTTTCTACAGGAACGGACAACCTAAAAATAATGTTGCCGATTGGTAGGTATGTGAAATCCTGGCTCCAGAAAGGAACTGTGTGAACAGAGCTGAGTTACTTGTCCAACCCAGTCTGCAGTTATTCTACCTCAGGAATATCCTAAAACCTTATTTCATCTTTGACTTTGTATCTAAGAGGACTTTGCAAAGTCCTGATCAGGTCTGTTTTTCCATTTATCAGGCCTGCTTGTTATTTTAACCCTATCTTGGGTTCTAAACCATTGACTTTAAATTGCAAACATTTCATTACATTTTGTATCAATTTTTATTTGTCATTTGCTTTTAATGAGGTGTTGCAAATTACATATGAAAAGTAGACCCATATAACCAATTTAGCGTAATATGAATAGTATTAATGAGCGTGCAAACTAATATGTGAATTAGGAAGAATACAATTATCAGAGCTTTGGTGAATTAAAATAAATCTATTGTTTAAATGTTATATGTAGGTTAAGCCATCCAAAAAAAAGGAAATGTCTTAGTACAGGTTATAGATCAGGCTGGAGGCTTCTACAGTTAACCCTTGCTGGGCCTCCTATTTTTAAACTCATGTAGTCAAACAATTTTTGTTTTAACTTTTTTGCTACTTTTTAATGCTGTTCACATTTGGTGCGTTAACCCCACATACACACTTCAATGGTCCCCCGATTCATGAGGGACTGACTGCAGCATGATGATGTCATCATGCTGCAGCTGGTCGCCCAGAGTATCTGCAGGCACCCCTTGTGTTCCTGAAATTACTTTGGATGGGGCGCCAGACCCCATCTAAAGTAATGTGATTGGCCAGGGAAAAACCAACATGTCCTTTCCCTGGCTGATCGAGATTTTTGCCCAATGGATCGGCAGCAAAATAGCCAGTGGATCGCACAGTGTATGGGGGGACTTTAGACTTGCAGAAATATCTACATTATTTGTTTTTGTTAAAAAATATAAATGTTATTATACATAATATGAGAGATTAAAATAACAAAGTGTTGTAACTTGTAAAGCTGGGCATAGACGGGCATATTCCTGCCCGATTCGACAACCGATCGGCCGAAGTGCGCGTTCCCGCAATCGTTCGGTGGGTGCGCCCTCTGGTCATATTGACCAGGAATCTGCCGCATGTCGGTTCGCACAGTGATCCACCATGCTGGCAAATTCCCAGCCGATTCCATTAGTTCAAGCTTTCAGGATAGCTCAGATCCCTTCTTCACTCTTAATACCACGGTATTATACAACCATATTAAGCCTGAAGAAAGGATCTGAGACATGCTGAAAGCTTGCTTTTTTATTACTTCAGTTGGCCAATAAAGGGCATCATTCAAACTCCAAACATTCTATTTTAAAATAGAATGACAGGTCTATCAAGCAGGTAATGGACATGCCCAAAAATCCTGCTCAAAATTCATTTCTTTGGATGGGGACCAGGGGCATCTATAGAGCGCTCGTCGGTAGGTGGATGGGGACCTTAAGAGAGGTTGCTCCTAATCTCAGCTCATTGCCAGTATATGGTGAAGACTTCTAAAAGAGCCTGAGATCTTTCTGGTCTGATCTTTCTTTCTGAAAGGGGATCACATACTTATTTCCCTCACTGGAATAAACAATCTTAGACTTTTGTGCACCGGGTTCCCAAGGGGTTTTTTATGTTAATCTGTGTCTTAAGCTCACCATACACCTTTAGATCTCTCTGTCAGATATCCTTTAGATCTACCAACAACTATGTAGTGCCGGGTCCTCTGCGATTGAAACTTGATGGTTTAGAAAGTCCCTCATATTACATGGTTTTGGTAAAACAAAAGGAGATGTAAGGGAAATCTGACAGAGAAATCTAAAGGTGTATGGGGGCCCTTAAGTAGGCAACAGACTGCTCGATATTCAAGCCGTCCGATGTTCCCTGCAGCAGCATGATGACGTCATCACGCTGCTGTCAGATATCGGCGGAGCCGGGGAGACAGCTCTGTTCTCTCCCCAGCTCAGCTGATGCCCTTGCATGGAGATCCCGCGGTTTCCATGTAAAGCAACGGACATCGGCTGCATTGAACGGTCATGTCTGATATGGCTGTTTTTTGAGCGGGATTGATTGGTCCAGCTCGAAAACAGCGATGGTCGCATATTATATGGGCCAGATAGATGGCCGTGAGCACGCACGGCACTCGAAGCGGCCATCGATCTGGCCCATATCTGCACTGCATGTCTGTACCCTGCTTTACAGCTACAATAATAGACAGGCCATTTCTTTGTCAGAGGGCAAACATACAAAATCAGCAAGGGAAAACATACTCTCACTGTACTTTTTTTTTTTTTTATCTTTGTTTAGAAAGTTTTCACATTTCAAACAAATACATCAATCAAGGCTGGATATACAAGAGCAATGCAACAACGACCATTTGAGCGGGAATGGCTTGACGAAGGCCAAGGAAGTCCTTGTATAGGTAAATCTTACAAAAGCGGAGTCCATATAGAAGGGCATGTCTTCTTTTCTGTAGTTGAAACATTCTCACTGTAGGTTTGATAATATTGTTAATTCTGAGCTGGTTTTCTCAGATTTTACCATGAGGACATAGTTTCTTTAAACGTGAGCCCTAAAACTCACTGTATTTAAGTTAATGACAATTAAAACAATATGTTGGGCTTTCCTTTCTCAGCTTATACATATCTTATACATCACTTAAATTTTGCTCTAAATAGCTACTTAAACTTTGATGTCACAGGGAGGCTTTGAAATTGTAACTACCGGAAATCTAACGGAGATCATTAGCTTTTCCTTAAAACATTGCATTCCATAAGAAAATGCACAATACCAACTATTCTTATGACAAATATATCACAGAATCATTACTTTTCCACTTGTGTTTTCTATTGGGACCTCATCTAAAGATATTCTTTAGATTAAAATAGAGAGTGTGCTGTTTGTGATTTCCCCTCAGTCATCCCAGTTAAAACAAAAATCTCCTCAACAAGGACCCAGAAAACAATTTAAAAAAATCCACCACCAGGTTTAACCGTTTCCCACATTCAGAAAAAAACGAGCTGGAATTCCACTTCAAATCTTTGGCTCCATTACAGAAAAGATTACTGAAGCTGGCAGCTCTTGATACTTGAGGGTTGTTGATGGTGCTATATGCCAGGATGATGAAAAAAAATATTCGACATGGTTCTAATCATCTGGACGACAGACTGAGAGAAAGAAATGTTACTTTATCTAATTAGTGAACTGCAGCATATGAAATTCGAGTTATTTTTTATTTACTGTAGAAGGTTCTGCTTTAAGAACCATCTCATCTATTCGTATCTATACAATAAAGCCCCTAAGGAATATCCTTTTCCCACTGCTCTACATCTTTTTTTTGTCCTTTTGTTGGTTTTTGATTTACAAAACTGTTGTAGGCTGTGATTAAAATGCATTTCAGCAAAAAAAAGGGGAATAACAGGAAGAAGCAAGAATGAAAGAATGGATGACTGGTGCCCCCCATCTGTGTGAAAAAGTGGTTCAGTGAAGGAATCCAGAGTCAGCAGTTTCTGCGTAAAGGTAAAAATATCAGGCACACAGGGTTATTGTTACATATATAGCTAAGACGTGTGGCGAAACCCAGAGTGCGCTTGGTATAGCTGCTGAGGGAGAAGGTAACAGCTAAAATACAATGGGGGAGGGGGATGGAGAGTAAACACAAGGCTGCTAAAAGCAGAGGAGGATATTAAAATGGGGGAACTAAACAGTGTATGTATATATGTATATAAGCATACTGCACATATCATGTGAATACCTGGACAATCACAAGAAGAAATACGTTTCTTGTGCTATAAGCAGGGGTGCACATAAGTGCAAAAGGGGCCAAAAACTAGCTATGCGTACCTGCATTATTGTTACAAAGCTCATATATGTATGGTACTAACAACTTGTACTGGGCGGCTGTAGCTATCAGGAGTCTGGCTATCAGCCACAGAGGGAGAGAGATCGCCAGCACTTTAGATTGGCAAAATTCTTTCCGTTTTTTATTGTTAATGTATACAATTTATGTCACTTGAATAACCACAGGGAAACATTAATAACTATAAAAGGTTGCAGTTAGGTGGGTGACATTGGAAATGTAAATTACTAATCAAAAATAAAAGATTGGTATTCTAAGGTTGTTGGAGATCTGGGGGTTATATGTTACAGTAGGCATATGTATGGGGGGAAATCTGACAAGAGAAAAGCACTGTTGAAATATGACTATGAAAGGATGACATATGGACTGCAGGAAGTCTCAGGAGTTAGGTACTAAGCCAGAAAAGCTCAGGGTTGCACTACTGAGGTATGAGATCTGGGGGCTCAAATGTGTTACATTTGAGCCAAAGCCAGCTGGTGACCTGTGGATGGAGACAGCTAATCGGAGGCTTAATCAAGAACAGGGAGGTCCATCTGCAGCAGAATCTATCATGTTGGAAGCGGAGGATAGTGAGGAAGACAGAACTACATATAGGGTGCGTACCAAACACCATCTCCTGGTACTCATCTGAGGAGCTCACTAAAAAAGTTATGTGCTAAAAGTGCAATCATGCTGCAAGCTTCATTTGCTAAACTTTACAAAAAGGATCATTATGATAAGCTTTGTAACCATCATTGGACATTTGGGGCAAATAACTTCCAATGAGTCAAATATGCTACAACTGTAAAGTCATCGTCATCATCCTTTGTGAATTAAGCACTCCTGAAAACTCCTTGTTGGGCTATATGTAATATTCATTCATCAACCATACCTCACAAAACTGTATTCCTCCTAAAAAGTCTCTAACAAGAAAACTTGCCCTTTACACTTTGGGCGTCACACTTGTTTTTGATGTCACTGTGATGTGGCCATCCTAGTATGTCCCAAAATGAAATACCTAGCGTAACAGACAGACCAGTATTGCCATTCTCTATCAGCAGATAGTGGAGGGCAGCATTTACCCCTAAGTATGTGAAAACCCCACAATACCGCCCCCTCCGCTCCTCCAGTGACCTACAAGTCACCCCACTCATAACATCATCACATACGCGGCTTCAAGACTTCTCTCTGGACCACATTAGACTTGCTCCTACCTTTGCCATTTTTTAAAAAGCCATAAAACCCACCTATTCAGTCTCGCCTACTCCTAATGTCACCACCATACCAATGCCATCTCCCCACGTATTGTATACTCTGTTCCCCAACCTATTAAAGTTGCAAGAAAAAGTATGTGAACCCTATGGGATTACGTGGAGTTTTGCATGAATTGGTCATAAAATTTACTCTGATCTTCATCTATAGTCACACCAATAGAAAAAACACAGTCTGCTTAAAATAATACAACACAAACATTTTATTGTTTATTGTTTTCATGTTTTTATTGAAGATAACATGTAAACATTCACAGTGCGGGGTGGAAAAAGTATGTGAACCTTTGGACCCTCCTTTGGCAGCAATAACCTCAACCAAACGTTTCCTGTAGTTGCAGATCGGACCTGCACAACAATCTGGAGTAATTTTGGACCACTCCTCTTCACAAAACTGTTTCAGTGTAGCAATATTCTTGGGATATCTGGTGTGAATCTCTTAAGATCATGCCACAGCATTTCAATCGGGTTGAGGTCAAGGCTTTGACTGGCCCATTCTTTTTTGACTTTTATACTTTGGGTCATTGTCCTGTGGCATCACCCATCCTCTGCGGAGCTTCAGTTGGCGGACAGATGGTCTTACGTTTTCCTGAAAAATGTCTTGATAAACTCTGGAATGAATTTTCCCATGAATGACAACAATCCATCCAGGCCCTGAGGCAGCAAAGCAGCCACAAACCATGATGCTCCGTCCACCATGTTTTACAGTGGGGAGGTTTTGTAGCAACAGTACTTTAGTTTCTTCATTTGTAGACAGTGTACCATGGACTCATGCATATCAAGGCTTTTGGAGATACTTTTGTAACCCTTTCCAGCTTCATGCAAGTCAACAATTCTTGATCGTAGTTCTTCTGAGAGATCTTTTCTGCGAGGCATGGTTCACATCAGACAGTGCTTCTTGAAACTCGCCCGGCCGCAAATCGGGTGCGCCCACCTGAAAAGATCGTTCAGGAACGTACCGCAAGTTGGATTGCATGGTGATCTGAGATGCCGGTAAATTCCTGCCAAATTGCGTTACTTTGGACAGGGACCAGCATCCCCATCCAAGTAATGTCTGGCACACAAAGGATGCCCGCCAACTGGACTGGTTCACCAGATAATGGTTCTGAATAATATATAAACTATAAATAAAAAAAATGAAGCTTCATTCACAAAGTAAGTAATGGAGCACCAAAGACAGAGAGCTATACTGCTGTTGGAGCACAGTTTAGCACAAAGTGCATGCCATTCCGGTCAGCTTTAATGCAACTGATAGGCACCTGTCATCTTATATATGCAAAGACATGAAAGTCCCATACCGTTAATCTCCCTAATGTATGGCAAGCAATTGATAAACAAATGTCAAGTTGAGTTATCTGCATTGTAAACAACAACATCCCAAGTCATTTTTGCCTTGTAGACACTAGGTATAGAATTATGCATTGTAACAAACACTGGAATCTAAGCTAAGCCTATTCTAACAAAGTTAGACCCATTTTATGTAAAAATGAAAAAAAAAGCATAATCTATAACAGTAGAACAGAAAGTGGTACACCTGAACATCAACCTTGATAAAACTTGGGAAGACAAATGCCGAAAAGAACTGGAAGAAGTCTCCCAAGTGGTACAATAGACAGTATGGCTTCTAAAGAATGTGAAATGAACCATGATTACAATTAAAATGCTATAGGAATGAAACTCCTGGAAGTTACAAGTGCCATAGAAACAAAAAGGAACGGAAAAAGGAGGGAGACATGAAAGAACATAAACTAAAATGATAGTTTTAAAGAATACTTTAGAGAGCAGAAAATGAAAAGAGAAGGGAGGAGTTAGGGAGCAACAACGGGAATTCACCCGCATCACTGGCTAAATAGAGGAGTAAACAATCTTCATGAAGTCATGAAAACAATGCTAAAATGCCAAGTTTTATTAAAATGTCCCTCTCTATGATGGAGTGACATCATAAGCGTACCTGTCAGGTTTTCCCTTATCTAAGGGACATCATAAGCATCTAAGTGACATCATTAGCATAAGTGTCAGGTTTTCCCTTATCTAAGTGACATCATAAGCATACCTGTCAAGTGTTACCTTATCTAAGTGACATCATAAGCATACCTGTCAAGATTTTCCTTATTAAATAAGGTAATACTTACAGGCTGTGATATCACTTCTGGAAGCAGGAAATGTACCTCCCCCTGTCACCTATTTGCTAGCTTGCTAACTTGGGAGAAAGGGGGGCGTTACACTCTCTCCTAACTTCCCACCCCGCCGATTAGAAGCACAAGCGGGGTGGGAACTTAGGAGGGAGATTAATGCCCCACCCCTCCTAAATTACCCCGATTTCAAAGTCAGAGAAATATCTGGGATTAATTTAAATCAGGATTTGGCCAGGAAAGACACATAAAAAACATGACTTTTCCAAAACGGGAAGGTAGACAGGCATGAATATACTCCATGGGCTTTACCTCTGCAATTTTCTCTGTAAGTCCTGTATTGGTGGTGCTGTATGTTTCTTAAAGAGAAGGTATACATATTGGAGCAGCATTGAGTGTTGGAGTTAGCAGTGTGCTTTGTGTTTGCAAAGGAGGTCATATAGATGTACAGTGAGTGAAATAAGTATTTGATCCCCTTTTAATTCTATATGTTTTCCCTATGACAAACAATTGACCAGTCTGTAATTGTAATTACAAACCCAGTGTACTAAGGACAGAGAATGTTGTGCATTGTAATGAGAGAAATGGGTATTAGATCCCCTATTTACCAGCAAGATTTCATTCTTGTAAGAAGCCTGAAGGAGGAACACTCCCTGTAAGGGATTTCTAATCCCAGCTTGTTATTACAGTACCTTTATAAAATACACCTAGCCACAGAAGCAATCAATCCGATTCTATGTTAGGCACCATGGCCATGAACAAAGAGCTGTCCAAGACTGTCAAGGTTGTAAACCTACAGAAGGCTGAACTGGGCTACAAGACTCTGGCCAAGCAGCTGGGGAAGAGGGTGGGTGTGATAATTCATAAATAAAAGAGACCATAGTCACCAAGACACTACACTATGATACACTGACATTTTGCAGCACCTGCAAGGTCCCCCTGCGTAAGACAACACATGTACATTCACATATCTGCTATTTGCCAATGAGATGATCCAGAGGCGAACCAAGTGAAAATGTTGTGGTCCAAGTTCTTTGTCATTAACTCATGTAGAGGATCCTAAGGGTGGATCCTGGATGGTAAGTATATCTCCCCATATTATAAGCTGTGGTACCGGCCGTATTCTGGGGAAAATTACGGGCAACCATGGTTGCTATTTGTTTAGTTTTGGTTAGTTTTAGGTCTTGGACTCTCCAGGGTTTGATGATGATTTTCAGCCAGACAGGCAAGCTCTAGTATCAGACAGGGGGTGGACTAGAGCTGAGGCCTGGTCTGCCGCCTGGCTGTGTGAAGTCTAACTGTCTCTCTGGAGCAAAGGTTTTATTTGGAAAGCCTGGGAGGGTCTGCCTGAGTGTCATGGGTGAGCTGTAACCACCCCTGACCCCAATGGATATGTTTTGAATACTGCATACAATAAAACTGCTTCATATGCTGCAAGATTTAATTTGTGTTTTCCAGTGAAATAAACTGTAGTTTTTGTTTGTCATACAGCTGAACTGGTGATTCCTTTTGCCGTGAACTTTACACTCAACATCAACTATTTCTAGAAAACGAGGAATGCTACCTATAACCCCAAGAACACCAACCTCGCCTCACAAACCAGAACATTAATGAAAAAAAACATAAAACAGGCCAATCCCAAAATATGATCACTGCCAGCCATTGCGCAATATATTTGGTTGTATATCTCCCCGGCATAGTAAAAAGAAGTATATAGCAGAGGAGAGAGAGCGACGGGGCAATTCAGAGGAGTCTGTATGAATATCTGTTGTTCGAAAAAGAGTCCCTTAGACAAATGTAGTCCCAATTAAAAAAAGCAAAAAGAAGCAGCTATTAGGGCCAAATGGAAACTCAGGGTTCCTGATATGTGTCATCTCTAAATTAGGTAGCAAAGATCCAAGTTTGGATAACGTTGCACATAGGGATAGAAGAGTGGAAGAGTGGTGAGAGGCTACAAGGAGAGAGCAACTAGGGCAAGACATAGGTGAGATATTGCCCCAGTAAGATCCATTTTCTGAGTTTACAAGATCCTGCCATCATAAAAAAAAATTGGAAATTCCACCACCCTGCAGATTTCAGGATGGATAATGTTGTATCTATACTTGGTAGTTTGTTGCCCAAATAAATAGTTAAAATTGCAAAAAGGTTGGAGAGTTTAAGTGTCATAATAGTTTTAAATTGGTATGACGGGGGATTTCCTTTTTAGTGAGTGAATAAACATTTCAGTGCTCCATTTACTCAGATCCTTACAATTGATTGTAACAGAATTGTATTAAGCCTGAAGAAGACATCCTGAAGGCTTGCTTTTTCAGATACTTCATTTAACCAAAAAGGGGTATCACTTAAGCCCCCCATACACCACATACAATTACCATGCAACTTCTGTACAACCAACTTTTCTTCTACCAAAACCATGTAATAGGAGGACCTTTCTACACCTTCAAATCACTATGTATTCTATCAGGGAGGTCACTATACTACATAGTTGTTGGTAGGTCTCATGAAAGTTGTATGGAGGAATCTGAAGGTGTATGGGGGGCTTAAAACTCCAAACTCTTTTTATTCCTTGATGGCTAACATGGTACAACACTCTACTATTACTCAAATGATTGTAACAAATGGAGAAAAATTGGCAGAAAATATTTAAGTGTGTTCAGTTCAGATAAAAGCACTGTCAGAGAGACATTTGGATTGAACAGGAAGTACCGTATTTTTTGGACTATACAACACACTCTCCACCCTCCCCAAAATCAGGGGATAAAGTGCCTGCATCTTATGGTCCAAATGATTCTTGGCTACCCGCTACCTCTCCCGGCAAGGAGATTAGCCGGGGAGCTGTCAGATGAGAGATGCAGCCACGGCCGGATCTCCCGTCTGCACTGTATTATTGCTTATACCAGTATAGCCCAGAGCCCTGCTGATATAAACAATTAAGAGAGAGATAGATAAACTGCCATCTATCTCTCTCTCCATGTCTGTGGAAGCTGCAGCTGCGGCCCCCCTCCTCCCGATCAGTGTAGAGAATGACGTGATGTGCTGTGATAGCACTGCTGCTAGTGACATCTACTGGCTGAATTTGATATTGCATTAATTTAATCCATTGCATTAACCCAATTGATTTGAACACTTATATATTAAATATTTTGTTTCCTGTTTTTTCTGCTCTAAAAACTGGGCGGGTCTTATGGTCAGGTGCATTTTATAGTCAGTGAAAAAGGCAGCCAATTGATTTTTTTTAATATCGGGACTATGTCCTTACATGGCAGAGATAGGTCTCTATGGTAAGGATGAAAAGCAAGGGAGATAATAGAGGAATCCCTGTTGGGTACTGTTTGGTAAATACATTTGGAAAAAGTCAGACATTTTTTGTTGTAGAGTTATGTTTTGCTTGTAGGCAAGGGTGAAGCCAACTTGACATTACATGCTGAAAAGTAAGTAAAAGTTTTGGTAAATATTTTAAGATCTGTGTTAACTTAGGAAATCAGATGGCATTAAGCACATTGGGGTTTGTATCTTTCTTAAAGATAAATGTAATATTGGCTATAAAGGTCAAAAATTGATGAAATTAAAGGTTAAAGGTGACAAATTTCAGAGTTAGGACAGAATGAAACATCTAGTAATGAAGGGCAATGTAACTGGTTGGAGATTGTGAGGGTTCATTACATTCTAATGCCCCTGGCTGTGTGTGGAGAGCTTGGGAAGAGCAGATTTTTTGATGAATGCGTTATTTTCATTAGTTATACAGCAATCCAAAGGGGAAGGATAAGAAGGTTGGAAATTATATGATTCCTCATGGTATTGTTTAAAACAATGTGCAAAGTCAGCAGAAGAGACAACACAAATCATGTAAGAACATGAGGACTGTTCTCATTAGCTTATTGAGATACTCATATGGGATCTCAAGGGTTGTCCAACTTGGTAAATAAAATTGTTCCAGGTCTAAGAAGGAGGAGATGTGCAAGAGTTGATTTGTGCATTGCTAGACATAGCGCTCCTTATAACAGATCACTAAGCTGAATGGGTATCACAAGGTTTATGGCACCCAAGGTACCTAATGTTTTCCAAGAGAGGTTTGAGGTGTTTCATGGTAAAGTATTTTTTTTTTTTTTTTTTTGAATTCCAAGTTTTATTAAATTTTTTACAACAAATACAGACAAGTACGGTAATAAATGTCAATTAACAGGGTGCAACAGAGATCAGCATAGCACAACAATGAACTGGCAGGAGGGGGGGGGGGGGGGGGGGGGGGGTGGTAAAGTATTTTAAGTAATGTTGGACAGGAGAGGAATTTCCACATTATTAAGAAAGCACTAAGAGTCCAAAGTTGACCTTGCTGCTGTGGTGACCATGTGAACTCTGTCTATCTCAATCAGGGGCGGATTTGTGAAGTAGTATACCTAGGACAGTGGCTAACATGTCAGACTTTGCAATTTGCTCTCATTCCTAATGTTGTGTTGGTTGCTTTTCTCAAGATTATCCTAGCAAAGAAGTAAAGAGCTAATGTGGTGGGCATGTTGGGATGAGTTGCCTCAGGTTCTGCAGCATAGAAGAGCTGTAAGTTTCCAGTGTGGACATCCTATCCCTCAATAGATTAATATTGAGATGTAGCTGATGAATTCACTTCAGCTGTTTCTATATGGGATGTGAAAGTCTTATAGTCCTGTCTGGTATATTGGAAGAATAGGACACACAAGGTTTGCAGAGATGGGGGCCTGACCAGTGCCATTTCTAGCCTTTGGGGGGCCCTATGCAAGTTCTTGCTTTGTGTACCCTGTTGACCAAGAGGGGGCTGCTATTGGTGGTGCTGCCGACACGTCGGGGTGATGAAGGGGGAAGAAGAAAGAGGTGCATGTTGGGCGTGTTCCTTTTCTTGTTCTCCTTCCCCCTTCAGCACCCAACCACATCTCACAGGGAGGGGGCCTTCCAGGGCATACCTGTCAACCCTCCCATTTTGGCAGGGAAAGTCACGTTTTTTATGTTGCTTTCCCAGCTAAATCCCGATATTTGACATAGCAGCGGATGTAAGGAAGCATAAGGTCCGACCAGAGTAGATAATCCAACCCCCCTGAAATGTGGGTACCATAGTGGCTCATCTTTAAGAGGGTGATGATTACGGTCCGTCAAAGGAGCGGATGGTATAGCTTAAAGCGCTTAAGAGCACACAGCACACAAGACACAGGGCTGAATCGCTGTGATAGTGATGTCACAGAGACAGAGCAGTGCATTATGGGACCCACTCACAGCTGATTTTTCCCGGCAGTCTCAGCTCTAACAAGCGACCTCGGTGCCGTGGTCCAACGTCACAGCATGGGAGGTGCTACCTCGGAAAAACTGTCTGTCAGCAAAAACTGCTGTAAGATTATTATTTTTTTCTTTTTGGACAGTGATTGCCCTATCTATTGGCAGCCTGATGCTGATAGTGCAGAGTGACCTACAATGTGGTAGGTACGCTTTAAAGAGGCCATGTTGAATTCAGTCTGGGGAGTGGGTGATGGCTGCAGTTGATTGAAAGAAGTGGGATATATTCAGCTTTAGAAGGTCTGCACCTTTCTTTGGGTGTTTTGCCTTAGGCATCTATGTAATTAGGATTAGTACCCTGGTAGAGGGTAAAAGATGCTTCTTCACACTACCAATACTGGACAATGTCACCATGTCCCCCTTTTATGTTCTTTTTTCCCCTAAAGCTAATAAAATCTATGAAAACAAAAAGCCATTAATTAGAAAATGATGGAAAGGAGACACAAGATATAAAAGATGGCGACAGGAGCATGTCATTTCCAGAGATTGTTTAGGTAAGAAGAGTGCAACCAGGAGGGAGGGAGAGTGGAAAAGGAAGTGCATATCATAGGTCTCTGGAGAATAGCAATAGTACTTGTTAGTAAATGCCCCGTTAGCATTACTAAACACATTTAAAGAGCAGAGGTAACAGCAGGAGCTGGGAGGGGGAGTGATTGCCCAGATGCAATAGAATGTCTGGACAGACTCAGAGAACATATAGAGATTTGTATCTATGGTTGCCTTCTGACTTCCTGCTGGTCAACAATTTCATGTACCCGTAGACATGAGCCAGCTGCTATCCCTTCCAGCTGTTTTTGGCAGCTCAAGTCTGGGGGTATCTGCAGACTATGGCAGGGAATTGTTTTGTTTTTTTTGCAGACCCAATAATGAGATTTTGAAAGCATTGTCCACTTATTATTGTTCTGTAAAAAAGCTATAATCAATCATATGCATGGTAGATTTTAGGTGCCCGAGGGAAGTTGGTTATGATTTCCCCATGTAGTTTGGTGATCTGCTGTGGTTCCTTAACAACTGGCTGCAGACAACCGTTATTATTTACTAAGGGGGAAGACACAGCACACCTGCTCATCCTTCACCCTCCTCTTTCCATAGAACAGTACAACACCTTCTGTACAGAACTTGCTCATCCACTCTCACTGGAAATTATCATTAATTATAATTGAGTGTACAAGCCAGTGTGTCTACCTTCCCTGCACCTCTCTAAGGTGTCAGCCAGGAAGCTCAGATGATCTGAAGCTATTTATAGAGGCCGCCAAAGACACATGTATTATACCTGCACCGCTGATATTCTAAAAAGAGATTCTTTGGTTATGCAGAATTGAGCAGATGTATTCACAAACATGGCAAGTAAATAATAATTTATTTACATGCAGATCATAAAGCCCATAAATACTGAAATAAAGTGATTACAAGTGAAAGTAATTGGTGAGAAAGAGATTGGCTGAGCTGGTCACTAGACAAGAAAGGAACCTAATCATTATTAACCAAAAGCTAGTGGGCCATCAGTACATCAAACTCCTAAGGGAGCATGATGGCAACATGTTATGCTTACCATCTAGCACAGGGGTGGGCAAACTTTTTGACTCGTGGGCCACATTCTTAAATTTGATAAATGGGGCAGACCAAGAGCCTGTAATGAACAACCTGCTATAGGTGTGTCAATTCCATGCATTTCTGGCATGACCTATGATGGTGCTGATGTGTAATAGGCAATGAGTGACACGTTTTTATCTTCTTCATTATTCACTGAACTAAAAAAAAGTCTGTTGTCACCATGAATATGCGCAGTGTCATGCTCACGCCACTGCATCATCCGCAAGGCAACGTTTGGACACTTCTAGGCCTTATGTGCACTCATTGTAGAGAACAAGCAAAGAGGAGCATCTTTTCAACAAGGTGACATAGGGCCAGAAAAGAAAATCAATGGGGCCGGAGTTTTCCCACCCCTGATCTAGTATGAATAATTTCACTAACATACCAGGAACCAGACAGAAACTTATGTACCCTGACTCACATACATTGACTTTGGGTATTGAACGCTCCTGCCTCCACCCTGGTTTTAGAGTACAGTGGCCCTTTCTATTGCTACAGAACTGCTCCTTTAAACCCAGAGAGGGGTAAAACCTCAACACATCCTGCATGACATCTAGGTTTTCCCCCTCCTTTGTGTCTAATCTTGACCTCCTTTCTTCTGGGTCCTAAACTTTTTCTGATACCCTTAAATATTTTAATTGCTCAACATGAATGATTCCGAGCTTTACACTCGATGATTGGGATATAAAAAGGGTATGGCTTGGGAATAACACCATTACCCCTACCCATAGATGTCAATTTCACTGGCCGGGAATTCGGGGCGCGACGTCATTTCCGGTTATCAGCCAGACTCTTTCACATTCCAGACACTGGAAGTGACGCCACTTCCCTCTAATTTCGTTTCTGCCTAAGTAGGGTACAGACTTAAAGATATGGACCAGATCGGTGGGCGCTTCGAGCGCCGTGCACGCTCACGACCATCTATCTGGCCCATAATATACGGCCATTGCTGTTTTCGAGCAGGACCAATCAATCCCGCTTGAAAACAGCCATATTGGACATGACCGCGGATCTCCATGCAAAGCATCGGCTGAGCTGGGAATAGAGCAGAGCTCTCTCCCCAGCTCCGGCGATATCTGACAGCAGCATGATGACATCATAAGGCTGCTGCAGGACCATTGGACGTCTCAAATATTGTAAAGCACTGTACCCTGCTTTACTCTCCCTAGTCATGTCCCACCCCACACATCATCTGCACAAGTGGGGTGATTTAGGAGGGAATGTAACGCCCCCTCCCTCTGCCTGGACAAATCCAGGATTTTGTGGAATCGTGATTTGGCTGGGAAACCCACATTAAAACGTGACTTTCCCAGCCAAAACGGGAGGGTTGACAGGTATGCCCCTACCTTCTGCTATCTTATGTTTGATTGATTTTCGATTCCTTTCCTTAGCCATGTGCGCATGCTCCATAGTATGACTAGATACAAATCGATCAAAATACCAAGAAAACCCCACAGATACTTGTACGATCGAGGCTCGATTTTAAGTTCAACTTCAAAAATAAAATAACACTTTGGTCCATAGATTTAGTTCTACTTTTTAAGCTGATCAAACAGAAAAATCGAGCCAGGTATGCCCACCTTATCCCTAACCCTGCCCTTCATAATTAGCTAACCTTGCCCCTAGCACTAGCCATGCAGGCACCTAACTTTAAATGGTACATGAAATATCTGATGGGTAGGAGGAATTGACAGAAAATCACTCCTTGGGCCTGTTGCTGGCCACACATCAATAGATACCCATTGGGCTGGCAGCAGAGAGGAGTCAGCGTGGGCAGCTGGCACTGGCAGATCTTCACACTGAGGCGCCCTGCTGAATATTGGAATTAAAGCTGATCTTTTTTGTTGGTGCCTAACCATGGCAGTCATTTTTTTTTTTAATTCCTTATGGGCAGCGTTTCTTATGCCTGCTTAGAACACATCACCATCTTTGCAGTCTTAAAGGGAAAGTGTGAAGACTTACCGCTGACCCTGCAGGTACAATTAGCTGGGTGAGTTGAGGGAGCGGGAAGGCATGGGTTAAGGGAACAGACACTATATATAGTGGAGAATAGAAGTTTAGCAGAGCAGAGAGGAGCATGTGAGCTGTGCACAGGACAGCAGCAGCTCAGCATCGCTGTACAAGAGATGAGAAGAAGGAAGATGGGGGTGGAGGTGATGAAGATAGTAAAGTGACGGGGGGTGGGGGGCACGTGGCGGAGTGGAGAGGCTGGCACAGGGTGCTGGATCGGTGACCGTGCCTGGAAGATCTGCCAGGGATGGGAGAGGGGGGCGGTCTCTGGTAGACGGGACAGAGAACAGTACTAGTCAGGGCACAGGCTGCCATACGGCTGCCACCGTCTCTGCTCCTGGCTGCCACTCCGCAAACTTTCTTACTGTGATGGAAGGGAAAGTTTCTCCGGCACAACTCCATCCAAACATCACTTGTCTTCATCTGGGATGAGCTGAGAGTCCCTCGAGGGAACATGGCAGTGGGGGCACAGCCTCAGACAGACAATGGCCGGGTGCCATCCTTGTCCCTGGCACCTGTCCCCAGCCAGGACAGCGGACTGGAGTTCGTGGCACTGACAGCGGTGCAGACTGACAGCGGCAGCCCCCGGCGCCTGGGACTCCTGGGCACCCCATTACCGGGGCCACCCCGGAGCTCCGCATCACACAAGAAGTACCGCAGGCTGCAGAACTATCTGTACAACGTGCTGGAGAGACCCCGAGGATTTGCCTTCATTTACCATGTCTTCATGTGAGTACCCATGCTGACACCCATCTGGGCATGACTGCACACTATCAAAGTTACTGGGTAATGTTCTGATCTCAAATCTCCTATAGATCTGACATCAATTTAGGTTTCCTCTGAAATCTCATGTAGATCTGCCATCAATTTAGGTTTCCTCTGAAATCTTCTGTTGATCTGCCATCAATCTGAATTTAGGTTTCCTCTGAAATCTTCTGTAGATCTGCCATCAAACTGAATTTAGGGTTCCTCTGAAATCTCCTGTAGATCTGCCATTAATTTAGGTTTCCTCTGAAATCTCCTGTAGATCTGCCATCAATTTAGGTTTCCTCTGAAATCTCCTGTAGATCTGCCATCAATTTAGGTTTCCTTGGTCCCCATTCAAAGTATAGCGATGAACCAGAAAAGATCCGTCAAGGAGCATTAAGCCCCCATACACCTTTAGATCACTCTATACAATATCCATTAGATCAACCAACAACTATGTAGTGTCGGGTCCTCCCTGATAGAATACATAGTGATTGGAAGGTTTAGACAGGTCCTCATATTACATGGTTATGGTAGCACAAAAGTTGGTTGTACTTGTTTGTATGGTAAGATTGTAAGGTGTATGGGGGCTTCAAGCTGGGCAGACACGGTTCGATTTTCTGTTCAATCAACTTAAAAAAACATTCGATTAAAATTGATAGTTTACAAAAGCATAATATTTATGATTCATAACTGATCGATTCCTTTCCTTTGGTCTGTGTGCATGCTCCATAGCATAATTGGATTAAAAAATTGGTCTCCAATCTTCTGTAGATTTTCCATCAAACCTAGTTTACATCTGCTCTTCAATCTTTTTTAGATCTGCAATCAAACCTACTTTATCGTGCTACGCTTGAGTTTCATCAACATCGAGGCGCAACACTTCTGCGTCATCGACTGTGGGGACCTGTGGTCCCCATCCAAAGTAATGGAAATCAAACAGGGTTTTTCCAACATGTTGGAACCCTGTTCTGCCGAGCGTTTTCAGGCGGAATTGATCCCGCTCAAAGGAAGGCTGAAAGGCTCAAATTTTGTCATAGATTCTAGCACAATCTAGTGCGTTCGTGGTGCTCGATTGTGCTCTAATCTATTATAAAATACAGCCTTGTATGCCTAGCTTTAGATCTTCTGTCAAATAATCTGCAGATCTGCCATAAAACCTACTTAAAGGCTCATACACGCGCTTGCTAATAGTCAGCCAAGACAATCTATCGATCTATCCTATTGACTCGTCCTGCCCCTTTCCATTGAGCAGTAGAGATGGAATAAAATTCGAACATTCTGACAATTTTGAGTTAATTGCAAAGCCCCTGAACATGGTATCATCACCAAACTTGCTGGAGATGTAGAGAAGGGTTGGGGATATACTACAAAAAAAGTTATGCTCTAACACAAATAGTTTTGTATGAATGAAGTTCAAAGTCAAGTCAAACTTTTGAAAACTATAATTTTCGACTTCTCAACCCTTCTCTACATCTCCAGCAATTTTGATGATGATACTATTTTCACAGGCTTTGCAATCAGCTCACAAAGTCAGCTAGTTGAAGAATCCGACCATCTCTACTGAGCAGAATGAGCTGTGTGTACAGCACTGGCTCGCTCTTTAGTGTGTATGTACCTGAAGATCTGCTATGAGCTCTTTAGTGTTATCAATATTATCGATGTCTTTAAAGATTCAGTCTGATGTGATGGTACCCAATTGTTTCATTTAGGTTTACTCTTCTATATGAATTTGGTCAATCTAAAAGGGATTGTATTATTGTAAATTGTCTTTAGAGAAGCAGTGTTCTGCGTGACTCCTATAGTCTTCCCTATATATATATATACACAGGAGAGACTATAACAACTATCCAGATGTGCCATTCATCTCTCATCCATCACAAGGATCCTCATGTTTCAGGTCATCCAGAGAAGACAGGATGATGATCCCAGAGATGCTCTGGCTGTAAAGGGGTCAATGTAAATTTGATTGTTGTACTATTTCTGCTCTGTAGAATCTAGCGATAGGTTTTTGCGGTGGGGAAGTATTCAGAAAATCCGTCTGCCAGGGTTTCTGGGATGTGTAATGTTGCCAGGGTTGCCATGGCATTTACTAGTGCAGCCAGTGTTTAGATAAGGGAGATTTCTTATGATATATGCTATTTATTATTCAGGCAAAGGATAAAGGAAGTCATTAATATTAATGGCCTAGTTTGAACACTTTCCGAGATGACATTTGTAAAAGTCAGATGTTTAGTTTAGGGATCTTCATGGATACCATGGAGAAGGCTTTTGGGGATTGTTGATGTTTTGGACACTTCTATGAGTGCTCCTTCCTGAAAGTAAACCCCATTGTACAGTCC
Source organism: Ptychadena robeensis (assembly GCA_036250615.1). Lineage (NCBI taxonomy): Eukaryota > Metazoa > Chordata > Amphibia > Anura > Ptychadenidae > Ptychadena > Ptychadena robeensis. The sequence goes on along the minus strand of CM070033.1, from coordinate 99,765,307 downwards.
TAATGTAATCTATGCTAAGGATATGTTGAGGTCCGCAACTGCTATTATCTTCTTCCCGTCTACGCCGAGCAGAGTGATTTCCCATTGGTGGTTGGGGTTTAGAATCTATACTATTCAGCAATATATTTTGAATAGTATATATCTTTGTACTGCACTACCAGATAGGATGATCTTAGAAGCGCCAAATGTCAAATTTTAATAGCAGGTGGTTAGATCAATAATTACGTATGGCCTTTTAGCATTTGTTTATTGGCGTACCATAGTAAGATAATGAGTCCTCCTCTATGCTACTGACAGCGATGGCACCCAGAGGAGAAGTGGCTACACACAACTTTCAATATTTGAGTTATGCCATGTGTATGACTGTTAGACCCAGGGTCCTTTCTCCTGCTATGCGGGTATGCACCCCCGCTCAACACCTGGGTCGGCTGCCAAACTATAGCACCCAATCCCTGCTCAACAATAACTTTGCTTAGGGCCCACTTAATTCTAGAAACTGGCCTTGTCATAACCCACAAGCTGTTTCATTAGATGTAATGTATTTTTGCATTGGATTTAAAATAAGTTCAAAGTTAAAGTGGAAGTTTTGTCTTTTTACATTTTTACTTGACTTTGAACTTACTTTATGCAAAAACTATTTGTGTTAGAGGCATACTTTTTTTTTGTATACCCCCAACCCTTCTCTAAAACAGTGAGTGTGGTGAGTGTGGTGAGCCCCATGCTCAGGGGCTTTGCAATTTACTGGAAATCGTAAAATCCTGGAAAAACTGACTGACTTGAGTATAAGCCCTGTGTGGGAAATGCAACAATAAAGGTAGCCATACACGTATAGATTTCTGTGGTCGAATACCGGACGATTGATCGCTGTGCAGGTTCGCCCCTGGAATGATCGTTTGGGAATCAAGTGCGGCCACCTTGAACTATTGACCCAAAAAGGTCGAAATCAAACAAAAAATGGATCGAACAGGGATCCGATAAGACGCTTTTTTCCTGTTCGATCCTCATAACTTTGAAGACCCTTGATCACCAGCCAAAGTATTGGCCAGGGATCCATTCCCCAAGGTAGTGTGCATCGATTCCTGATGGTGGCGTAACCATGTTACCATGATTGCAGGGGAATCTGTACGTGTATTGGTAGCTTAACACACAGCAAATGTGCTTTTGTTTTGGGATTTTACCATTTCAACTAGCTGATTTGTGAGTTTAAAGCCCCTAAACCCCCCAAAAATTTTTTACAGCTCTAGCACTAATTTAAGTTTAAATAAAAAAAATCAATTTGACTTTGAACCTAATTTATGCAAAAGCTGCAGGGCTTTTTCCCTACAATCCTTCTCTAGCAATTCTGGTGATGATACCATCTTCAGGGGCTTTGCAATTAACCCCCCAAATTCTTTCACTCGAGTGAAAGACGAGATTCATTTTTTAATGCAGTTTGGGCGATGAAAAATTTGGCTTATATACGCAATTTTTATTTTCTACCTGACCTGCTTTCCTTGTAGAATGTTGTGCAGATGTTGATATATTATTTAGAAAAAAATAGTAATTTTGTTTGGCTTGGGTATTTTTATAACACTGTCCTGCATAACTATAAGAATGTCCCCTAACAGCCCTGCCCCTCCCCCGCCAGCATTAACATGATTATAGTAGTATTGTGGTTCTCTGGTTCCGAGTCACTGATCTCTTGTAATACAGAAATAGACTGCGCTTGGGCAATCTAGCCAGGGATCCCATCGTAAGAAATGACAAGAGTGTTATAGAGTATCCCAGAGGCTGAAATCAGCAACGCTGCTCATTAGCTCGCTGCTGATTTATAATACCTGGGGAAGGTAGAGTAAGGTTGTTGGCCATATCGACCAATCGGATTTCAGCTGTCATTTTGTTTGTACGGGGAATAGTTATGATGGGAAATACCGCTATTTTTAAGCCAATAGTGTTATATGCCATCTGTTCTGTGCGTAGCTATAACCATTCCTATTAGGTATGATTTGTGTAGGCAGAAGGCATCTACAATATGTGATGTGCCATATCAGATATGGATGATATATTTATGGATGCTGGGTAGATGTGTTGTGTCTTTTCAGTGTATACATCCCATTAGTCAGCACAGGGATGACATGCTTTTCTCCTATTATAGATATCTTTATGTTTTATCAAATATATATAAAACACACTAAGCTCTAATAAATGAATGACTTTTATCATATACCACTATGGCTAGAATACTATATACTGTAAGCTCTCCAGGCATCTTGATGTGGCTGATCTCTTGTAGAATCTTTGCAGCCACTTGTCTACATGTCTGTATTATTACTTAAGCACTCCATACACGCTTCTATTTGCGGCCTATTACACAGCAGATCGATCTCTGTGCTCACAGCAATCGATCTACAGCAAAATTGGGCGCAAATCGAATGCTTAAACTTAAAATTTAAATTTGAATTGGCCCTTAAATCGATCTAATACATTACGGACATGTTTGTAATGTTTAGATCGCCCTTTATTCTTTGGATTTGGTCCCCATCCAAAGTAAGTACCAGTGTCCTGTCGTATCAAGCCTCCCCTGGCCGTCATATCTACTTCATACAATCCACAAGGGGGAGCAGTTCACTCACTACATATACTGCTATCCCATCTTCTTTTGGGATGTGTAATAGATGACAGGGAACAAGATGAGCCCCCCCCCCTCTATGTGTAGTGACACTGGGAAGGGGGCTGATCATGACGGGGCCCCTGTCCATAGCACAATGAACTGTCAGTGCAGTTGATTCTGCTATGGACAGGGGACATGTGGAGATGAGCCCCCTCCCAGTGTCACTTTTCTTTCTTGTCTTTGCCCTAGTGTAAATACATGCTGTTGAGAACCCTTGTCCATAGCAGAATGAACTGCACTGATAGGGGACCCCTCAAAATCAGCCCCCCCCCCTGGGGGTCATATCCACGGGTACTCCCCACCCAGCCTAGATCACCGCACATGCACAATAGTAGGGGGGGCTCAGCTCCATGGGGAGGTACATCTTGATGGAACACCAGCACACAAAGGGTGCGCGGGCGATTCTCAGCACAACTGGCCGCCACCTGCACTGAAATCGAAAGGGAATCTCAACGTGTATGGGGGGCTTTACTTGTTGTCACACTGATTAGTTAATTTGTAAAGGATGCTTGTAAAGGATGGCACAGCATGTTATGGTGGGATGTCTGGAAAAAGTTGTTGAGCCGTTTCTAGCATTTAGGGGACCCTATGCAAATTGGTTTCCTGGTGCCCCTTTGGAAAAATGTGTTGAGCGGAAGGGGGGACTGTGCTAGTGGTGCTCCTTCATCTCTAACACCTACCACTAATCAAACACCACTCAGACATCCCAAATCCCCCCCCCCCTCCTCCACAGGCCGGTCGACTGGATTGCGCTGCCAGTACCAATGGTACCAGCTCAGCCAATGCATGGAGTCCGCGGAGACATCCCACGCTCATGTGCGATATCCCTGTTTTCGAGCGGGGTTAATTGGTCCCACTCCCACTCGATCTGGCCCATATCTACATGTTAGTACATAGCTTAAGTCTTACTAATCGATTGACAAACAGCATCATCTAGTCTTCTCCTTCTCAGCCTTGCTCTCCCTAGCTCGTCCCTTTCTGTGCAAGCTTGTCCCTATGTAAGCTGCAGGTCACATGCTGGTGTTACTCAGGGCAGTCTGCGTACAAATGCATCCTGTCTAGAATCTCTTCAAAACTTTCATCCATCTATCAAAGCGTTTTGATGTTATCTCAACTCCTCCCTGGAGCCAACAAGCTTATGTCAAGAGGTCTTTAGAGGAAATACCAAAGCACCCTGCTAGTTCTTCTCACTAGCCGTGGCTGGCCAGTATTGCATAGAGAAGCACAGTGACTATTAAGTTTTTCCTTCCATTTCCTCCAATGTAGAATGAAGATGTATTATGATTGGAAGAAATGACAGTTGGGTACATTGGACACTATATAGAATGGAGATGGCAGTGATTGGAGGAGAAGACAGTTGGGTACATTGGACAGAATATAGAATGGAGATGACAATGATTGGAGGAAATGACAGTTGGGTACATATACTTATATATATACGTCACCACGCTGTGATTGATAGGGAATAAATTGAACGGAAATCAACGTGCACTGCATGGGCACATCGATTCCCGTTCAATGGGGACCAGTTCTCCCCAGCTTGCAGCCTTGAGTGAGTGAATCTCTCACACACGGGCTGCCAGCTGGGGAGAAAGGCAGCCAGCCTCACACAGTCTCAAAGAGAGACGTTCTGGCTCCCCCCCTTCACACTGACAGCGGTGTCCAGGCTGAAGCAGCACCTCCAATACTTTGAATGTCTCTATTCAAAGTAATGGAGATTGAACTGGGTTTTCCAACATGTTGGAACCCCATTCAAACGAGTTTCTATTGATCCCGCTCAAAGGAAGGCACACACGGTTAGATTTGTAAACAGAATAGAGCACAATCAAGCACCGTGACCGCGCGCGCACATTGCTCAATTGTACTCAAATCTTTTTACAGATCTACCCGTGTGTGCCTAGCTTAAGTGTTTTTTTACCTGCTGGCTTTTGGTAGGAGACTGTTCTGATTTAACCTACTGCTTTCCCCCCACATACAATACAGAGTGTTAATGTCCATGGCGTAATGTCAAGCATAGGTGTAAAGCTTCCTTTAAACCCATAATGTAGTCACTGTTATCTAGTAGCACACAGAAGCTTTAGAGGATTGGGGAACTGTGTGTGTTGACAGCAGACAATAGAGACTACAGTGGGCCATGTTAGAAATTGTTACTTGCTAGCCATCCTTTTTAGGCACATTAGTTGATTCCTGGGATTTGTCCAAGCCGAGACTATACAACATTTATAATACATCATATCAGCCACGTGTCTCTTTGTTTATGAGATTGTAGATGCAGCTGTTATAGAGAAATCTTCCTTCTGTCAGAGCACGGCCACTAGCAAGCTTCCTCTGGACTTGTGACAACCAGGCTATTTTGGTACAAAAATGACGTTTTATCATAGTTTTGATTGGCCACTCTTGCCAATGCATTTTTTCCAAAAATTTGGCTTCCCCGTGTATCAGGAACTCCAGCATATAAATACACAGATGGAGGTTACTTTAACTGCCAAGTGACTTTTATTATTTATGTATCCATTCTTAGGATTTTCCTGGTCATCTGCATTGTATTGCAGTTAGACAATACAGCTTGGTCCCCTACTTCATCCAGTCTTTGGACTTAGGGCTTGTTTCCAAGTATTTTTCCCTATGTTGAGGTGAAATTCATTGAATAGTTATATATATATCTTCAAGCATGTAAGCATCCCTGATTGTGCTTTGTCTCAGCCCTGTTACCTTTACGTTTTCTGAGTCTGAAAGGTAAGAAAAAGAGACTGGCAGGACCAACAGACAATATAACCTTGTTACAGGAAGGATTTGGAACAACAAATGCACAATACACTCCATACGATCCAAAACTATATTCAATTGGGGTTAGCTTTAAGAATGGTAATACTGAGCATTCCAGAGCATGCTGAGAAATCATGTCTGTTCACCAGTTGTTCTTTTTTTTACTCCTTATTAGGGGAACAAAACCCTCCTGTATTCAGGCACCCCATCTGTTCACTGACGGGAATGAGAGCCTTGCTGTGCCGAGTTTGTCTTGTTGAGTCCATACATCATCTTCTTTTTACCTTGAATCAGCTATTAATCTGGGGCTAACAGCTAGTTGCCAGCACGTAAGGACTACAATACTGGTGAAGCACTCACATCAGACCTTTACACAGTGAAATAAGAGTGTCAGTTCCGTCTGTTCTATTATGGAATCCCCTCTCTGTGTGGATACACCCCTATAGATTCACACATTCCTGATGGTTGGTTGGTTCAACGTTATGTTATATCTTTAACTGTACAGTGTGACTGTGTAAACAATATATACCATACTTTTTATTCTTAGTTTTGAATAAACAACAACATTATCAATATTTAAAGTACAATTATGTGCAACTGAATAAAAAATACAACATCGTACATAGCAATTTCAAGCTGTCAACATGACAGCAATGTTTAATAATGTTAATGGGTAAAGTTGAGTGCATATATTCGAATCGTAAATTTTTATTGTGAATATCGGCAAGATTTCGAATATAGTGCTATACCTTCGGAATCTTGCATTTTTCTCATAGAACTTGTAAATGACTTTGCTAATTTAAATATTTGGATAATAATTTGATAAATGTCACCAATTCGAATATTGCCTATGCTGTTCATCCCCAGTAGTGGGTAACAGTTTGGTCAAAAGAAGTTGAGTTTCCACCCTAGCGTTTTTTAGGGCATTTCTTATGAGTTTAATTTAATAAGTAGGCCTATGTAATGCCCATGCCCACATTTTCCCCACCATCGCTAGTTTTTAGATGTGCATGGTCTTCTGCTTCCATTTTTGTATTTATTTTAAGGAGACGATCGACCCCCTGATTGAGAGTCGCAAACATGCACGGCAGTCAATCGTCCGCAGCAGTCAATCCTCCGCAAAATTACCCATGTGTACCCCAAGAGATGTATCGTATTTTCTGGTGTATAACACGACTTTTAAACCTAGGAGAATCTTCTCAAAAGTCAGGGGTCATTTAATAGGTGCCAGGGCAGCCAAGCATCTGGAGGGGCCTGGAGGTCTGCTGTCCGGACCCATGCTCCCCGCACTGCACACTGGCTGACAGCAGCCTCCATCTATTTAAATAACAGGCAGAGAAGAGAGAGACTGCAGCATCCCCCTCAGGCCTCTCCCTCCCCGCTGTGTGTGAAAGGAGCTGATTATGTGCTGCTTCTATGATGAGTGCTCACTAGTGACATTGTGGCTGAAATTAGTATTGCAGGGAGATTGAGATTAAAGTGCTCTTCTTTGACGACAAGTGCTCACTAGTGACATTGTGGCTGAAATTAGTATTGCAGGGAGATTAAAGCTAGAACACATTAAATATCTGTACATACATTTTTTTCAGTTTTTATTGTTAAATGTATACAATTTATGTCCCTTGGATAACCGCAGGGAAACATCAATAACTATGAAAGGGGATAGGGGTGTCAAGTTAGTAATGAAAATTACTAATCCAAAAAAAGATTGGCCTTCTAAGTGTTGGAGATCTGGGGGAGAAAGTCAGAGTAGGCACATGTAAGGCCCTAGCTCAAGGGTGGGCAAACTTTTTGACTCATTTTTATTTAAAAATAATGGTTTTTTAAATTTAACAGAAGGAGCAAGAGTCTCTAAGGGCCGCCTGGTATACGTGTCCTAAGTAGTGATGGCCGAACTGCCCGCAAGGCGGACAGTTCATCCGCGAACAGGCATGTTCGCCCTCCTTCTTGCCAGCAGACAGTACGGGTGTTCGACCCGCCCTGTTCGCCGGCGTGAAGGAGCCCTCTATTCTTCCTCCGGTGGGATCATTAGCAGCAAAATCCCGCCGCAGGAAGAATGTTTCCACTGAAGACCGGGTAGAGAACCCGGTCTTTCAGTGGAAAACCGTCTCGCACACCCAGGAACTATGCGGTGGTTTTCAGATTCAAACTCTCCCTAGAGGCGGGGAATTTGAATCTGTCCGCAAAAGGGCGGACGGCGCACTTTTTTAGAAGTCCGCTCTGCTCGTTCGGACGGACATGGCCGAAGTTCAGCCATCACTAGTCCTAAGTTCTCATAGCCCTGGCAGGAAATGTAAAAAAGAAAATATATATAAAAAACATTATTAAATCAATAGAGGGGTTTGAGAGTAAATATAAACATTCTATTGCAGGCAAACTACAACCATTAGGGGACCCGAACAATTATCCTCTGGACATTTTCTATACTTATTGCAGGGAATGAGGGGAGCCAGAGTGTCTTTGCACCAAGGTGACAAAGGGCCAAATTAAAAGACTAAAGGGCCGGGTTTGGCCACCGGGCCTTAGTTTGCCAATGACTGCCCCAGCTCTACGTTTGCTAACAATTTTTATTTGGTGTGCTTTGGAAGAGGGGTAGTCTTATACGGCAAGTATATCCCAAATTCTATATTTTAACTGGAAAATTGGGGGTCGTCTTATAAGCTGGAAAAAATGGTAAATTGATTTGAAAGGACCCTGATTAGTCAGGTTGTTAAAAAGGGTACAAGGTAATCTGTTTGATTCAATTTAGGGGTATGTGTATGTACACTTATTCACTAACTGAGAGACTAAACAAGGGAAAATATAGAGATCTTGAAGACTGTCGAGCGACTGATTGTTCAGAGAATACAAGTGCACCATTTGTGTATGCTAAGCAGCGGCAAATAAAGTTTTAAATCGCCGGGCGCACAGCGATTGATCATCCGCTAAATCGCCTGGGGATCTATGCATGTATGAGGGGCTTAAAAAATAGGTTTACCCAACTTTTACCAGTTTCAGCTAGATAATGAAACACCTTACAGTTGTATTTAGCCCACCACACACGCATACACATTTCTCTACAGATGCATATCGAAGTATTCATTCTCCTCAGGGGATTTTCCCCATTGTAATCTCCCTTACCAAGCATGCAGCTGTGTGATGTCAGGAAATGAACATGTTAACACTTGAAGGCATGGCTTGTGTATTCTCCCCTTTCTGGTCAGACATCTCTGCGTAATGTCTGCTCCTCTAGATGGGTATTATAAGACAAACTTTCCAGTTACTTCACAACGTCAGAAGAAACAGCTCCTGCTTGTGTGCTCTTTTACAGAAATGCTAAACAGTTTACAGTGGAAGGAAGAATGCGGTATATTCTTTCATAAAAGAAAATACATAAAGTATGTGTCACAGAGCAGACATAAAGACCACATTATCAATGCTAAATTTAAGGTCACATGTTCATGCTGAACTGTAACGTTGCCTTTATGTTTGCTTAACTGTACAGGGGCCTCTACACTGCAGTGGACCTTTGACTTATGAAATTCATTTGTTCCCAAGGGTTGGTTGTAAGTCAAGAGAAAATTTCCTATAAGAAATAATGACACATAATGGGCTTTAAACCTTCAAAACCACTGCTTACCTAAGCTTTTTATAATAAAATGTAAACATTATATAATATTTGTTATTTACCAGGAACACTAATGATTTTCCTGGTGTTCTCATCAATGAGTTAAAATGTGCATAGCTTACTCGGAGGGATGATGAAATGGAAAGTGGGAGGAGATTCAAAGGATCCGGATCTCTGGTGTCCCTTCTCTCATTGGAAGAGTCTGTAGACATCAGGTCACATGAACACCACTCTCATATTTCTTCACAATTTCATTCTTCTTTTCAATTGTAATGCTTTGCTTACCTTCTCTCTCTTATTTCCTTCTCTATTTTCTAGACAATTTGGGGGCATTTTGATGCACTAAAATGTGGTCCTGAAACATGCATATCTGGGCTTAGAGTGCTGCTTACTAATGCTTTTCTGGCATCCCAGGACTTTGTTAACAACTATGGAAAAGATTTTTGGCCTTGGCCATAATATGGGTTGAAAGTCAAGACTTTGGATGTAAGTTAAAACTAATTTTTTTTAACTAAAACTAAGGTAGCCATACACAGGTTGACTTTTGCACGATCAATCTTAGATTTGATTCTCTTGTACAATTTAAATATCGATCGTCCATCTTGTGTGGTGGATCGATCGATTTTAACGTGTCCACAATCGTACTATGGTGCACATGCAAATCTATCAAAATACCTAGAAAAACTGTCAGATACTTGTATGATCAACTAAAATTAACCAACATGTCCGATCACTTTTCCAAAAATTTTACTAGAGGACAGCACCATCTAGTCTCATTTCTCCCGGTAACCTTGGATGCTCTGGGTAAAAGTGCAGCGGAGTGGAATATTTCAGACTTACATCCTTCCATCAAGATGATATTTGCTTTTCTTAACCCAAGGCCTCGTCTATTAGAGCTTGTGTGAGAAGTACTGAGGAAGGGTGTGGAGAAACACGTACAGCCATAATGTGCCTGCATGTCATAGAGAAGCAAATGGATTTAATGCAATTTCAATAGGTCTACAATAGAGAACTCTTTCACACTGTGCTCAATCTTCATGGCACATAGGTTTTCATAGGACTAGTGACATGGCGTTGTGCAGTGTGTTTTACCTTTTTTAAGCTCACTGTACCTCATGCGTATCGTGTTTTCTAAAATCCCGAAAGGCACAGGTTTTAACAAATAGTGGCCAGAAAAATAAAAAAAAGGTTAAAGAAAAATAAGACATACCGTATATGCCGGCGTATAAGACGACTGGGCGCATAAGACGACCACCCAACTTTTAC
>CM070033.1:99721626-99743823 GCA_036250615.1 Ptychadena robeensis | reverse complement strand
TTGGGGAGGATTTTAAGGTACTGAAAAGTCGTCTTATACGCCGGCATATACGGTAAGTGTGTAATCACTTAGGGGCACAAAGTGTGTTAGGCTTAAAAAGGTCTAAAATACATGAAATGACAAATATGTAAAATAAAGTAGCTATTGTTAAAACAAAATATAGTACAAAGCTCTTTTACATTGTTTTGTACCACTTTGGTTCCTAAACGAACCCCAAATGATTCCAGGAGGATAGATTCATATAATAAGTGCTGTGTAGACTTACATGTACACAGTATGACATATCTGTAGGAAATTTGATGATTTTCAGGTGTCAAAAAAGCATAAAAGAAATCCTGATTAAAACTCTTATCTTGAGAAGACCAGGTGTGTATAAGTGCTGGTTGATTTAATTTCTGTGATTTCAAATTCCATCATAAGTAACTCCGTGATGAGAGATGCAGCACAATCATCTTCCATGTCTAAAAAAAGGACACAGACACATTTATATGCAGCAGCATAATATATAGTGTTAGTGTAAATAGAGTCTTATTCAAGTAGAGTCTTTCTTTTTTGTTTGGAACTTTTCTACATGCTGCTTTACTAAGTACATAAATTGACTTAAGCTAGCCATACACGTGTCGGATTCCATGTCCGCTCGATCACCCATCCGATCGATTCCGGCGATCTCAGCGGGAATCGGAGGTCCGATCGAGCGGCCAATTAAGTGATCCGATCGCTGCATACCACCTTGTCCAGCTGATTCCGGGACGGATCCGTGTCCGATTGTCCACCTCACAAATGGCAACTCCCCCTGATCTGTGCAGAATCAATCTGATGGAACCAACATGTTGGTTCTCTGTCGGATCCGATTCTGAGCCCCGGAACGGACGGACCTGATCGATCGGACAAGGTGGGCTGCACGCGATTCCGGCACGATCGTTTGGCGTGCACGCGCCCGGAATCGATCGGCCCGGAATCAGACAGGAATCTGACCCGTGTATGGGGGCCTTTATTGTTAGAGGAAAACTGTAAGGTGTGTGGTCATTATTAATACAGTGGACCCTTGAGTTACAACTGGCTTGACTTAAGACCAACTTAAGTTAGAACCAACATTTTAGTTTTAACTTACAGCCAACGGTTTGTCTTACAATGAGAATTATGGCCGAGGCCCAAACATGATTCTGCTTGAGTGGTGGTATTCATCTAACCTGATGTCACTAATAAGTCCAGCATGTCATAATGGACCATCTCACCAATCTACAAAAGTCTACAGACTCTTCCAATGAGAGAAAGAACACCAGAGTTTCTGGTTGGCTCTGCACATTTTATATTTTGGTGAAAACACGAAGAAAATTATTGGTGTTTCTGGTAAATTACACATGTTAATAAAAAAAATTATTATCAAAAGGTGAGGTAAGGAGGGCTTTGGGAGTTTCAGAACACATCATGGTTGATTTTCATTATTTCATGTTTGTATGTATGTTCATAGTCTTGACTTAAAACCAACTTGACTAACAACTTACCTCTAGGAGCCAATAACCGTATATACTTGTGTATAAGCTGAGTTTTTCACCCCCAACAAATTGGCTGAAAAAGCCCACCTCGGTTTATACTCGAGTCAGGGGGTCCAGTTTGGGTCCACTCACCTGAAAGCACTGGAGGCGGCTGCCCGCGCTGCCAAATTCGGACAATTTGGCAGCCGGACAAGCCCTTAGGACCTAAGTTGCACATGCTCTCTTTTTCTCAAAGTTTGTAAGTTTTCAAAATGTTGAAGCTTAAAAAACACTTGGTTGTTCACATTAGAGGACTGGTCCTAGTTTTGTAACGAATAAAAAAAGCCTCTGTTGGGTACTTTGAAAACTATTTCTTAACAATGCTTAAAAATGCAACAGAGGCTTTGTTTTAAATGACTTGACTACTTGTTCAGAAATTAGTTGTGTTGTGTCAGAGTTCCTATTGTTGGACATTTCCTATTCTCCTTGATCAGTCAGAATATACTATATGTTCATTGAATGGTTTAGAAGAAGGGCACATGCCAGCGACATGGATTCAGCAAAACAGAAGATTGGTTTATAGTACTTTTCCATGAAAGCAAGTATGTCACCATACACCTTCCAATCTAACCATACAATGGTAATTCTGTACAATTAACTTTTGTTCTACCAAAACCATGTAATATGAGCACCGTTCTAAACCTTCCAATTGCTCTGTATAAGAGTGATTGAAATGTGTGTGGTGGGCTTTAGGGTTCCCATACACGCATTCGTGTTCATGGCCATTTATCTAGCGCATATCTTATGCGGCCACCCCTGTTTTCGAGGGGGATTGATTGATCACAGGGTTTTCGGACATAACCGTAAATCACAGTCACTCTTCATTGCTTTGGATGGGGACCACGTGTCAAAGCATCAGCTGAGGTCGATGACGCAGCAGTGCTGCGCCTTAAGCTCCTTTGACATCGAGCTCAGCGCGATACCATCATCGTGCTGAGCTCGATGGCTTATCTACCTCACTGGCATTGACCCGTGTATTGCAGCCTTAAAGGCCCCCATACACGGGTCAGATTCCTGTCTGATTCCGGTCCGATCGATTCCGGGCGCGTGCACGCCAAACGATCGTGCCGGAATCGCGTGCAGCCCACCTTGTCCGATCGATCAGGTCCGTCCGTTCCGGGGCTCAGAATCGGACCTGACAGAGAACCAACATGTTGGTTCCATCAGATGGATTCTGCACAAATCAGGGGGAGTTGCCATTTGTGAGGTGGACAATCGGACACGGATCCGTCCCGGAATCAGCTGGACAAGGTGGTATGCAGCGATCGGATCACTTAATTGGCCGCTCGATCGGAGCTCCGAGTCCCGCTGAGATCGCCGGAATCGATCGGATGGGTGATCGAGCGGACATGGAATCCGACACGTGTATGGCTAGCTTAAGACTTTTTTAAAAAAAATCACAGTTTCTATCCATACCTTTTGATGAAGGAGAACTTATCCCAGGAGAACATTCTATCCGTAAGGGCATTTTCACATTAGTAATTTGCGATCATGTGTGGAAAAGTTTCATCACAATATGGAAAAACACATGGTTCATTTTGCATTTTTAATCCCATTATATGTTTATGTAATACACTGCGCAGATTGTGGTGGAAAAGTGGGAAATGATTTCCTACTAATAATAAACTTTTAGGAAAATCTGATGGAAATAGCAATTTCTATCTCAGAATCGGAAGAGTGTACCCTGAGAAACTATACCAGAAAAAGTTGCCTTTATGTCTATGGATTGTGGCAACATAGAAATCACCTGTACAATATTAATAATTCCTTAGTATGCAAAACCAGAATTACATAGTATGTTGAACAGTGTTTTTAACCAAAACCTTGTAACGCACTTTAACATTTCTTCCAGTTGAAACGATTCATTTGAAGAATACCAATTTCTATTAAAATGATAATTTCAGTAAAAAGTAAATGAACCCAGGGTGGCCAACTAAATCTCATCTTTCAGTGGTAAGGTTAGACTAAAATGTGATTTGTGTGTGACATGTGATTTGGTTATGGTCTAGTTTTTCTTTTTTCATAATAGACTTTTATTGAAAATAAACAGTTTTAGAAGATATTCATATAAAGACAGATAAATATAGTCATAAAACAGTAACAATTGAAGCTAACAAGGTAATGGAATCTATCAAGGTAAGGAAAAAGTACCAACTTAAAGAAACATACTGCTTCGGACTATAAAATGTGTGTAGGGAAAGCTGCACTCGCTGGCTATGTTTCCTCATACACACTGCCGCAGAGGGGAGACCAGAGTGCAGATTTCACCGTGGGGCCCCCCTCCCTTCTCCGTGTGTGAGGAAGAAGAGATGCCGAAGTGTGACATCTAGTGACATAATTTTTGTGGCTGAAATCTGTTTTTTTTTTCCAGATTTTCTGCTCTAAAAACTGGTTGCGTCTTATAGTCAGGTGTGTCTTAGGCTGGGTTTCCACTGCGTCAAAATCACTTGGTTTGACAGCATCATGATCCATGATGCTGTCTCCACATGTGTTGGTCTCCACATTACATTAAAATCAACTTAGACCACTACATTGATTTTGACGCATCCGTCTGTAACGCAAGGGGGTACGCCAAAGCACCCATAGACAATACATTGAATCTGTTACCGACAGATGGGCATTCGTCAGTAATGGACTGTTTTCCCCATAAAAAAAAAAAGTTACATATGCCCTGACGGAAGCTTAACGGATGTCTGACAGGTGCTTAACGCGTGCCCCCAATGCATCCTGGGTGCGTTGACAGAGGGACTCTGACAGACTGAAAAACTTAGTGGAAACCCAACCTTATAGTCGGAAAAATACGGTAGTTATACAATTATCAAATAATAATTTTAAAAATCATGTAAAAGATAATGGTCTAGTTAATTGTGTGAATACATCCATTTTTCTTCTGAGGCTTACGACCTTAGACAGACATTGATGTGAAAGTACAGATAGAGTAGGAAGTAGGAAGTGGGTAAAACCTCTGACAAGTTGTTTTGTTGCTTTTCGTGTTGTTTAAGTCCCTTATGCTTCCTGTCCCCGAGATGCATGAGACAATGGGGGAAATCTAAGTGAGGGGAACTTCTGTCTTAGACAGCTGTTACATGTTATGTCCATTGAAATATATATATATGCCATATCCTGTTTAAAATTGTTGAATTTTGAGTCACTTTACTGTCCCATTGACAGATAAATGAGGTAAAAATTTAAGCGCCTGAAGTGAGAGTCTCGCCTTGAGCTGCAGATGCTTAACTGAAAGGTCACATGGACAGAATCTTCTGGTTTTCAAACTAAGGGGAAAACAGCAACCACCTATTGTAGTTTGGTCAGACATATTGGTAATTATTGACCTGGAAACACATAACGTCTACTATGTATCTAAAGTCCAAATATTACTATTTAAGAAAAACACTTGTATGGGCAGAATGCAATTGCTTTTTTTGGGTTAAGCAATACTTAAACATACTTTATTTTTATATTCAAAACAGAATGGGAAATAGTGTTTGTATGTGACCCCTTGTATCTCTTTCTTAGGAAGGGAAAGCAGTTTAGTTGTCTCTGCAAAATAGAATGAATTTGCATCTAAGAATGAGTTATTTGGTTCGGCTCTTTTCCCGTAGTACCTAAATGTTAGCATCAGCATTTAAAATTTTGTCTTAATAGGAAATCTCCTCACTTATTGACAATTTAAGCAAGATTCATTTACTAGATTATGGAGCATTTAAAATATATTCTAGAGAGACCCTTTAGAAGGGGGATGTAATTTTAGGAAAAACTAATGGTTTTAGCTTAGTGAAATTCACTTCTGCTACAAGCATTAGATTTAATAGTGGCCAAGTACTGTTTTTTATCATAGAGATTTTATTACCGCTTCCAGGTAGTCAGTTCAGATTATATGTGCTTTAAATAAATACAGTTTTTTAAGTGGGGCTATCATATACTGTCATTAGTATTCTACGCTTTGCCAGAATTCGTTTTCTATGTTTATAGCTGTTGGAGAAGTTTGTGTGTAACATTATTACCTGTGTCATGTAATCTTTACAACTTTATAAAGAAAACAGTTGGAGGTACACTGGTTTTCATTTATACTCAAAAGATACAAGGCCACCATCACAAGGTAGGTGGGGGAAGTAAAGACGTCTTTATCATCACTATTTATAATTTTTATTTTTTACTTATAAAGTGCCAACATCTTTGCTTTAAAAGCGCTGTACAGGGTTTAAATGCAACACAAGCTTACTAGAGATGGTCGAAAAAAAAAAAAATGATTTTGAGTTAATTGCAAATCCCGTGAACATGGTATCATCACCAAACTTGCTGGAGATGTATAGAAGGGTTGGGGAAAACTGCAAAAAAAAGTATGTCTCTAAAGGTAGCCATACACGGGTCGATTTCCCACACGATTCCTGGCCGATCGATCACCGGGCGCGTGCACGCGGATCGATCGCCAAGGAATCGCGTGCAGCCCACCTTGCCCGATCGACCCCGCCTGATCGACATGGCCCCCAAATCAGATCGGCCAAGAGAACCAACCTGTTGGTCTTTTCTGATCGATTCAGCACACATCAAGGGGAGTTGCCATTTGTGAAGCGATCGATCGGGCACGGAATCGTCCAGGAATCGGTGGCCTAAGGTGGTAGGCACAGACTTAATTGGGCGATCGATTGCCCATCCGATCCCCTGTGGCATCGTCGGAATCGATCGGATGGGTGATCGATCGTTCATGGAATTGACACATGTATGGCTAGCTGAACACAAATAGTTTTTCTGTATATTAAGTTCAAAGTCAAAGAAAATTTTTCGAAAATCGGAATTTCAACTTTGTTTTTTAACTTAATTTATGCAAAAACTCCATGTGCTACAGCAAAACTTTTTTTTTCCAATGTTCCCACAACCCTTCTCTATATCTCCAGCAATTATGGTGATAATACCATTTTCAGAGGCTTTGCAATCAACTCACAAATTTAGCAAGTCAAAAAATTCGACCATCTCTAAGGCTTACATGCAATTGAATGAGATAATGTGTAGGCCAGACTAAAGAGGTGGGTTTTCTGGGCTTTTTTGATAATGTTAAAAGTTTAAACACTTCTCTAATGGGAAGAAGGATGGATTTCCAGAGAGCAGGAGTGACCCTAGAGAAGTCTTGAAGCTATGCATGCGATGATATACTTGCCTTCTCTTTCATCTTCCAAAGACTGCTCAATTACAAGGAGTGATTAGGAGATTTGTGACAGCATTTCATTTACCACAATGCCCCCTCCACTAAGAAAACAAGAGAAATTAATAATTCAATGGCTTGATATTTCTGTTCACAAGGCAGCTGAAAACATGAAAATGTTTATGTCATTTAGAAACATCAAACTTTATATTCAGCATCTAAGGCTGAGTTTCCACTTGAGCGGAAGCCCGCGGCGCGGCTGCCGCCGCTAAGGACCACCGCCGCTAAGGACCACCGCCGCTAAGAACTGCATCTCATGCGGTTTCTAGCGGCGGCCATTCATCCCTATGGCCGCGATCAGTGCTGGGCGGCCGCGGAATTGCGCGGACGGCCGCCTAAAAACTCGGTCGGATGCAGCCGCGCCGCGGGCTTCCGCTTCTAGTGGAAACAAGCCCTAATGCTAAATTAGCCCTCTGTCATAAGAGAATCAAGTTACAAAATGAGCAGGATTTTCATCTTAGGTATCAGCCTCAATGTCTTGGGGGCATGAAAAGGTGCCGTTACATGTGGTTATGTGTTAAGCTGGGCATACACGTACCAATTCCTGCACGATCCGATCCCAGATCCGATGCCGTGCGCGCCCCTGCATACCTTAAGGATCGGGTCGTGCAGGAATTGGATGCAGCAACTGACGAGGATTGGGCTAAATTAGCCGCCCGCCGATGGTTAATTTTAGCCCGATCCCATTAGTTTGGCTGGGGACTGCTGCCCCTAGCCAAACTAATGAGCTGCAGATGCAGAGTGCTGGCCGATTCTGGGCACCAGCAGGCAGGCGTGATGACGTCATCACCCCGCTCCTAGTGCAAATAATCGCATAAGGAATGTATGATGTACCTCATATTACATGATTTTGGTAGAACAAAATTTGATTGTACAGAAATTGTATGGAAAGATTGTAAGGTGTATGGGGGCCTTAACCCATCAATGAATACAGAAAGTTTGGAGTTTACGTGATGCCCTTTATTGGCTAACTTTGATTATGCCTGATGAAGGGAACTGACTTTCACTATACATACATCTTAAAGATAGTCATCAACATGATGTGCAGTGATGGCCGAACTGCCCGCAAGGCGGACGGTGGACTTCTTTAAAAGTCCGACCCGTCCGTTCGCGGACAGTCCAGGCCGATGTTCGGCCATCACTAATGATGTGTGAAAGCTCTGTCCTGCCACACTAAAGCTGGCCAAACATGCGGCGATCATTTGGAGAAAGATTGTTTGGGAATCTAACGTTGCCCATCTGGAGTCATCGATCCCGCTCCAAGAAAATGTCCGTCAGTCTAACATCGCCATTATTTTGTACAATGTTTCACCCAGGGATTGGTTATCAAAGGTGATGCGCATTTATTCACCGAATGTCACTACGTTGGGATCAATAGTTCATCGCACTGGAATTGTGCTCCGCCGCGATTGCCCGTGGCACGGTTATAAAAAAAACCGTGCCACGTGGCAAACGCTCAGAGGGTTAAGCAAACAGAAACCTGGCCCTAGGGGCATAATGACCTGAGGGGAGTGAAAGTGTATCTACAAGCACATTAGCTCCTATAGGTTGAGAATCATTTCATAACATATGCTGTGCCCTAGGAAGTGTAATCAATGAGAAATGAGTTGTTGTAAAGAGGTCCTTGGCTGATGAGGATATCTTCAGGGCAAGGTTTCTGAAAGTTGTGTGAGGGAATCCTGGCAGCCAGGTCCCTGTAACCATGATCCCCTCACACAGCTGTCCTCAGCCGACTCACTCCTCAGGAATCTTACAAGATTCAAGGGAGATTAACATATTTTGTCCCTCATATTGCTCTGCCAAGGAAATGAAGGGAATGATAAACCACTTCTTCTATCCCAACCCAGAATATTTATGTGTGTTATTATGGCTCCATTTCTGCTATGTTCTAATAAAGGGACAAGCAGCCAGAGAAAGGACACTTTGATGACACCGTCCCTGAGCTAAGGTTCCGTAATAAAAAATGCACAACCTTAGATGTGTGTTAGGAACATATGAGTGCTTTTGGAGCTCTGTATAAATGAAGCCCTCACCGTATGGCCATAAATCTGTCTGCAAGGCTGATTGTGAATTAGCTGTGATTTTGTTTCATGTGTGTGATTTATATGTGTGTGAATAAACTTCTTGGAGGTCATTCACAAATGTGGAAAAATGTGACTCTGCTTCTTGCTGCTTGTAATGCTATGTGCCTGTTTTTTCTTGTACTTGCTCTCACAGACATGTGACATTGCTGAAAATGAAGCATGGACACGTGCAATTTGTATTGGAAAAATGTAAACGTGTCAGACTACTAAATCCACACTCATAGCTCTGCCTACTATTACTTTGATGATCCTTGTTTCACTTGATTATTGTTCCTTAACTTTTGGCAACAAATCTAACCCAATGGTAGCATCTTGTTGAGCAATGAGAGCATTTTTAATATATAAGTACAATGGACATATATCAGAGCATGGCACCTAATTGGGGCCTAGTTCCAGAGCTGAGGCCTAGCCTCATTTTTACAGAACATGGCCCCCAAGTAACAACCCTGTGAGAGACATGCGCATACGATTTGTGCTTTTCATGATGGTCTTACTTTATATTGAGATATTTAATCAAGTCTAAAAAAATATGAAGGCTTGTTGTATTCATATTTGTCTTTATTTCATCCATGGAACCTTGGAGCGCCGCCACTCCAGGCTAGCTCCCAGCTCTGTGGGTGCTGGCCCCTCAGACTAGCACTGAGTAGTTCACTATCAACAAAAATTTGGATGAATATCCCACAAGCGGTTTTTGGAAAACATATCTTCTGAATTTGATCTATGCTAAAAAATGCAATACAGGCTACAAACGCCCAGCATATGTGTCTCTGACATGTTCTTGTTTAAATATAGAGGCAGGTGAAACATGTCAGACAGAGGCACATATTCATAGCCTGTATTGCCTATGGTTTTAGCATGGATCAAATAAAGATATGTTGTAATCTAAGAATGGTTTGGTGTGGTGAGTGCAGACATTATCCAATTTCCATTTGTTTGTCAGACAGATCATGAAAAGTAGTGCAGTGTCAAAATTATTTTCATTCTCTTTCTGGAAGAGAAAATGCAATCAATCCTTATCCAATCCCAATCCTTATTTAACAGAGATCTTATGACAAAAGCTGGGCATAGATGGGCCGATTCCTGCCCAATTCGACAGCTGATCGTATGCCGTGCGCGTTCCTGCATCCGATCGGCGGTCGGGTCGGCAGGGAATCGGGTGCACCAACTGGTCATATTGGCCAAAAATTCAGATCGGATTCAGGGTGCCCGGTCGATTCTCGGCACTGGCGGCCGTGATCATACTAGTCATTGTGACTCTAGCTTCTGTACTTGTGGTCATGCATGGATACCGATACCAAAGTGTGGGTTATGGTGTTTAAGCATATATGAATTAAGAAGGGTTGTCTGTGTTGCTTGTATAACAAACAATTGGATATTTCCCATAATCTTTATTGCTGGCTTACAAGATCATCCTTTTATACACTAGTCATAATTCCACAAACAGGACCTACTGCCTTTTGAGATCTCAAATCATTTAAAAATGTAGCAACGTTAGCTAAGTATCTGGTCGGTAAAGAGGGTGGAGGAGCGCTCCTTTGTGTCATTCAGATTGGTGTGTGAGGAATTGGCAATCCAGCTAATCAGATCATTGCCATAAAGCAGCTGCAAAAATATAAACATAACACATCTATAACATTTATATTCAAATTGTAGAATGTAAAATTGTCTTAGTATATCTTTATGAATGTTGATATATAATACAGTTCTATGAAAAACAAATGGACTTGTTTTTAACTCCTTACATCATCACCTTTCATTGCTGAGAAATGGGAGAAGGGCCTCTGATTTCCTTTAAGCACATTTATGCTTTTATACTTCACTTTTATGTGCTGTAATAATGTTGTAACCACGGCTGCAGTTCTGTATATTTGGAATCCCCAGTAAAGTCTTGACTGGGATTTCCTTGGCACTGACTGTGGTTCTGGCTACATGATTATTTTATTTAGACAATGCAGAGCACCTGGAATATGTTTTAACTGTCTCTGGTGTGCATAAGAGAAGTCTACTTAGAAGTCAACTGGAATTGTTTATAGAAGGGTGAACATGGCAGGGACAATGCATGTAAAAGAATGTGTTAATACCACTATATTTCCAAAATAACATACAACCTTCAATATTTGTTTTATTTTGGCAGATATAGAAAACATATTGTAGTGCAGCCTATTACATGTTTGTTAATATATTCTTAAATGTGAGTTTAACATTTTCATTTGGTACCAGCATACCTGTCAATATAATTGTGGCAGAAAAATACAGGAAGACAAATACAGTGACAGTGACTCTGTGGTTCTTCCAAGTTCCAAATGCAGGAAGTGACATCATTGACGTCACTTCTGGTATCGAGAGGCCTCGCTTACATTTAGTTGTGGGCTGATTTAGAAGGAAGAGGCATTACTCTCCCTGCTAATGTCCCACACATTATCAGGAGGGAGAGTAATGCCCCCTACCTCCTAAATTACTCCAATTTCAATATCCAGGAAAATCCAGGATTTTGTGAAATCAGGATTTGACCGGGAAAGCCACATAAAAAGTTACTTTCTCGGCCAAAACGGAATAGTTGACAGGTGGGAGGTACCAGCCCCTTGCACTCTTTGTATAGCGCATACTCGGGAAGTGAGGAGCAGATGCAAAGAACACAAGAGAGTAGAGACGTGACTGTAATGCCCCAGGGCACACAATCATATACCAATACAATAAAAATACAAATACAGGGCAAGCAGTGTTTAAGCCATATCAGAAATCAAGATGGGTCAATGTTGGCAACAAAGACACTAGCAGAAGGACAGGTAGACCTTGGGGCTCAGAGGCTATATTGGGCAATGATGTGCATGATGAATCCTCATTAAATAGGCAGATTACCCAATCACATTTTGCCACCTGGGGCTAAAGCATTGGAAAAAATGGCTGGTGAATCTCCTACAACTGATTGCAAGACAGCAGGGTCCCTGGAGTGTAGAGCCCAGCCACAAAGACACCGCTAATGCCATTTGGCTGAACAGTAGTGCAGCTAAAAGAGATCCCTCCTACAGAGCGATACCTAGGGTCACCAAAGATGACACAGGTTCGCTGGTAGGGCAAGTACCTTGCATTAAGTTTACGAGTCTTTTGTTTTTTAACTTCATCAGGGGCTCAACCAAGTAAAGGGACCTCAATTCACTGGTTAAGGGACCAACGGGGAGCCTCTGATCCATGGATTCCATGTTAATTTATAGTAGGTAGGTGAAAAGAATAGTCCTCCCCATATTCTTTAGGCTCCAGTGGAAGTACAAAAACAAAACGTACATTGGGATAACTCGTTACAATGTATGGGGGCACCAGCTCGTCATGTCCAGCCTAGTCATTAGTGGCACCCAGGAAACCAACAGTTGAAACCTCATGGTCATTGGACCCTTTTATTGACTTTTTTATGGACATTAAACACATTGATTATTCATATAATTGTCTACTGGTGTGTTAAGTTTACCATTCAGGCCTACAAAGTCCCCCTGTCTTTACTGCTTTGTAAAGAAAAAAAATATTCCGGGGCAACAAATTGCTTTGTTTGCTCAAGCTACAAATATTCTCTTGATTGACAGAAAAAATCTATTAGCATATAAAACACCATTCATGTATATTTTATCTGTGTGTCTAGTCATTTGCCTGCCTGTTGAGCAACATTAACAGCTTAAACATCTTCAAATACTGAATTAATTAATCAGTTGGAAGCATGGGGAGGTGTCAAGTAGGTTGGTGTCAGGAGACAAATGGTTGTAGCATTAGAATCTATGGTTTATATAGGTCAAAGCAACATGGAAGACAGCAAAAACCTGCAAGGGAAAACAAAAATGTCATAAGGTTATTTTTAGGCTTAATCCTTTTTATATAGAGAATAACAAGTCACCTTTAAATCCTTAATAATGAATAAAGGGATTTTTTTTTCTTCTTAATGCTTGTTGGTGTATTGGTGAAATGCCATCATCAGCAGTTCGTGTTTGCTGAATTTCCGAAGTCACATTAGAGTGAAAGCTATTTCGCACTGTGTGACTTATTTTGTTTTCCTCCCTTGGAACAGGAGTTGGATGTGTTCATCTCCGGAGACCATGGCCAGTTCAGCATTATGTTTTGCTGTTTACGGTGGCAGTTGGTATTTGGATCATTGCTTCCATTTATACCATTAGGGTTTGCTTGCTGTAAGAAAAGGGCTCATGTCACTTATTTCTATGTATCTCTGCCCAAATCTATGTAAACCTATTTTCCTTTTGAGTGAAACAGCAAGTGCGTGCCATGTAGTTGACGTTATCAAAGCAATTATTCCTACAATAAAATTACTCATCCAAGCTAACCCTAAAAGCTATCATTCCACTGTGTATTTCGATGTTGACTTTCCTTTTCCGCTGACAGGTAATTAAGTCCGCAGAGCATAGCGTTGCTCACACATTGCTTACCTTTTGAAAATGGCAGCTTGTTGTAAGGTATATGGGTGAGCATCAAGTAAAATATTCCAGTATTAGGTTTTTAAGTTGCAAATCTGTTAACCCTTCCTGATTGTGACCTGCAGAATTGCGCAGGAGATTACATCTAGGACTTCTATAGCTGTGTAGAGACTAGGAAATAGCTAAGACTCATATAAAGGAGGGTTAATTGCCCTCCAGGAGGAAAGGAGTCCCCCCTCATTCATTGAGTGTCGTCTAATTGAAATGAGTATTTGCAGCCTTGCTAATTGTCTCAACGTTCTAGGGAGGCGTTAATTAGCTAGTAAAAGATACAAAGAAAAGGCCAGAGCTAGCAAAAACTACAAGAGAAAACTAAAAGAATCTGAACAGAAGGCAGACGTTTTATAAGAGCAAAATGTTCCTTCGCTGTCACATAGTTCTGTCCCATGCCTGGAATTGTTTCTATGCGTAGCAGAGTTTAACTGCCTTCACCAACTATTAAATGGATTATATAAGGTTCAGCAAATGAACATCCATAGTGAACTACGGGGTTCCTTGGTTATTCTCTCACACTTCAGTAACTCTAAATATGTAATCTTCGCTGTCGAGTACTGAAGTAAACAGTGGAGGGATGTTAAGAAGTTATCTGATCACCAACAGTTTTCTTTCCCATATCACGCAGAAAGGAAGAGGATTTTATCCTACAAGAGAATCATTAATGCATATGCTCCTGACCTCCACTAAACCCGTTTTGCTACAAATTTGTAACAACACTTTTCTTTTGTAACTTTAAACTGCATAGACAGCTAGAAAGTCATGCAGATGTTAGGTTATCTATATAGAATAGTATTAGTTGGGATAATGTCATCAAATCTAACAACTAAGCAAGAATAAGCATGCGTGTTGCCTGATACAACTTGTGGGATTGACGACATGTGGTATTTCTGAAGACAATGTAGCTTGTGTAAAGGCTCCTAAACTGATTTTAGAAGTATAAGAGAGCCACACAAAAAATATATCCCCTAGGAATGATCATTGTGAAACTATTCCAGGCATCTAAAATAGAAATTTCCTTCTGCTTTGTTTCTTTCTCAACATCTAGTGTCAGACATCTGCAAATTGGCAAGGAAACCGTGTGGTTTACCCTCACATGTGTTATTCATAGACTCCAATTTCCAAAATCCTGAGTGAGTTCTACCCTATAGAAGTGGGTATGAATCCATGTGCTGCAACCATACACAAACCTAATATAAATAAAAGGCTGTGATGTATACAGCATGTTATGGCATTTCTCTCTACTTCAGATTTCTCTACTACAAATCTACAAAAATTTAGACATGACATGTGCCTAAAATAAAAAAAAACTATTAAGTATGGAGTTAGGGCTTCATCAGGACTGTCCCAAACATTAAAAATTCCAACATAAAGGTCACTGTCGACAAAGACTGTAGAGATTTTCGATGGAATCTCCTGATTCACCACTCAGTATGATGTACTTCAGGATGTCACTCCTATCAGACAAACCCCTGTGTTAGAATGTAATCCCCAAACAAAAATATGCTTGGTCAAGAGCACAGACAGTGGCTTCAACAGCTCTTCATGTCACACATATTGTGCACATAAGTGGTGGATGAGGGGGTGAACAAGTAGGCTTCATAGGTTCTGATATAACTCCGCTGTGGAAAGCATATTCTGCTCTCTGCATATCTGCAGCTATATGTAAAGTTTGGAACAGTCCAGATGAATCCCCAAATTAATAATTGAAAAGCATTCAAAATCGGCACCAGTTCACCCTGCAGGGAGGGAATACCAGGAAATCATATTTGCCGTATTTGTAGAAAAATACTTAAGAAGATAAATTTGAGGCTACCTTAATGAGGAGCTTATCCTAGCTTCTCTTACATATAACAATGCATGTAGGTTAAATTGTCCTCAAAAAGTGTTTACCAGAAGGTATGCCCGGTAGCTGCAGCAAGTGTAGGTGGGAGGGCTCTTGACTGAGTCGGCATGGTTGCGATTGGGGGCAGGTCAGTTAGAAGGGGTTAGGATCAAGGGAGGAAGAGGAGGGGTAAGGAGAGGCCATATGTAACAGCTCGCCAGTGAGACCCTCTTTGGATGCTGCAATCACCCACCCTCCATCCCTTTGTGAATGTGTTCATATGTGCATTTTGTATTTTCCTTCTAGGTTTTGTCACAGCATGGCTGGACCTCGACAGTGCCGGGGAAATTAAAGTCTATGCTCAGGATCTTGGTAATGTGCTAGTTAATGAGGGCAGTCACCAGACCCTGGTAATGTGGTGGTGGGGTTAAGCCCCCACCCAGTTTCATATGTTTATTCCAGTAAGGAACCCATCGAGCTAGTGATGTAAGGACAGGTGGCCGGTAAAGTTTGGAAATGTTAACGTTTGGTATGGTGGCACTGTCAGGGGGATCCAGATTCCTTACAATTGTTTTATTCTGTTTTATATACTTGTTGGCTGTGGCCTGTAATATTTATATATTTAATATATATAAAATTACATAATCCAAAAAGAATAAATGGGTCGTGTCTTTATTTTAGTTGGTTAAGATAACAATCGCAATCACTCAGGTATCCCACAGTCAGGCTATTTCCATTAGCAATTGTCTTTTTGTAAGCTTCCTAAAGATTCTTAAAAATATATAGATATACCTATATATTTAGTAGTCCTGTACAAATTTACAGTTTACAAATACTAACATTCTGTATCTCGGCAATAAGAGTGTTGTACCGTGTAGCCATTGATTACAACCGAACTAACTGAAATCATTAGAGAAGCAAGCTTTCAGGTTGTCTCAGATCCCTTCTTTATGCTTAATACAATTTTGGTCTTTGAGACCTGAGGTGCGGTACAAGTGCAGTACATTGTGGCATCTTCCATCTTAGCAATAGTAGAGGGTTGCACCGTGTTAGCCATCAATGAATACAGAGAGATTGGAGTTTAAGTGATCCCTTTATTGGGTAACTGAAATCATTAATAAGCATGCCTTCGGGATGTCTCAGATCCCTTCTTCACGCTTAACCCCCCTAGCGCTTTTGATGGCTCCATCTCATCCAGCACTGACTTGTCAGTATTGCAGACGACGAGATGGAGCCGTCAGATCAGAAAAATGAGATCCCCTGCAGCACATACTCACTGTTCTGTGCTGTCCCGGTGGATCCTCTTAGCTTGCTTCTTCACTGAAGCAAGCCGATGTCACCCCTCTCTCCTCCCCCCGTGACGTGATGACGTCACATCGGGGGGGCGCGGGACATTCAAATGTAAATTAGTTAGTTAATTTCAAAGAGAACATCTGCCCCCAGTGTTTTTCCAGGTGTGCACTTTAAAGTTAACCCTTTCAGAGGGTGCCAAAGGGCATTGTATTGG
This sequence comes from Ptychadena robeensis, assembly GCA_036250615.1. Taxonomy (NCBI): domain Eukaryota; kingdom Metazoa; phylum Chordata; class Amphibia; order Anura; family Ptychadenidae; genus Ptychadena; species Ptychadena robeensis. The sequence goes on along the minus strand of CM070033.1, from coordinate 99,727,206 downwards.
ATACAGTGATAACTGTATCCAATACAATTCAAAGTAAAACAAAACACATAACACATTTCCAATTGTAATAAAAATGTTATTATAAACAAAACATAAATAGAAATACATGCTGTTTTGATACCTTTTATACATTTTTTTAATGTACTTTTTTTTGTATAATTGTGTGTTTCAAACATTATTATATTCAGGATGTCTACTAGACCATTGTACGGACATATGTTGGGAAGTTACAGGCCTACAACATTAAAAAATTCCATTAGAGTCCATGGTGCGCTTTTGGTACAGAAATCTGTACCTTGCAAGAGCGCTAGGGAGGTTAATACAGTTCTGGTCTTTGAGACTCTCATTTATACTCAAAGTTACAAGATCATAAATATTTTAATTAGGTCAAGAAAAAAATTTCACTCTACAGTTGTGTGAGTTTCTTCAGATGGTTTTTGAATTTCAGAAAAGTGTGGTATATTGTGGTATCTTCCATCTTAGCAATAGTAGAGTGTTACTACAGAGTTTAGAGTTCAAGTGTACTGTGTCTTGTTAAACCTGGTGTCATATACTCTACGCTCTTCTCTTGAATAGAAATGTCTCAAGAACACTTGTGTTACATTTTTAAGGCTATGTTCCCACTTACGGGATCAACCACGGTGATTATCGCGCGGTGGCCAATTGCATGCAATTACTGACACGGCGCGATTGACCAGGCGATTTAAATAAATAAATAAAATGGCCCCAATTAAAAAAAAAATCACCCATAGAGAATGAATGGCCGTGACGGAAGTGGGAACATAGCCTTCAGTGTTCTCCCCAAATTTTTTTTCAGCCGGGCGGTGCGATGACGTCATGACGCGATGACGTCATCGCGCCGCCTGCACCGGTCCGGCGGCCTCTCTGATAGGTCCAATCAGAGACAAGTCCTCTGACAGGCGGCGCCTCCCCATTCTTCAGGAGCGCGCCGCAGCCACTGAAAGACTCCGGCCCGCGGCTCCGGTAGTGTGCCGCGGGCCGGAGTCTTTCAGTGGCTGTGGCGCGCTCCTGAAGAATGGGAGGCGCAGCCTGTCAGGCTGCTCGCCGCAGAGGACTTGTGTGCCGGGCGGGGACTAAAATCTCCCGGGCAGGCCGCCCGGCCAATCTGCTCTGGGGAGAACACTGGCCTTACTTATGCAACAAGGTAGTGTTAGGGCAACTAGATGGCTCTTAGTGCCCCTGTGCAGCAGTGAACAGTTACCATTATAAATAAAAAATCTTACATTAGGGTTTTCCATAAACTCAAATGACTGATGGATTATAGTATAAGGAATTTAATCGGATCAATTAGTCATAAAGCATGGTTTTCTTGGAAATGTCTTGAGTGTCATGAGAGGTTAGGTTGAATTTGTAGCTTGTCATCTACGAATCGAGAGCAGAACAGATTAAAAAAGGATGCAGGAACATGCTTGGTTTAAATGTTGGAATTAATATATATCTTTCATGTGCCTCTCTGAATTATTAACATTTCGACTAAAGGTATGCTATGCTTATTTAGTATGTACCTGCTTAGCATACTGTTCCCATTTTTGGCTGTATGTACCAAAGCACATATGCTTTAGGCTGTTTGGATTATTCAGATGATGCTTATAAATTACAGTTTTCAAATAGTTCTCCAGACTTTAAAAATGCTCAACTTTCTGATGTTTTGTTTTGGAGATTTTTGTTCTCTTGACAGGTACATTTTATACAAAATTTGGTTAAATAATTTTTGCAGTATTTTCCTATATTATTCTTTATATAAAAAAAATGTGTTCTTCTACCACCGTTGCTACCACATGGAGGATCAGTTAGTAGGAGCCTTCCCTTCAATTTACTTTAACAACACGTCTATTGGTCGTTGTAGAAGAATGATTGCAAATAATGCGAACCAGTTGCATGGAAGCATTCCTCACTGTTTAATGTTTAAGTCCATATATGTCTAGTATTGGTCATGCACCCAATCAAAGATATGGTAGTGCTCATGCACACAAAAACCTTTATCAAAGCTATACTTTCTCATGTCAGAGACAACAGACTGGGTGAAAGGCCTTGACAATACTGCCCTTTAAGGATTGCCACAAAAACCAATATTTCTGTGAGGCACAATGACACCAGCCAACATGGTTAGTTGGTTTAGAGCTGGCCTGAGAAAAGTAAGAATCTTTTGGGATTTCTGCTGAACTGAGGTATTGTATGCAATCCCTCTAGTGTTCCCTCAGGCAAACTCTGACTCTAACAAATATATGACGTCTTAGATGTGTAGTAGAAGACACTGTTAGTTTGAAAATGTACTTCTTAAGGTGGCCATAGACATTTCGATTTGCAGATGATTTCGCCACAGATTGACCTTTGTGTGTGTGGCAATCGCTCTGCCGCGAAATCAGGTGCAAATCGTGCCGAAATCGCGCCCAACAGAAATTGGCTCAGAAATTGATCTAACAAATTACATCCAATCTTACTTATAGCCATAGTAAATGCTGGAACACAAAGACTGTGCGGCCGATTCTCGGAATGACCGGCCGTGCACGATGACACCATCTGATTTGCTGAGAAATCGGCCCGGACTCAACACGTCTATGGCCGGCTTTAGTCAGTTTGAGAAATGTTGGTGCTTAGTCCTTAATGTTTAGTCCTTCTATCCATTTATGAGATCTCTGTCTCAGCAGAGCCATATTAAACAATTTGTTTGTAGAGACAGAAATATAAGTGAGTATGGTGATTATATAAGAATGTCAGTTGAGGGACAGTAATGGAAAGTGAAATGGGTATGATTTACCTGAATTATTAGGTTAAGGAGTCAACTAACTACCACAAGTTTACCAGCCGCACATATGAAGATCCTATGCGATGATAATGACTTTAATTTTAAACAAATAAAGCACATTTCTACAGAATTTAATTCTAATAATTAAAAAAAAAAGTTAAACACATAACAGCATAAGTGCATACAGCATAAGTGCAGAAAGACCATGACCCTCAGACCACCTTAGGAGGAATCATGACCCATAAAAATGTATTTGAATTCCCAGTCCATTTAATTTATCTTCACATGTCTCTATTCTATTCTTCTCCAAAACTACTCTATAAGCTCTATCCTGTTACGTTTCCTCTAACGCCTCAAAAAACAACTCCATGCTTCATTCATTTGCTTGTCAGATTGTACTTTCGACCAATCCCTCCAAGGCAAAGCTCCAAGTCTTTATTCCTCCTCCCAAATATCAACTAGCTTCCATGAAACAAATAAGCAATTATACTTTTGCCTTACCACACTAGGACAAGAACATGCACTAGTGAATCAGCTAAGACTGTCTTTCATTACAGAAATGTATTTTACCATTAGTATACAGTATATCTTAAGCTGGGCATAGACGTTTGGATTTGAGGTTGATCTGCCACAAAATCAGCTGCAAATGTAATACCTAAAAGCAAAATTTGGCCACGAATCGGCCAGTAAATCGATCTAAGAATTAACGGGCATGTCTGTAAATTTAAGACCGATACCATTACTTTGGCTGAGGACCATCCAAAGTAAGTGCCGGCACACAAAGTATGTGTGCACGACCGGCTGTAGAATCGGTGAAGAATCTAAACGTCTATGACCAGCTTTAGACATGGAGGGAAGCTGACTTGTTAAGGAAACTTTGTCTGGTCTTTTCATGGATAGTTAAAGAATCCTGCGTAATAGGGTGCTGACCTTGTTTTTGGGTTCTCCTTGGATGCAAATATTTCTGAAAATATGGCTGTAATATTGTTACAATATTATACAATAATATTGTTCTAATGTGAAAGTGCTACATTCAGCAGGGTGCTCAAATCTTGTTTGCATGACCCACCAGAACTTTCCTGGTGGTGGGGACCAATCTTAAAGGACGTGCTGGAAACTTTGCCCAACTTGATTATTAGACATGGTGAACTCTATACCTCTCTGTGACTCTGAGGTACCTCATCCAGCAGCGGCTAGCAGGGATGGTTGAGACCTGTAGTGCTATCCTTTTCCCTCTGAGTGTATCTTCACTAGCGATGAGTAGCATAGGCAATATTCCAATTTGTGGCATTTCTCAAATTATTCTTCAAATATAAGCAAATTCTAGATCTCCTGTCCAATATATCGGCATTTGTAATGCAAATTATTGTAAAAGCAATGTGTGTTGTCGCGGCAATATCTAGTGGCAGAATGTGAAATTGTAGATGCAGTACAATCTTTTGAAACAACACTAAGAAGTAATTCTGTGCAAAAATCTGCATTTGTACATGCAAATATTACATACGCAATGCATGGTACTTTACTCAGAATATCGAATATATGAGATTTTGAAGATAAAGTACTTAATTCTGGATCTTCTCGAATTCTAGAAGAGCTAATACTAATCTTACCCAGAGCCCAGCAGCCTCCACATAAACGACATGGGCTGTCAGCACCTCCCCAAGGATGGGACACAGCTTACATCTATCTGATTGAACACACAGAACAGTATATACCAGATATAACCTAAATGTAAATACAGGGTATCCATGCCTACATTTTCTGCCTCAGTTCATACCCAATAAACCCCTCTATAGCATAGTATGGTTGTGATTCATTGAGGGGTGTACTAATCAGAGAAAGTAAAAATTAAAAATTATGGAGCAGAAAAAAAGGAGCAAGAGCTGAGTTACATTGCTGGTTCCCAGTCACATATTTAGTGGGGGGGGGGGGGGGGGGGGGGGGGGGGGGGGGGGGGGGGGGGGGGGGGGGGGGAGGTATAAACCTGTGTTGGACATTACAAAGAACGGTGGATCTACTTTCACCTGCCAAGGGGCTCTTGGCACAAGTAATTATCATTCCACCTCCATAAATGTTCAGTTTCATTTATATAAACCTATTTGTTGTCCCTGAAAAGGGTCTGGGCACTATTCTAGATCTAAAGGTTTGGAGGAGCTCATTAAAATCTGAAAGTTCAGAATTAATAAAAAATGTAATTGTATCATTTGTGCTTAGAAGTTAAAGGCAAAAAAACGAGGAATTTTGTCTCTTTCCTTTCTCATTCTCATTCATTCCAAGACTTCTAACTAGGGCAAAGGTCCTGGAGTTATCATTTCTTTTCCTAGGTATATCTCATTACCTTGGCGGCCTTGGTTGAAGAACTGGAGGAGGTTCTCTTTCTATTTTAATAACTAAGAATGACAGAAGTAACTTTACCCAATGTTCCTCTTGTGACAACAAATGGTTTCACAATGCAGTTATTCAACTGTAGGGCCCAAGAAAGGCATTGCAAGTTTCTTCAACCTTAAAGCGGTTGTAAACTGAAAAAGAAAAACACATTCATTACCTAGCAGGGCTGTGGAGTCGGAGTCGAGGAGTTGGAGACATTTTTGGGTCCCTGGAGTCGGAGTCGGCAAAAAATGGACCGACTCCGACTCCTACTAAATTTAAATGGGAATGACATTTTTTTCTCTCCAGCTCTCCAGAGCTGACAGCAAGACGCCGGTCTTCATTGAGACTAACAGCATCGGCTAGAGATTAATCGACATGTCCGCTCTCTGGCCGGCCGAGCTGTGGGGTGACAGCGATCTGTCACCCCATGTGGGCTCCCCCGA
>CM070033.1:99700856-99721526 GCA_036250615.1 Ptychadena robeensis | reverse complement strand
TGGGAAGGAGGGATTTTGTTGTTGTTGCAGTGAGAGGAGCTGCTGACATTTCCCTGCCAGAAAGTCCTGCGGCTGTGACGCTGATGTCATAATCCCACGGGACTGGGCAGACGCAACGTTATACAACCCCAGGGGCACTTGGGATAAATCTTGGAAATATTGCCCCTCCTGCTGTCAGAATTTTTTATTTGGGGGCAGTATTTGCCCTAATTATCAGCAGCATCTGCTGCCGATAGTGCAAAGTGACCTGGCAGGTTAGCTATGTGTTATACTGCTGGTTGGGCACACTAAACATCTTTTCATGTTACCTATATTATCATAAATCTTCACTTTTTGACTTCACTTGTATAAGCAAATAGTCAAATATTACTTGCTGTGTTTTATTGCATCTAAAGCTGGCCATACACCGGTTGATTTAGAGTTTGATTTCCGAGCGAGTGATTGATTGCCATGCAAGTTCACGGGGATCATTCAGTCAATCGCTGCCCACCTGGAGTGACTAATCCCACACCAAGAAAATGACGAAATGCTGGTAAATCCCTGTTTGATCGCCATTACTTTGGATAGGGACCAAGGGTCCTCATGCAAAGTATCAGCTAGGGAGTGATGGCTAAAGGTGGTGCACATCTAATCACCAATTATTACATGACAAAACAATGAATTTTACCCCTTCATTATTAGGAGTAACATATTCATTGAGTCGTCATTTCATTGTACTTTTATGGCTTTTAGTAGTAGCATTTTGAAACCCTGTTAATGTGTGTGATTACAGTTTATATAACAATGTAATGAATCAACAGCTTTAATGAAGAGGACTTAATTACATTTAAATCCAATCTTTCAAACGCTGTGAAAATTATCAATTAGAAACAAAATTTATCTCATCTGTTGTGAGAAGAAACAGTTCTTTCTAGACAGATAATATTGTTTTAATATTTCTGTTAATAAACACTGTGTGGCGATAGATTTATAATATTAGATAGATAGACAGACAGACAGAATATTAGATCAGATAGACAGACAGACAGATACCATCAAGTGTAGAGGATATATTTTATATTGCCTATTTCTATATAACCCTCTATTGTAACTTAAGCTGGTCACACACGGCTCGATGAAGAAACAGATCAGAGCAACATCGGCCCCGTGCACGCTCACGGCGCCTGATGTTGCTCTATCTATTGAGCCATCCACGGTTTGAGCCATCCACGGTTCCTTCAAGCAACAGATCCTGCTCGAAGGAACTCGACCAAACAGGTTTCCAACATATTGGAAAACCTTGGTTGAAATTCATTACTTTAAATGAGGACAGCGGGTCTTCATCTAATGTAATGGACGGGCTGACAGCTGAATGGCACACAGGCGGCTGCGATCAGCTAGCTTCTGTGGTAGTGTTAAGGGAGCATGGCCAGCACGTCTGTGCCAGGGAGGGGGAGCGTGCAGCCTGGCTGACTCTCTTTCTGTGGCTGGGGAGAAGCAGAGACCCAGGGTACCATGGGGAATCCGTGTTCCCATCCAATGGGAATTGATGTGCCAATGTGGTGCACATTAATTACATTGCAAGGGAACAACACATGTCTGTCAGTATGGGGAGTTAATAAAAAATGGTAAAACCATGATTGGGACTACCATCCTCATCAAACTAAAGAAGAGTACTACACCCTTACCTGGATCTGGACAAGGCCAGTGAAGCGCCGAGCAGTGCGGGAACAGGGAGCCTTCAGTGGGCAGGTCCAGACATGGCATGAGTGATGGGTGAGTATTAGGTCTCGAAAGGGGTAAATAGTCCTTAAGAAATATAACCGTGCTTACCTGGGTGTAATAGAATAAGGTAAACGGATAAGGATTAAGGGTTAGACCACCTAAAGGTACTGTGTACTAGTGTGTGATGGGAAAGTGGAAACACAAACGGGTAATTAGTAAGAGTGTAGTGCATGAAGCCCCTATCGATTGTGTGTGACCCAAATAAACGTGTACTATTTTCTAATATTGTTTAGATTTTGGATGCTGGTAGACTATGGACATCCTCTCTCACTTTGTTATAAAGGGCCTCTCCATTTTTTGCTTTCTAGTCATACTTATCTAGTATTCTGCTACATACAATATATATCACTGTATGACAACATTATTGCTGAATCATTAAGGCCATATTTTATCGCTGGACTGTAAGCAGATGCTTGGTACAAACTGATTAGTTGCTGGTATTTTGCTTCTAAGCAGGTTATACGGGATTTAAATATAAGTTGTGACCTGGTATTTCCCTTTTATCCTACACTCTGTATTATAAACAATTGTCATTTTGTATGCTGGTTTGCATTAAAAGAGATGGTTTTATGTGTATAGGGTATATAGGGTTAAATTTCCATGGGTGCACTCAAGAAAAACTTAGATAAGTATGTATATTTGTGTAGCCTGCTTTATTGTATTTATAATCGCAACTTTCCTGTGCAGGAGAAAAATAATGCACATGGTCAGAGGTGGTCATGAACTATAAACTGCATTTTACAAACAGTTAGAGACTTGGCATTTTCAATAGGTTCTCTATCCTTAAACATAGCCTGCATCATTTTCAATTGGCTTAATAAAATGTCTGGGTATGGATTAGTAAAGGAGTCATTTGGATCTCACTAATACATTCTCATAACTTTGGAGGGTGAGAAATGTTTAAATCCGATGTCACCTGCTCCGGATTAAACTGAGCTTCTTAAAGAAATGGCAGCTCGTTTACCATTGCCAAGCTCGTAACGAAAAGATAAGTCAATCTGTACCCCTTAGATGTCTGTCCAAGGGTCCTGCCAAGTGTAACTGCACCGTGATAACAGCTCTCAAAATACTAAAAGGAGTCCACGAGATCTTGGCACAGTTGCTCCCAGTTCTAATTACATTGGAAGGTTATTCAGGTCCTTCACCCCTACAATCCAAGAGACTTGAGATATCATAATTGTCAGGTCACTGCATGTTCCACTTAGGCTAAATTTACAGTCGTTTCCCAGGCTGCCTGTGAGTCTAGATAAGGTCTCTATGGCAGTTCTATTGGGCGAAAGCCGCAAAACCGACCAGTGGAGGCCTAATGTTGCGTCCAATGGTTGGTTGCGAGTATTGTTAATTTACCTGGCGGTTTAAAACTTCCCGTGTAAATGAGCCCTTCGTCAAACTCTGAAAACTGATACTAAAACTTTGTTTGCTAACAAGTAATTTTATATTGAAAATGATTACAGGAATACCTTATAGAATAAGCAGTGGAGACACAGCAGCGATGATGAGCCGTTAAATAATGCAGTTTTACTGTACATACAGTATATGTGTACATGTTTTATAATTTATTTTTCTATTATTGTTTTTGTTCTCTTTCGTTATTTTTCCTTTTTAGGTTTTTATCGGTTGTGATAATTGCTTATTTACAAATGAGCCGTAAATATCCAAATAATGAAAAAGGAAACTCCAGAAATAGCGCCTTGCCTTTCCTGGCTCTTTAATATTTCGCTTTAATTGATAGCATCATTAACCATTATATTATATATAACATTGTATAAATGTTTCATGAACTAGAAGGTTACACACAGAAATTACATTCATTTTTATTTTCAAGGCTAAGTCTAAACCCCAGGTGCCCAACCTGCGGCCCTTTGTGCATTCCTTGGTCTTCCACTTGTGGCCCACTGTTAATGCATAGGGCATAGGAACTCACCTGTCCTCGACCAGGATCTTCTTCGGTACGGAAGAGGAGGAGAGGGTCTCGCTCTGGCTGAGCACATGAAAGCCACTAATCAAGCAAACCGTGCCTCAGCAAGTCCCTCACCTCTCCTCCTTATGTAAAATTCCTACTAGCATATTTAGTCAGCTATGACTATCATACTATTCTTATATTGCAGATCCTGGTTACAGAAAGTCATTATCTTTTGGCAATGCCATAATTAATGTAGGAAATTTGGCTGGGAGTAGCTACATTTTTACTCCAACCAGAGTAGGGTTTTTGGGGAGCAAATAGAATGATTACATATGCCCTATGTAGAGTCATAAAATGTTGGTATAAAGGTACTGCCACCGTGGCTTACCTAAACTTCAAGTACGGTAAATTGAATTGGGTTAAGAAACTTGGTCAGCTTTGTATAAGACAGAAAACTAACTGCCGAGCTCACAATGGATCTTGAAATATGACACATCTAATTATAATAATAAAGATGAGTAGGGGCCACACTGTTCTTTAGGGTCCACCAACTTGAGTTACAACCAAAATTTTAGCTTCGACTTACAAACAGATTTAGGCCTGAGGCCAAAACATGTTTTTGTTTGCGTGGTGGCGTTCCTGTGACCTGATTTCACCAAGTACAGCATGTCAAAATAGACCACTAATTTACCACAGTCTACAACGCTAGATTCCTTGTTGAAGGGGACTCTCCTTTCATAACCTCCTTCCATTTCATTTTCTCTTCCTGTAGGCCAATCATGTTACCTTGAATGGCGATTACAGAGTTTTGTTTCTGGTAAGCTAGGCACATTTCACCTTTTTGGTAAGAACACCAAGAAAATTATTGTTGTGTCTGGTAAATTACACATATTATACAACACTTATTATGAAAAGTTTAGCTACTGGGCGATTCAGAATCTTGTCTTGACTTACACCCAACCCTTGGGAACCAATGACATTCCTAAGTCAAGGGTCTACTGTATACATATAAACCTTGCATAATCTTGCACTTATGATTGAAATTTGTATAATAATATAAGACAAAAAAAGTCAGGGAAACTTAGAATGCCTGCTCATATTTAGGATGTTTAATTGCTTTATCTAACATTTGTTTAAAAGACAGAAAACATTATGCAATAAATGTATAAATATTAATGTCCTGTTCCTTCTCACCAGAGCAAATGCAGTTACTTCCACATGTCTTAAAATGTAAAGAGTGTTAAAGCTTTTAGAACACACATTGACCCTTTTTATTGTTATTGTGCTACTATGTCTCAGCTGTATTGAACTAGCTGTGTGTTTTTCAGTTCCATTTGTAATCTTACCATTAGTTATCATTATTTATCTGTTATTACAGACTCTGAACATGCATGTGAACCTACACTCAGCAATATTCAATAACATTTTTAATAACATTTAAATATAAAATTTGCAATTTTTGTTATTAATAATGCACATGAGTGCTTATAGAATGAATAATGCATTTAACAAATATACATAGTAAAGCTGACCACACACGCTTTGAATAGCGGCCGATTTTCTGGCGATGACCTCTGCCGGGACCCCTTTGTGACGCCGGTCCCACATCTAAAGTAATGGGATCGCTCTTAGAAATTATGGACATGTCCCTAATTTCTTAGATCAATTTCCCAGCCGATATAGGGGCAAATTTACCTTTTAAGCATTAGATTTGTGGCCGATTTTGTGGTTGATCAGTGGCAAAATGGGCCACAAATCTAAACGTGTATGGCCACCTTTAGAGATAGCTAATTGACAGTTTGGCATTTGTTCTTGTGTAAGAATTGCAAATTGTGCTAATAGTTATAAGTGTACTGATTGCAATTACTCTGGGGGAGTTATAATCTCATCTAAAAAAGTCCAAGTGTCTCTGCGTCCAGTCCCTTTGTCCGTGGGATTGCGCTACTGCGCATGTGCTGACGGACAGCCGTTGGGACTTGGAGCGCAGACATTTCGGGCGGCCGGTGTTCTGTGAAAATCTGCTTCACGTCGAGATGTGCTCCCCCTGTAGCACAGAATGGCCAACAGGGGGAGCACATCTAATGAAATCAGAGCTGACACCGAGCGGGGAGTCATCCATATCAGTGCCCCGTGAAGCTGTCACCTAGGGCGGCTGCTGTGTCCATGACTCCCCGGTCTCCATCAGATGTACTTCCCGGGACCCTTAACAAGCAGTGGCCGCAAACCTGTCACCTACGGCAGCAACTGTGTCCGAGCCCCCTCCCGGTCTCCATGCCCTCCGTCGAGATCTGCTCCCCCTATAGCAGACAATGTCATTAGCTAGAGGGGGAGCAGATCTGGACAGAGGGCATGGAGACCGGGGGAGCATGGACACAGTAGCCGCCCTAGGTGACAGCTTCACGGGCACTTCTATGGATGACTCCCCACTCGATATCAGCTCCCCCTGGAAGTGCTCCCCCTGCTGGCCATTTGACCACATATGTTCTAGCGCCCGTTAATTTAACGGGCTTAATGTCTAGTGTTTTATAATGTTTGGCGAATGCTGAAGCCTCCCCCCGCGTTTTGGCAAAGTCAGCACGCGCGAACGATCTGTCAAGAAATCGGCTTGGAATCGAGACGTCTATGGCCGGCTTTAGATAGGCTGACCAAACACAGAAGAATATTGCGAGTATGGAGATACAAGGATTTAATACGAGAATGTAATTGGAGAAAAACATAGCAAAGTACAGCTCTTCATATAGATCATCAAATTTTGTTCAGCTTTTTTGAGTCTTTTTCTGTGTCAAGAATACGAACCTGATTCTCCTTAAACAAGTATAATTTTCCCTTTAGACATCGGTACCTAGAGCCCTGATGGAATGAGTTGGCTCTTCTTTACAGTGGCACACAATGGGGATTTATACTTTTTAATTTCTCTAATATAAAAGTCTAAGCCCTATTGTTTGCACTTCATACACAATGCTGCTCTTCTTGTGCTTTGGTGTTGGGCCTTTAAATAAATCTGCTGCCTCACTGCATTGCTGGTTTAAGAATGGAATATCATAAAAACTGCTATGTGTAATGGTAGGGTGTACATAATGTGTTATCTAAACAGTGTAGGTGTCTTAAAACTATGTAAAGTTTTTTTATCTATTGTTGCAAAATTGGATAAGTGATGACCAAACTTTGCAGTGGTTGTGGCATGCTCACATGAATCACTGAGAGGTCAAGAAATAAACCAGATTAGAAGACAAGCTAAGCTAGGAGTAGGTTTATCGCCATGAGCATGTGATACGTATGACCATGTTAACTAATGCTGTTGTGTTAACGTATTGCTCTTGCAGAGGTCAGGTATTTTGTTTAAGCTTTGCCCAATTATATTTTAATCACTGAGAATGTTCTGGCATATTAAGAGGTGATTATGTCTCCATAGATGTATTAAACATCAAAATAAATATGCTTAATATCTAGTTTCTTTGTAGTTTGTTATAGTACATCACTAAACTACCAACAACTGCTGATGTTGTAATTACTTTTTTCATGCAGTAGGAAATGCATAGATAAGTTGTTTTCACATACTGTATAGATAATTACGTTGAAATTACAGAGAACAAAGGGATAATTACTATTATTGCCCATGATCACTCTACATCTGATCTTACTCCCGTTACTGCCATACAAAGACGTGCTTTATTTCGCACTGTCTCTGTGTTTGTGTGAAAGGGGTGGTGGGCATCTTCATACAGCCAAGGTTTTGCTCCTTGTCAAAAACTTCAGGAAGGTGAGAAGCATAGTATCTTACAACAGATCTGAAAATTGTCATTATAAAAAGTAAAATCATAGGACACCCATTGCAATAATTGGTTGTAGGATGGTATTTTGTACAAAGATTAGAGCCACATGTCTGTAGTGACCAGATGGGTCTGGAATATAATACTTCTAGCAGATAAGCTGTTCATATTGAATTGGGAAGGGAGTTCCATAGGAAAACAGGTTCTAGGACTGCATAAATTGACTGCATAGGTAGTAATAATAAAGTAGATTGTTCTAAACGTTTAGAAGAAATGGAGGAAGTGAAACATCCATGTTAATTGGTAATAGTAGTTAAGTTGTTGCACTGTTAAGCAGTTTGGCTAAATCCCCAATAGGTTCTGTAGGTGGTTACCACAGACCACATCTCAGTTTTTATGCTTTCTGGCTGATGTTTTGGTCACTTTTGAATGCTGGCGGTGCTTTCACTCTAGCGGTAGCATAAGACCGAATCTACAACCCACACAAGTGGCTCAGGTAGTGCAACTCATCCAGGATGGCACATCAATGCAAGCTGTGGCAAGAAGGTTTGCTGTGTCTGTCAGCGTAGTGTCCAGAGCATGGAGGAGCTACCAGGAGACAGGCCAGTACATCAGGAGATGTGAAGGAGGCTGTAGGTGGGCAACAACCCAGCATCAGGACCGCTGTCTATGCCTTTGTGCAAGGAGGTACAGGTGGAGCACTGGCAGAACCCTGCAAAATTCAACCCTCCAGCGGACCACAAATGTGCATGTGTCTAAAAAAAGGTCAGAAACTGGCTCCATGAGGGTGGTATGAGGGCACGACGCCCACAGTTGGTAAATTTGCCACTGGTCCCCTATGCTTTTCACAGAATTTCACAGAGGTTCAGAATGTTCTGCTGCCTGCAGCATCCTCCAGCATGACCTGTTTGGCAGTGGGTCATTATGGTGTAGGGTGGTATTTCTTTGGTTGGACCGACGCCACCTCATCAGGAGCATGCCTAGGCATTGTAGGGAGGTCATACAGGCACGTGGAGGCCACACACACTACTGAGCCTCATTTTGTCTTGTTTTACAGACAATACATCAAAGTTGGATCAGCCTGTAGTGTTTTTTTCCACTTATTTTTGTGTGATTTGTTGTCAGCACATACATTACTTGAAGAACACATTATTTGATAAGAATATTTCATTCATTCAGATCTAGGATGTCTTATGTTTGTGTTCCCTTATTTTTTTTTGAGCAGTGTATAAATTCTCTAGCAAAGACACCCTTAGTCTAACATCTATGGTCCTATGAAAATAAAATCCAGTTGTTGAAATAAATAGTCTATTGACAGAGTCTCTATTTCAGACGTTCTCTATAGCACAGCAAATCTTTTATGAGTTGAGGTTCTCTGAAATGTATTCTTCACTGATGTGACGACACTTACTGTATCTTACCCCAACCTTTTTCTAAGTACCGTATTTCTACATTCATATTTAAGAGAAAGGAAGAACAGAAAATAATTTAAACATCAATGCAAATCATAGTCTTTTCTTTCTGTCCAGAGTTATAAGGTTTAACCCCTTGGTGAATGAGTTACATCTTTGAACTAACCCCCTTTAGTTTAGCTAGTTTAGCATGTAAAGGGTTATTGTCTGTCCTGATCTAAAACCTATTGAGTGTTTGATTTCAAGGTACATAGAGTACATCAGGTGAATTTGTTTTTTTTTATCAAACAGGGGTTACTTTATTGAATAACTGTACATGGTACCATAAGTACAGAGAATGCAAGATATATAAATTACATCAGTACAGAATAAAAGGAATGTATCATACAGAACCATCCCCAGAACCTGTATTACACAAAACAGATCACTTCCAAACTTATCTTCAACATCTAAATCTTAAAACTACATCAGGTGAATTTAGGTGCATTTTAAAGTGAGGTTGCTCCTATGCATTTTTTTATTAGTGCAATCTCAAATTTACATAGACACATACAAATATATAATAATACAACGGCTTACTGAGAAATATAATTAGATATTGTTTCATAACACTAAAGCTATAAATACTTTTCAATGTGTCTACAAGTAGCATGGGGCCGACCGTTCTAATTTTGTTTTCATTTATCAAAACTTCTGGCTTTTTTCACATTGTTCTGTACTCAATAGATAATCAATAGCGTATGTTTATGAATACAGCATATCTCAGTGGATTTGTCATAAAGCATTGCTTGTTGCACTCTGCTACAGACACTGCAAAGTAATAATCAATACAAGCAAGGCTCTGTTATGTAGAGGGTAGATGTGATCAAGCAGCCAAATAGTCTATTAAGAAGACATTTTACATAAGAAAATAATGCAGTCTCTACTGGAAGGTTCTGAATCCGAAGTCTTCTTCTCTAAGGACACTCCAGATTGTTTGTATGTGTTGTAGATTAAGGGGGTAGAACAGCTTCTGTATATCATGGTATCATGTCCCAGTTTCTTATTTTCATATGAGCTCAGTTGGCCACCACTGTTCTAAATTATTACCCTGCTTGTGGGCATCAGCTCCGATGCTTTCAGAGCTTTTTTGAGCTTGGCGACCCCAATGAAATGGTCATTTAACACCCATGGGGATCCCAAACCACAGGTTGAGAACTACTGTTCTACAGGAACTAGTTTTAACAAACCTAGTGTGCCATATTGCAATGCACAATGGCAATTAATGTTGATAAACAATAACATTGTAGATTGTTTTCATTGAGTGTCTGCCTTAGGTAATAGTTTTGTAGCTATCATCAGGATCGGGAACCTATGGTTTTCAACTTTGATCATCAGAATCAACTTCTGGATTTCATTTTTTCTTTTGGTTGTATTTAAAATTATTGCCAGCTCATCTTAATAGATTAAATTTTTCCTGTCCTGGTGCATGCACCATCACCACTGTTTCTTTAAAATCTATGGTACCCAGAAATTCCTCTAGTTCCATCTGCTGCTTGAGAATCCTATTCATCCAAGTACATCTGTAATTGCTGACTTCCTGGTCTCCTGCAAAGCACAGCAGTTTCTACCACCAACCATTATGTCATTATTATGTCACTATATATTACCACCAACCATTATGCCACTATATGTTACCACCAACCATTATGTCACTGTACGTTACCACCAACCATTATGTCACTGTACGTTACCACCAACCATTATGTCACTGTACGTTACCATCAACCATTACGTCACCATACTTACCACCATCCATTAAGTAACTGCCACTAACTGATTTTTTTTGAGGGACAGCTGGACATTGAGGACCAATCACTTTTTTCTTAGTTGCCCCTAATTTTGTTCTGATGTTTACATGTCTATAAAAACAATAATTACTTTTTTACAAGATTATGCCTTCAATCTCACCTATGAATTACTGCTCTTCTTACTTTGAAAGGCCACTATAAAATAAATAAGTGCTGTATAAAAGCACTTGTGGGTTTAATTAATCAATTTTTGCTTATTGATTTTTTTTATGTGTCTTTATAACTGGAGACGTAGTAAGGGGTGTCCTTTTCCTACAATAACAAGGATCCCTCTTTCTTAAATACCATATAAAGAAAGAGATCCCTTTCCTCCTTCACCTCAGAACAGTGGTCCTATTAATGACAGTCAACAGAGACAATTGTACGCCATATTGTATGGACGAGTTTGCTTTGTAATAAAAACGATTGTCTCTTTCACTGGTGGGTTAAGTTGCCCTCCTGTGTGCTGTAAGCTGGTGTGACTTCTCCGATGTGTGGAGGATAGGCTCTGGTGTATATTCTAGAGATCACATGACCACAATCACATCTTTCTGCATTTAGAAATGCTGGTTAAGGGAAAATATATAAAAAAAAACCCTTACACATTTTGGAGTTTGTAGCGTGATTTTGTCATCCCCTCCCCTCATTGTTCCTTGGAATTAACCGTTCTGCACCTGATGGTGATATATGACTGTTCCACACAGCTTCTGCCTTCATAACAAATTAACCTATCCATTGCTGCAGAAGATAGAACAGTATTTTCTTTTTTTGTTCTTTTTTTGTGGGACCCGCAAAAAAAAACAATAAAAAAAAACCTACATCATGCCAACGTAATTTGGCAGGATGTATTCATTAAAATGTATTGTATCTATTTATAGCAATACGACAATAGGTTTGCGAATGACATTTGACTGTAATTCATGGTACTCTACTCAGTTTGTATCTTAATCTATTTCTGAACATCCACTTATGTAAGCATTGGGGCTTAGAGAACAGAAACAGCACAGTTTCAGAGTGTGTAGACATACACAGGAGCGCAGTAGTGCCTAGTAAGCAAGACGGGGGGTGTGCGAGCCGTCTCTTGGGGGTAAGTGATACCAGAACAAGAGGGAGGTATAAGTCAAATTCTTCCCCCCAGGCAGCTGTTTCAGATTGTGCTGATCCGAGGAGGCGGAGGATGTGTGCCTTTGTTATATTCTTTCTCTATTTGACACTCTTTTACAAATGTGCTGTATAAAAGTTGTACCTATATTCTACATTACCCTAGTTTCAGACCTTGAAAGAATGGAAGAGACAATGCAAATGAAAGAAATAAAGATAAAAGGAAGAAAAAAGAGAGAAGGAAAATGGTCAAACTGGTTGACCAGCACATTTATAGCATCACACAAGGTATACCTGTTACGTCCCAACGTTTTTAACCACCTACAAATGCTCAAAAATCAGCAGCCGGTGACAGTAGATTTCGTTACAAGCAATTTTTACACTGCTAAAATAAATGTTAGTCACTGTAAAAGTTTCCTCTTTCATGGGTTAAAACACAAAAGCACAGTATCCCTCATCTCTACAGAACAATCCCCTCCTTCCTCTCAGCGTGACTCTTTCTCTCTGCGGCAGCCTCACTCCTTATTAAATATTTAAAATCCCAGTTTAAACATTTCAAGAGCCGGCAAATAAATGTCCGTCTTAATTTCTGTTAATGCTCAGCAGTTGTGAAGGCGGTAGAATGCAGCGTCTGCAGAGCTCATCCGCTCCTCAGTCCACCTTAGAGGAAGTGGAAGAAATTGCCCCCTTTATGTGAATGTTTGATTTATTTCCTTTATCGAATTCATGCTTCAATTCATATTTCATACAGTTAAATCCATTCATGCTGTCTTAGTGAGTCACCCTAATATTCATGGGGTCACCCAGTTTATTATCCCCTCATCTAGTGTCTTGAATGCAGAAATCTCATGGCTCATATGCTAGCTGTACGGTATCACTTCTTTTGTCCTGAGACTTGGGTGATATCCCTTCTGCACAGTACTACTTCTCTTTTCCTTTATGCTGGGTATCATTTTCAGATTACTATATCTGCTTATTAAGGCTATGTCCCCGCTTGGACAATCGCATGCGGAGACCGCAGGGGATCGCTTAACTGTGGACAAGCCCTTAGTATGCATTTATGTCTTCTTTTACTGGGTTTCTTCTATATGGTATATGCGGCCACACAGTACCACTTCCCTTGTGCTGCATGCAGGGGCCAATACTCTGAAATCTTACTATTACTACTTTCTATGCACACTGAACAGTATCGCTACACTTGTACTATATGCATGGTTCAGTTCTCTCTACTTGTACTATGACCACTGCACAGTATCACTTCTCTTATTCTCCATGCAGGGGTCAGTTCTCTCTATTTGTTATTGCTATGGACACTGCACAGTATCACTTCTCTTGTTCTGTGTGCAGGGGTCAGTTTTCCCTCTCCATTATTATTATGGCCACGTCTCTTGTCCTATATTCAGGGGTCTGTTCACTCTATCTTTTCCCTTCAATAAGAACATCAGCAATCTGGCTCTCTGGTGTTCTTAATCTCCTTGGAAGAGTCTGTAGAATTTTGTAGTTTGGTGAGATGGTCCATTATGACATTCTGCACTTATTAGTGAGATCGGTCACATGATTTCACACTCTCATATTTCTTCCTTCCTCTTTTCAGCTGTAATTGCTTTCTTTATCCTTTCTTTCTTACTTCCTTCTGACTTTTCTACATATTCTGAGGACAATTTGTTGCATTGTCTGAAAGTAAGCCCTCAAACAAGTATCTGGGGTCAAAGCTTACAAATGCTTCTCTGCTTATCTCTGCTGCTAATTTAGGGCTTATTTCCACTAATGCGGAAGCCCGAGGTCGCCTACGGGGCGTATATAACTGTGTATATAACTGCACCCATTTTGTTTAATGGGCTAGCCCCCTCCCGCCTAAAAACTCTGTCCACACTCTTCCGCGGCATGTGATGATTTTATGAGTGAGGATGTCATTAGTAGGTCACTGGAGGAGCGGAGGGGTAGATATGGGTATATTTGTGTACCAGGTTGGAGATGTAAGTGGGACAGGAGGTGTGGAGTAATTTAAAAGCAAGGCACAGAACTGTGAATTAAGTTATCTGGACAATTGGAAGACAGTGTAGAGATTTGCAGAGAGGAATAAGGCAGATGAGGTGCAGTTCGAGGAGTAAATGCATCACCATTCATGATAAACTGAAGAGGCGATAGTCTAGTTTGAGGAAGACCAGAGAGGATGATGTTGCAGTCTTGTAGTCCAGGCGAGAAGTGATGAGAATGTGTACCAGGACTTTAGTAGTCTCTAGGGATGGGATGGGAAGTATCTTGGAGATGTTGCGGAGATGGAAGTGGCAGGATCTAGCAATGTTCTGTATGTGGGGAATAAAGGAGAGTGCATAGGTGACACCAAGGCAGCGAGCTTGTGAGAAAGGGCAGATGACGATGTTATTAACTGTAAGTGAGATGTTGGGGGGAGGCTTGAAAGATGATGGGGGAAAGATGATGAGTTCTGTCTTTTTTAGGTTGAGTTTAAGGAATCTGTCGGCCATCCATGAAGAGATGGCCAATAGGCACTGAGAGATGTTGTGCAGGACAGAGGGAGTGAAGGCCGGGGTGGATAGGTAAATTTCATCAGCAAATAAATGGTATTGCAGACCAAAGGATGAGATGAGTTTGCCAAGGGAGGCGGTTTAATGGGAGAATAGTACTGAGCCTTGTGTGACCCCAATGGGGATGGGTGTGAGAGATGAAGAGCAGCCTTTGAAAGAAGTTTGGAAAGAGTTGCACAGAAGGTTCCTCTGCTCAAGTCAACCCGAAGCACACAGACAGGATAACCAATGAGTGGCAGTCTCCAGACCTAAATCTAGTAAACGGAGGGAGCTGAAACTCCATGTTGCTCAGCGAGAGCCCAGAAACCTGACAGATCTAGAGGAAATCTATAAGGAATGGGCCAAAATCCCTGTTCCAGTTTCTGCAAACCTGGTCAAGAACAACAAGAAACGTTAGACCTCTGTAATTGTAGGTTGTCATACTGTGCTAGCCATTGATGAATACAGCAGGTTTGGAGGCTAATACAATCCTGGATTTTGAAACTGACATGTATACACAAAATTACAAGGACATAAATATTTTACCAAAAACAACTGCGTTGCCTTGACACACTTGAGTGATGGAGGTGAGAGTGAAAGGTTCAAATACTTATGTTCCTTTTTGTATCTACTCCATCTGGTTTATGGGGGAAATACGTGGCTACTCCTTTAGTCATAAACAATGCTGTGCCACACACAAGGCCCATGTGGATAGTTTTATTTTGAATAAAGTGTTGGGCTATTATTGTTGAGGCATGGTTACGTTTTTAATTGCAATAGTCATGTTTGAATATTGTTTTGCAAGAACAAGTTATGTGTGGTTGGGTTATGTGTGTGATAAACCTTTATGCTGCTCTCAAAGCCACATGTGATGGAGCTACTTACTTACGGTAATTTTTCTTACCGCCATGTTCCTCTTCTGAGTTCAGTCAGTCAGTATCAACTGACCCTATGTAAACCCAACTTTATTTATGAATGGAACCTTTTAGGGCACTTCCACTTAAAAAATAATTATGTTAATATGAATTAATGACATGATCACCTTTTACCATATTGGAAGTTACCTGCCATGGATTTTACCCCACAAATAGTTAAACACCCAGATATAAAATAGGCAGCTGCTGTTGTAAAACAACGCAGTGCACCACCAGTATACTGCGGATGATTATGAGTAGTAGAGATATTACAGAGATTTAAAGCCTGCACTGTACCCCTAATGACATGAAAAAGGAATTCCCATTGGTGAGAAAACCAACAGGGATTCCTTATTTATGAGATTGTTGGTGGTTTTAACTTGCTTTTGTCAAATTAATTATTTATATCTATGCGGCTAGATCGTTTATCCAATAAAAATAAGGCCTCCATACGTAAGTTCTGAAACCACTGTTTGTCATCGACTTGTTTTTGTATTTGCTGTAATCATTTTATTACTATTTTACAAAAAGCAAACCTTCTGTGTTGAGTGAAAAACAAAAACACTATGATGTAGTTACCATATTTTTCGGACTATAAGACGCACCCAAAGTTTTGAAGAGAAAATTAGGGGAAAAAAACAGCTTTTCATATATAAAGT
This sequence comes from Ptychadena robeensis, assembly GCA_036250615.1. Taxonomy (NCBI): domain Eukaryota; kingdom Metazoa; phylum Chordata; class Amphibia; order Anura; family Ptychadenidae; genus Ptychadena; species Ptychadena robeensis. Next base: position 99,705,649 of record CM070033.1, on the reverse strand, counting down.
AAATATAAAGAATGTTTCAGCAAAGTAGGCAGGTCTGGTCTATGCAGTATTCACTCTTTATTTCTCCAGACAAAAAGCCAGTACCAGGAGGGAGGTCTGTGCTGCAGCAGAGCGTGCAGAGCTGAAACTTTAGCATGTGTCTATACACTAGCAGTACCCATTCTCTGAACACACTGACCAATTTATGAAGAGACACATATTACAATTGGCACTGAACAACTTACCCATGGGCAGCTTTTTACATATGGGCGGAGATATGAGACTATCACAAAATTTATTAATTACAATGCAGAATATTAATGTAAATCCACAACTTATGCTATCTACTTGTAAAATGTGTCTTTCCATAAGTTGGTCAGTGTGTTTAGAGAATGGGTACTGCTAATGCAGATAACTTCTCTTCTTGGCAGTGGCTTTTTGGCTTGGCTGGAGGGAATGGAACACATTTCTGCCACCTGGGATGCATAGCTATTGCTCCCAGGATGGTTGGGACTAAAAAAATTTATCTTTTTTTTTTTTACATATTCGGTCTATAAGATGCAGGGACACTTTCCTATTGATTTTAATGGTAAAAAGGTGCATCTTATAGTCCTAAAAATATGATACTTGTCAGACAGTAGAAAGTGTTGTGGACATTTAACCTCTAGATAGTAGTCTGTCTTCATTTTTCAATGTAGGTACAAAAATATAGGGCATAGCATTGAGGGGTCAATGTCGCATCATCCATATGGCAAACCTATACAGAAGCCTGGGGCCTGCCAGATACATTATAATTTATGCATATCTAATCAGTTTGTTTAGTGGTGAGATTTCCTTATAGCAGTTCTTCTTAATGTTAATCAATGTTAACCAACAATATTAAGTTGCCTAGAGCCCTGCTATATCTATATATGAAGATACTAATATTAGTATGAATACAATCAAATAGCTGAGTCTTAAAGAATCAGAACAGCATCATGGTATGTGGATCTGGATGGCAGGCTGACTTCTCCTTCCTTGCCCACTGTATATCTTAATGTTCGCCGTATTGCAATATATTAAATTTTAACCCTTGTATCATGCATTATGTAATGCCAGAACCATGCCACTACTTCTCTGGTGCTATCCACACAGTGAATTACTCTGTGTAATTGGCCAATATTCCAACATCACTTATGGATCAAGGAGTCCATTCAGGTTTTTGTGGAGTTACTGTGCAGGTATGGACAAAGCAGGAGAAGACCTCTTCTCCTGGTTTGTACTTATCTAAGGAGGCTTCTTTAGTTTTTGAATGTGTAGTTGTCTTTTTATGTAAAGAAGCAAACTATTAACCTTAAAAAAAGCCTTGTGTGTTCTGGGGGAAAGGGTTATGAAGAGGTAGGAGCCTGAATAGGGTGTGTGTTGTCTATGTGTTTTTTGGCAGTGTATTCTATAATACACAAGAAGGGTTTGTGACTTTGTTCGATGGTATGTGTACCATGACCACACTGACCATGCAGCTGTTGTTTTTGGATAAGTATGAGCCCCAGTACAAGTAAAGGTCTTAAGTCATTCATGTGTTCCCTTGCTTGCAGTATTGTATGTTCATAGCCTAGCCAGTTATCACATGCATCCAAATCATAGTAGAATAATGTAACCTTTGCCACTGTCTATCTACATTGGTTTTCTTAATATTTATTTGAGGGATTTTGTAAGAGCTAGAAATAGACATGTTAACATGAAAACAATCATCTGTGACCTGATTATTACAGATGCAATCATTTGCATATGTATTGTAAAGCTATTGATTAAAGGCAATCTGTCACCCAGGGAACAGCCATTAGATCTGAACCATGCACTAATTAGTCCTGTTTTGCTTACGTCCCAAAAATGTCCATATTATTGTCTCAATGTAACATAAAATGCATAATTACCTGAAAACAGGGCAGTCTACAGTTTCTTACCCATAAATCGTTTTAACATGCAGTCTGAACACAGTTTTACACTGCTGATTATTTAGCAAATGTAGTAGGAATGTACAAGGAAAGATTGGTCCTTTTGTTTTTCTTCTTGTTTTATTTTTTTATATGATGATAATTATATCAAGTTGTCCAAAAATGAAAACAGTTGTCCTATTTACATTATAAGCAATGAGATAGGCTCACAATTTTACAAGTCCATCCATATACAGTACTGTATATCCCCCAAACTAAGTTGTGTGCTCCCTCTTCTGGTCACTTGAAGGTAATACAGCGTGGACATTAGAGTAGGAGTTCTAACTACTTAAAGCAGTTGTATGGTTGTGGATGAAAGAATTAAACTAATAACAATGCACATTTTTATATACCAAGTTGACAATTAGCCTCCTATATTCCTATAGAATCCAGGTCCCTACAGCATTTTGTAGTGAAGTGACTAATGATGATGTACAAAGTGTGGGAACATGCAGAAACCAGTACAAAAAAACATTTCCTAAATCATATTATTGCTTTTAAATCCTATAATCCAGTGGTTCCCAATCTGGGGGGTGTGAAGGTATTCCAGGCGGGTGCAGGCCCTCATTATTAACCTGTGTTTGAATAGGCAGGGGGGCTTGATAATGTTCCTAAATAGAAAAGGGGGGCCCTGCAAGAAAAGTTTGGGAACCACTGCTATAATACATGCTTGGCTGTTATAGTATCAATAGTATAGAAGATAATGTGTACTTTGTGTAAAATATGTACTCCAAAAATATATATTTGATGTGACTCCCCTCTTGTCTTTACAGATTCTTCCTTGTGTTCAGCTGCCTGGTGCTCTCTGTATTTTCCACAATTCCTGAATATCATAACTTATCCAACAAAGGCCTGTTCATACTGGTGAGAACTCTCCTTATTTCTCCTCCTTCTCTGTCTGTCTACCTTTTTGCTATATCTCCTCTGTCATCCTTTACCGTAATCTACTACCCCCTTTTTCCTTTGAATATATTCTCCACTCCTTGTCTGGTTGAGTCTCTGCAGCTGGATCGACTTTATACAATTTTGTCATACAGGTCCAGACTGTGTATAAACTGCTCAATGGTTGAGTATCCCTGCTATGCGTCTCTGACATTTCTTAAACAGCGGATAAAGCAAAGCAATATGTCATGTGCTTACAACCATGTTTAGACCAGTAGAGATATTTTGCTGTGATGTAGGATCACAACACTGTCACACCATGTACAGAGACATGCTTTCTCTCCTGCCATGGATTACTTAGTTCTTAGTTCTACCTCCTGCTAGAGTACAGTTCATTACAATCATTTTGATATATACAGGGTTAGCATTTAATTACATTAATTTCATGGAGTGACATCCTTTACTGGCTAACTGAAGTAATCAAAGACGTAAGCTTTTAGGATGTCTTCGATCCCTTCTTCAAGCCTAATACAATTCTGTTTTTTAAAAAACTGACATTTATATACAAAGTTACAAGGATGTATGACAGGGCATAAATATTTTAAGAAAATACTACTCTTTTGTCTAAACAAACGTGACTGATAAGAGGTGAAGGTAAAGGGTTAGTAAGTGGAAATAGTAATCAGATTTAGGAAGAGTTACTGACATAGACATACGGAGTCCAGGGGTCATTTTCAGATCCTTTTGAGAGTGAGAATTTTCAGTTAGACTGTACCTATTTTTCATTCAGACTTGTGTATCACTTTTATATTGGAACATTGACATCACACAATATTTTAAGATCATACTTTTCTGAACTGCAACAGTTGCTTCTAACCCAGACATTGGGCAAACTCCAGCCTGAGGTCCATATCCAGGCATTTAGCTTTTGATCTGGCCTATTGTCACCTTAGTGACAAGAAGCTCTGGACTATAGGCATTATCTCTACTCATTGCAGTGAACAATAATTTATATATTTAAATTGGTCTGGCAAATGTAAGAACTCAATGGGGGGCCATTGGTTAAAAAGTTTGCTTACCCCTGTTCTAACCTATGCACCCTTCTCCTAAACGGTAGCTTTGGCGTCAAAGCTCTAAAGCGTCAAAAACTAGCACCCTGATGCCCATGAAGGTCTCTTGTTAAGAAATGATAGATCAGTCCATCTATTAAATTCATTAACAGGCCCTTTGCACACAATTGGAGCATAGCCCAGTAACCTCAGAGACAGCTGCCCAGAATTCACATTAATAAAGTTAACTGTTCTGGAGTACTTGTTTGGTATCTTGTATTGCCGTCCTTTCTTTTCTTCTTAGTCATTGTACACACTGTTACATCTCATGAAATATTGTAGAACATACCTGAACATCATGAACCCCATTTAAGTTCAATCGAAATTTGATGTATCATATGTTAACACAGTTATTTTGTGTCATCAATCTTATCCTTTGGAACATTTGTACTTGCAAATCAGCTCCTTGCTTACCACGGTGATTATAAATTGCCAAGGAATCCAAAAGAAATATATTATTTATAGGTGGAGCATTGAAGAAAAAACATCCATTGGCTTATGTGGATACTTTGTGGATACGCTCCAAAGTCTTATGGGCTGGAATAATGTTTAGATTTGTAATATTGCTTGGTTATATGCCATTAAGCATGTCATAACCTACTTTATTATTTTACTTAATATATATAATATATATATATAATATATATATATATAAATATATATATAAACTATTGCTTAGAAAACAATACATGATTTCTATTATTTTATGTTCTATGTATATTGTAAAGGCAAATAGTTAGTTTGTTTCAAAAGGACCAGTTCTCTGCAGATCAGTGGAGTCCACCCTAAAATTAGTGATGGCCCGAACTGTTCGCTGGCGAACTATTCGCGGCGAACATCGCATGTTCGC